>OY757187.1:32147133-32747133 GCA_963583895.1 Melanophora roralis | reverse complement strand
CCTTACTATAGTTTATAGTAAATTTATTTTTGCTTAAGCTTAAAGTAAAATAAAATCTTCATTGATTTAAAATAAAAAAAAACGTAAGACTTAATTTTTATTTCTACACTTTTCGAATAGTTCAAATATCATATAACTTATTTTAGTACCGTCACTATATCCGTAAATCACAAATTAAAATCTTAAAAGTTCAAGGGGCAAAAAAAAACAATAAATGGACAAAAACAAATAAACTTGTAAAACAAACGTGACAAAAAAAGAAGCAACAAAGTTAATGACACTCTTGACGTTTATCTGTCTGTCTGTTTGCAGTCAGTAACAGCACAAAATGCGCACAATTATGCAATCACATCTTAATTTTAAATAAAGAATAAATTATTCAAATAACGTAAAGTAAAAAGAACCCAGCCAGCAAAATTGAACGACATCTATATGAAATCTATTAGAAAAATTTGCCACATATTCAGAGTTTTTAACGAATTCTGTCAACTTTCTTATCGCGAATCACATAAAGTAGCTAATACGAAATCTGTTAGACACATCGTTGGATATTTGTAGCCGACGCGTCTAGCTAAAATCTGGAGAATTCTGATAAACAATCGAATTAAAAGGAATTTTTAGTTTTATTAAAAATTTGTCAAAAAACTGTTGCTTACCTTTTTATACCCTTCACATAGTGATAAGGGTAAATATCAGTTTGTCATTCCGTTTGTAATTTTTTTATTATCCATTTGCGACCCCATAAAGTGTACATATTCTGGATCCTTATAGATAGGGAAGTTGATATAGCCATATCCGTCTGTCCGTCTGTCCGTCTGTTGAAATCAAGTTCCCGGAGTCGAATAAAATATACAGACCAGTTATTGGTGTCAAAATATTAGAAATATCCTGGAGACGATCGGTTTACTATCGACCGAGATATAAGCAAAAACCCAAAACAATCCATTTAGGACAAAATCCGTCCATATATCCCTTTATCTCAGTAAATAAAGTCACTCTTGCCACAAAACTTGGCACAGACTCTCTTAGAGTAGTGATCTCAATAAAGAAAGATAGATAGGATTAGGGGAAGTGGTATTTTTCCTACAATTGCACAAATTTGATGAAATATTTTATGCGCTATATCTCGGAAACTATAATAGCTATCAACTTCAAATGTTCTACAGAAATTAATTGAACATCAAGGGCTACGCTCTAAAGAAAACAATTTTTGGATGGGGGATGAAGAAGGGTTAGCTCTTATACAAATTAACAATTTTCATTAAATTTTCAATACGCTATATCTCGGAAACTATTACAGCTATCGACTTCGAATATTCTACAAAAAGTAATAATCAAATAATTAATACATTTTGGAGAATAAGTTGGAGAGGAGCGGGGGGAACACAACATCCCATAACATTTAACAACCTTTAAATATGAATAATGTCGAAAGCTTTTAAAACTCTCGACCTCAAACCTTCTTCATCTTTTTCTATTATTCATACGAACGTTAAAATTTTGTAAAGTTTTCTATGGACTTTAAAACTCGCACAAGGTTTTTTATTATATTATTTGCAGTACAAAATTACTCGGATGGGTATATTTAAAGACCAGTGGGAAGGGTACATAAGATTCGGCACAGCCGCATATAGCGCTCTTACTTGTTTCAATTAACATTGTGTTTTTTAATAACTGTTCATTTATTTATTCATTTATATAACATTCTTCATTAAGCGCGCTATTAAAGACAAAAGTAGAAAATAAAAAGAGCCAAAACAACAGCAAAACTTTTGGGAATAAAAACAACATTTACATGTCTACGGGAATTCGATCCAAAATCTTAAAGACAACATCATAGTTCCCAGATATTTAAATTCAGATTTTTGCCAGACTTGCCTGTAAACGACAATTTTGGTTTCCTTTGCAGGCTGGGAAAGTACAGCGGGTAAGTTAAGTTAAATTAAGAAAGTAAAGAGCATAACAACTTGTACTAAAATACAATCAGATTGCAATGTGTAATTAAAAATTCAGTTGTTTAAGGTAAAAAAAGATTACAGAAATTACACGTTTATCACAGAATTTAAGTATCAAATATAAATAATTTATTAAAGAAAGTTCAAGTAATCTATAAACATAGTTAAAGTAAAAAAAACATTATTGAAAAGTTTTTTTATTCGTTTGTATTTTACAGCTGATCTTTAATATTAACTTTCTTCAAAATTTACGGGGTGTTGCTTACAGTCTGGAGAAAACATTAAATTTTTTTAACTTTTTGTTGGATATGTTGGCTGAGCACAAAAAACACGCTAATATGTGAAGAAGAGTAATGCTATTGATTGACTTAACACTTATTTAAACTCTAACAACATATAGCAAATGCGTAGAGATACGCACATGGAACTTAAAACCAGATAACATTCCTGGATACTTGCTACCTCTGCAATGATAATTTTGAAGGCTCGAAAACTAAATGTATAAAAAGAGCAAAATTTATAAATCTGTAACATACTTTCTTTCAAATAATAAACGATTAAAACAGAGTTTAAAAAGCTTTGTATATGGATAAAAAATAAACGGAAGGTGTGAGGTAAATTTTTGAAATTTTGAATCCTAAGGGAAACAAATCGTAATTGCAATTGCGTTTGAAAGCATTTAAAAAAATGCGAATAAGTTTTAAGTACGTTTTTAAAAGGGTAATAGAGGCAATAATCATGATTTGTTATTTTTAGGTACCTTTTTAACTCCTAAATCAATGGAGAACAGAATACAGTTTAAGTTAACAAACAATATACGCACGTAAAACGAAGTTTTTGGCTACTAATTAAATATAAAGTATTTTTTTTTTTTAATATCTTGTACTTTCTTGAGATTGTGAGTTTACAAAAACAAAATAAGGAATTACGCCCAGACTATAAACGAAAGTCAGTTTAGTTGACAATAAGTAATTTTTTTGCTATATTTTTGCATTTTTGGAATTACAAAAATAAAAAAATGAGTTTAAAAATTAGTGACCCAGATAAATGTCTAAAGTCAGCTAAGTAGAAAGAAAAATACTTCTTTTTAATGTTTGATATTTTTATTTTTTTTTTGGTTAAGAGTGTAGATATATTAACTTAAAGACCATTTTTCAGATTATAGTAAAACATCAGTTAAGCGGACAGAAGGTACCTTTTCACATTTTTTGCACTATTTTTAATTTTTTTTCGATAAAAAGTATTTTTTTATATGTTTAGTACTCTGTGTTATTATTGAGCCTAGAAACGAAAAATAAAGAAGCATTGACTTAAATTGAAGTCGAAAGTAAATAAATTGAATAAAAATTATTGTTTTTTTTCATAATTTTTTATTCTTTTTTTAAACAGGAGCCTAAAAATATAAAATTAAAGACTACTAACCTAGACTAAGGTCGATCGCCAACTAGGGGGTCAAAAAGTATTTCCTTTACATATTTGTTACATTTTTTTTAAATTTAAGGACTATGAGTTTAGAAATATAAAGCTAGAGATAATGTACTCAGATTAAAGTTAAATTTAAATTGTTCAAAATTATGGTAAAATTATAAAATAATTTGACAATTTACATAGACTCCAGTCTAAAGCCAACTAAGCGGACAAAAATTTTTATATTATTTTATTAAATTAAGCTGAGAAATTAGAAAGAAATATATATTTATTAATAATTTTAATAGAATTTTTTTTAAATTTATTGTCCCATTGCAATTGGTAATCAGTAGTATAAAATAATAGTAATTTTTTAAACCAGCTTGAGCCAAAAAGTAATAAAGTAAAAAAAAATAACTTTGAGTACATTTTTATTTAACAATATAAATTACCGATTCTGGATTAAAGTTGTATAGAAAATCATGAATATTTTACTTTAATCTGCTTTTGCACTTGTTCATACTTAGTAATTTGTTTTAGGTATTATTTGGAAAAGCGCTTATGAAGTAGAGTGTAATATGCTTACATTATATGTATTAGTATGTCCAAAAAAAAGATAGAAAGAGGAAACTATTAAAAGATAAGAACGTGATTTTAGATTTATCTTTTTGTACAATAAAGATATTTTCCTCTATGTCATATATATTATCATTTCCACAGATATGTCAACCGAAGCAAAACCGTAGCGAATCTATTTAAATTTAATCATCAAATTTTTTATTTACTCATAGCACGTTTTTGAGATTTCGAATACAAAGTCTCGAGCAAGTGCAAAATTTCTGTTTTAAACGTTTTCATTGAATGATCTAAATGAGAGACATTATCCACTGACATTTGCTCTGTGAAATATCGATTAATATCTAAAAAAAAATTTAAAAAAAATCGATGCGTTGCTAAATACATAAGGAAGTAGAAAGCATTGCAGGTAGACATATCCCATTTACATTCATGTTATTTCGATGGCCAACAGCAAAAGCAACTAGGGCTACTTATTCAGTTAAGAAACTTTATTTGCCATTAATTTTGCTTAAATTAGTTTCTTTTATTTTATAACATATGAATATACTTATTTATTTTTGAAGATATTTTCTTAAGTTCAAAATTTTTGTTATGCAAATAAAAATACTAAATACATTGAAAATCATTTATAATTATTAAATGTATGTTTCATTGTATAAAATGAAAAAGTTAACATAAACTGTCTCATGTGACAGTATATTTTTAATTAAGTGACTTTTAGTGCTATTTGAAAAAAATAAATATATTTTCAAATAAAATAACAACCACAAATTTATAATAAAAATTACGTTTGTTTCCCAGAGTAAGGCAAAAAAGCTATTTTAAAAGAATTGCGTTACTTCATTTTTATACTGAGGAATCGATATGTAGGTTTATAAACAATAATTAATAAATAAATATTAACATAAAGGATTACTTATAGCAGTATTTATTGTGGAAAAGTCATATTTATAAAAAAATTGTTTTTGTTAAGAAACTTAAATAATACATTATATTTTATGTTGTGATTTTTTAGAAATATTATAGTCTTCACTGACACAAATTTTCATAGCAATCTTTAAAAATATTTTTGAACTGTTTTCCTACATTTTTAATTGACGCTTTCTAATAAAAAAAAGTATTTCTTGTGTATTGTGTTCAAGGTCGTAACTGCTCTTTTTTTTAATTTACCTTACTTTTGCTAATGGAACTCCTTCAAACTCTTAGGTTCTATTTAATTGACCTAAAAGGTAAAGTTTTAAATTGTTGTACATAAAAAGATTTGCGTGTGTATTGTATAATAACCACCACAATTTTTTGTAACAGTATACCCAATACCTAAAAGGATGACAGACAGGCAGGTACTAAATACTTTCCAAATTAGTGGAAAATCCCAAACAAAATTAAATGATGAACAATTATCTCTAATAGTGGTAAAGCCGAATGCAATTTTTTCCAATCCTTTTAAAATTTACATGAGTGTGTGTAACAGCTCTATGTTTTTTGCAATATAAACATTAAACGTTTGTAAAAGCTCTTTATTTGGATTTTAAATAGCGTGAAGTGAATAACAAACAATGCCTAAAAGACAATTTAATTTTGAAAAATATGTGTTGTACGATGCATCTTAAAAAAAAGTATTTGCGTAATAGAATCGTGCAAAAAGGAACTTAGTTAGAAAGTGAAGGAAAATATCAAAAGACATTACAAACTACTTCATAAACAAGATATACAAAGTAATGGTGACGATGCTTTTGTTTGTCACTGGAGTAATGCTCCCCTTTTTGTGAAACCTTAACCGCATATTTTTATTACTAAAATCATTAAATCGGATTCATTGAAAAATTTAAATGAAATGAAGTTAAATAAATGCAAATAAACCACAACGTATAACAGTGCCTGGTTTTTTAATTTATTAAAAACATGTTTTTAAAAAAAAAAATTATTCCTACTTTTTTTAAGCATTTCAAAAACTATGCAACAAATTTTTACATATGGCAGCACCAGTAACATGACCAAAAAATTTTATGTGTACACATTTATGAATGTTTCGATGAAATCAGTGTTGGATTTGCTTGCTTTGAAGTTGATTTCTTTTTAAATCGCATGAAAAGGCCTTGGTGTTCGGTAATTATCTTAAAAAAAGAATTGGCCAAAACTACACTTAGCACTAATTATAGTGCTAAATAGAGCTGCAAACTCCGTATTTTGTCAAAATAAAATAATGTTTTTGCAAAATTTGTTCACTTTAAATGTGTACGAATGACGCATTCCACATTGGATAACTGCCCATATGTCGTTTTCCTTTTTGCTTTAAATTTGTCATATGCCCTGTTGTGTTGCTGTTGTCTAAATAAAAACGATAATATCGTTATCAAGTCATTAGTTTCTTTCTGATCATTTTGACCCAAACAATTAAGGAAATTATAGTCGATCAAGCCCGATTACCTTATACTAAATTACACTTTTATGGGGTTTATATGAAAAAATAGGCCAATAATGTTTGCAATCAGTAAAGACAAAGTAAAGACAAAGTACTACTCGAGTCCATCAAAGTCTTAAATGCTTATTATGGGTGGGCACTTGTATAAGGGTTATTCCAAAAAATAGACCAATCATCACCATCAACAGTACGTTTTATGCCAGTAACGAAAACCTTATCTCTGCCAATTTTTATCAAAATAATATAACAGACGAATATACATATGGGCATGCTTAAAAAAACTCAGGAAGTGATTTTGACTCGACAGCGTACAAAAGGACGAGTCTCAAACCTCTAATACCCCTATCACGTATGTGAGAATAATAATAAATGCCTTTTTAAAAAGGAAGAGAATAAATTTTTTAATAAGTTTTTTGACTTTTAAAAATCTTTTAAAAAAAAATTTATTTTGTTTTTAAAAATGTTACCAGACAACTTATAATTCCTTATGTATATAAAAATGATTTCATAGAAGAAGGTAAATTGTTAAACCTCTATTTTAAAATGCCAGAGAACCCACATTTTTTCGCATATACTTATGGAATAATTATCAAAAGGCTCTAAACAAACCAACTATAAATAACACTAATGTGGGCATTATCTTTTTTAAGAAACTTTCAAACTTACAATTGATGCAAAGTTTAAAAATAAGCTTAAGCATGCTTTCCTTACAACCAAAAAAAAGAAAAAAATTTAGCACTGGTCATTTGAGAATGTATTTGAAAAAATTTTATTTATCAACGTTTACTTAATTAAAAATTAAAAAAAAAATAAATTAATTAATTTTAAACAGTAAAAATGTGTAGTCTTTTTATGCAAAGTATTAATTAATCACATTTTAAAATAATTTACGGAAAAAAATGTGCAAAAGAAGACACATATATTTAATTTATTATTTAATTCGCACAAGATTATAAATAATAATTTGTATTTTATTATAAATAATATATAAAACATTTAAAGAATTAATAAAAAATAAATTATTAATTAAAATAAAGTGAATATAATAAATAGAATATGTATGTATTTATTTATAGTTGTAAATTGCCATTGGGACACAAATTAATATTTTTCAATTATTTTTTTCATGTTTCTTTTAATTTTTTATTTTGTAAAAATGATAAAATCAATTTTGCATTGCTTATTTGTAACAACTTTATGTCGACCAACAAATTGTTTGTGTTCTAGTAAAATCATGTATCAAATTATAGTTAAATTGCAGTGACATAAATACATTTTATTTAAAGTCAAGTTTTTAAGTAGTTTTTAACAAATATTTATAAAAATCATATTTAAACAATCTTACCTTTTGCTTTAATAATAATGTTTCTTTGTGGTTACACTTGAGGTAATTTTAAAATTTTTCCCTAAAAGAAAAAAATTAAGTTGCCATTATGTAGTTGAAGATTGGCTTGTTTAAATAAAGAAAAATCGCTTTTTATATAATAATTTCATGGTTTTATAATAAAAAACCTAAAAAATACCAAAAACAGCCAAATATGTTAACAAGAACTTTTTGGCCACAAATTTTGATCTGAACTAAGTCTAGATTTTTTTGCCTTAAATTTTTAAAATAAAACACATGTATATTTTAAAAATTATTAAAATACTTTTCGTCTACTTCGACGACTTTTCACCTATGTCGGCGTCCATAGAACTTAATTTTAAACTTCTAGACCTAAATCTCAAAAAGTTCAAAAATGTCTTTAAAATGTAAAAGAATACTTCTTAACCTGAATCTAAAATCATATTATTAAAACCTTAAAAAAATACTAAAAATGTGATAGAATTAATTGCGGTTTTCTTAGTTTAATTCTTCGCTTAACAATAACTGTAGCTTTCTCCCTTATACTTTCTTAATTATAAGAATCAATTAAAGAATACAAAAAGTACCCAAATATAACATTTTTTTAACTTAAAGAAATACAAAATTAAAAAAATCCAAAAACTTTTTGTATTTTTTCCAATTATAATCAATAACATTTCATATATTTAAAAGTCGTTTTTGACATCGACGTCCATTTTTAGCTAAATTTAATTGAGTTCGCCGACATCAACCTTCCCGAAACCGGTACTTATTTAAAGATATGTGCTGATGTAGACATTTTATCGATATTTTCAAGAAAATAAATACCATTATATCATTTTTATTTTATTTGGTTGGTAATTATAAAAAGTATACTAAAAGAACCAAAATATAATTCTTTTCTTTTTCAAAATTTCAAAAAAAGTACCTGTCAAAAGCAATTTAAAATGTTTGTAAAACATTATAAAAGTACCAAAAAAGTACCGAAAATTCTTTCCTAACTCCTGGACCTTGAAGGGTCCGAATTTTACAAAATTCTCTTTTGGTGTTACTAAACAACATCAGGAGAAAAACGCACAGTCTAAATCTCAAAATTATGGGGTTTCGCATTTGGACTGTACTTTAATGAATAACTCCGTCAGTCAATTAATTACTAACACTTTTCTTATATAAATATAGAAATTGGTTGGTTTATTAATAGAATCCTAGATTTTTTGCTTACATTATTAAATCATTTATTTATTTTAAAAGCCGCACGTAAATAAAGAGTAAACAACCGATAAATATATAGTGAGGATAATTTTAATGGACTAAAAATATGGAAAAAAAATACAAACAATCAATAACATTTCATAAGCGATTAAAACTTGATAACTTCTCAAGAAAAAAAATTTAAATTGAAAAAACCTTTTAAAGGAAGTTAAAAAGGTGATGTGTTCAGCCAAAAGACACTACTACCGGTTAAATACTGATGAAACTGCGTAGCGGCTTTCGAAAATGCATCCTGCTCGGCTAGTATCTGTAGAAAAACATGCTTTTTTTAAATACAATTTTCTCTTTTAACATCAACGGAAAAATATTAATTTTTTTTAATAAAATTAAATTATATAACTTAAGCCAAATTAAAAAGGAAAAATTTCAATATCCTTTTTTTTAAACAATTACTACAATATCGCAATTAATTTTAAAAACTGTGAGTGAAACTTTACTTTTCTATACCTAATGATTAATCTAAATGTGCTTAAAAAACAAAACTGTTGTCAAATATTTTTCACTATGCAGGCGTATTTGTAAGATGAATCTGACATATATTTACACAATATATGTAAATCTTACTATATTTTTTGTATACATATAGGTTTAAAATATAAAAATAAAATATAACAGCAATAAAAAGTTAAATTTACTTCAATTAAAAGTCTAGATTCTAAAGACAACTTGTAATCCAAAATAATAATAAAAACATATTAAATCAGATGGCAAGTACAAAAAAGATTGTAGACGGTCAAACTTCTAAAATTACATAAAACACACGTACTAAAACTACTGCAAATACTTTTAGACAAAGTTATGTAGAAATTTAAATTTAGTTTACCAAAAACAACAAAGAATGTACATAAAACGTGTGAGTACAGTGGGATCATAGTTACATATGCTTAAACTAAAGCTCCTAACACAATACAAAAAAATATTGTTTATATTTTTAAAAACACAAGAACAATATTATTTGATAAAAAAATATTTATAATTTTTTTTTGTGGATAAGATAAAATTAAACAAGATCTTAAAATTTATGATCTTAGGCCGTCAGTTTTTTGGAAACCCGTAAAATAGTAAAGACACTTAACACAGAAATATGTTCAAAAGCATACATGAGAGTTCTTGTTTTTGTTGTATTTTTTATTTAGTATGTACAAAAATTTCAATGTAAAGATTGTTTAAGAAACGACAAAAAAAGTAAAAAATAAATGAAGAACAAACTCTTCTAACACATTTTGAAATAAATTGTATAAAAATATTAACAGACATATTTTCATGCATATATAAAATAAACGAATATACACAGACACATTGTTTGTATGTTAATCAAATTAAAGAAAACAAGACTTTTATGCACAAAGATAAATAAACTTAAGAACATTTAGACCAAATAGAACCAAAAGACAACACAAGATTTTGTAAACAAAAACAAAAAAAATATTTTTTATACATTTGGTATCCGTGAGAATGATGTAGTTGTTTTTTTCAATTAAGTTTCAGCTGTTGCATATTGTAAAATTTATATATTTTATTATTTAATATTAAGTCTTAAATTATTTTAAACAACTTTCTTTAAAGTCAGAAAAAATTTAAAATTGAAAACATATTGAAAGAGATTAACAAATAAATATTTTTGCCTTCTAAAATGTAAATATAAGAAAAAATACTTTATAAATATTTATTCACAAAAGCTAAACATAAAATTTTAATATAAATATATTTCCAAATTTTTCATTATAATTTATTTCATTGACCTAATTAAAATTAATAAATACAAGGTAAAGAAAAAAATGTAATTTAATACGTCAAAGTAAAGTTAAAACTATATTTTCACATTAACTCAAAAAAATCAAAATTATTTAAAAATATAACATCGGGATATTATTTTGTACAATTTCTTAAGTTACGCAAATCGTAAAAGTAAAAAAAATATTTATATGCTGTTTTTCGAAGCCAGTTGAGTGATTGTCTTGAACGATTTATGTGTACTTTTCTTAATATCAAAGGGCCTTAAGTGGCATTTTTTTAAGCAAAAAATTTTTTTATCTCAAAAAATTATCTGTTCATCTATTACAATTAGGCGAAATAAATTTAGAGTTGAAAATGCGAGTTAGAGCTTTTCTATATTAAGGTAACGACATACAAAAATATATTTTCAAGCTATTTTAGCTTCGATACAACAAAACGCATGTACTATTTTTGCTTAGAAAATATTATTTACAATGCTTTTTTAATGTCCCATTAATATTGAGTAAAATATCTCATTATTTAAATTAATTAATTGCAAAATACAAATTTTTGCATTTTAATTTGGCTGAAGTTTATATAATTTCTTTTTATTAGAAGAAATATATTAATGTTGAAAGAAACTTTTATCTTAAAAAGCAAGTTTTTTCTACCGCTAGTAGCCGAGTAGAATGCATTTTCAAAAGCAGCTATGCCATCTCATCATCAGTACTCTCTGAACGGTAGTAGTGTATTTTTGGCTGTAAACTTCACCTTTTTAACTTACATGTAAAGAGAAAGGAAAATTGCAAAATTATATTTTCCTTATTTTAAATCTGTTACGTTAATTTTTAACCGATTAAATAATAAAATTGTTGTTATATACATATATACTTTCAACATAGGAAATTAAATGTTTTTTTTTTTTCTTTCGAATAAGGTGGAATGACAGCCTATCAGATACCTATGCGTGTAAGTATTATTAAATTAACATTAAAGAAAAAATAATGCTCATACGCAACGGGCAACATGTGGCAGTGAAACCTATTAAAGATAAAACAATTTCTATATAATTTTAAACTTAAAGAGGGATAAGGCTTTTAAAATATAAAAATATATATAAATAATATGGGGCATATGCATAAAAAATTTTATATTTAAAACTGTATGAAAATTTGGTTTAAGAAATCTATTTTAAATTTAAATGTTAGTTGTGCATATTCCCCTTTGCATTTTGTTTTAATTCCAAAGTTTCTAAAAATCATAATGTAAGTACGTACTCGTATATAATAGCTTTTATTATTGCTTAAAAATATCTATATATACATATGTATATACATATTTGAAAGTTTAACTTTGTAAAACTATTTATTAAAAAATTAATGCTAATTTGAATGGACAAAAAAATAAACTTAATTCTTTTGTTAAAGTTGCCTACTATATTATTAAAAACTAGTCTTTTTCTTTGTAGCAATTTATACTTGAGCTTATATAGCATAAAAGGTTTGTATCCTATGGGTGTGGATTTTTTTTTTTTTGTATTACATTTTAAAAGTTTTTATTATTTTTGGCAAAATGAACACAACAACTTAATACGCACTAATCCGGGATAACTTGAAATATATTTTCATTACTCACATTTCCAGTCTCAAAAGGGTGACCATTTCATGCATAGTTTTTTTGTTGAAATCAACTAAAATTGCAACAATTAACAAAATAATAGAATTTTTTCTTAAAAAACTTTTTCGAACATTTTGATGAGTGAGCATTTCAAATTATCTGATAAAAAGAGTAGAATGCCTTTTTCAGTTATTGATGTTTATGAAATTATGTTTTTTATAATTTGCATTATCATTAAAATTGTAAAATTTCTTCCCTGATTTGAGCTACTTAACATGTAATTACTTTTTGCAACCCTAATTTTCGCTAATCATTATGCTAAAGGCCCAAGCCCTAAAGCAACTTTTTACACTGTCAAACTTATATCAAGGCGTACTCAATTTAAATAATATTTTTTTTTTAATATTATTATATTCTAACTTTCCTTGTCGTTTGCTTGCACAGTTGGTTGCATTTTAAGCTTAATTTTACTCTTACATCTTTTTAAAATAATAAGAGATACGTTCTTAAATTTTCTCTTCAAAGTAAAAAAAAATAAACTATTCAAATTATCCTAGACAAGGATTATAAATCTAAACGACAACTAATTTTTCTATGTTCTTTAAAATTTAAAAAAAAATTTTTAATTTTAAAAAATATCCCTAATTATTATTCAACAATTTGTAAACATATTCACAAAACCCCTTCAAAAGTTTATACTAATTAATTGAAATATAAACAAGAAAAATCATAAAGTTTTAATTTCCCATAAATAGTATTTTTGTAGAAAAGAATATCCTTTAAATATGCATTATGCCCATTATCTAAACGTTTACACACATACACATGAATGTGATTATGACCTTCCATAAATAGGATGTAAATATTTTAATAAAACAGATGCACATACCTAGTTTAGAAAAACTTTAAACTTTGAAGGTATGTACGTACAAAATTACTTTTAGTAAAACATATACCCTGACATATGATATAGATACTTATGTAAATCCACATAAATGTGAAAACTATAGAGCATTTAAAAGGGAAGGTTACTCTGTGAAAATTTATGTGTAAATATGCTGCAAATATGCTTCTTCCTTCAACAAGAAATTTTGTTCTTCTCCGCATTGAAAAATGTAATTAAAAAATAAAAACCAATAGATTTTACATTTTACCTACAAGAATGCAGTTTTTCATATGTATATTATTAAAAAATCTCCAGATGTATATTTATTGTGCACTAAATCAAAAACAGTTACAACACAGAATTTATTAGAATCAATTTTTTTCTTAAGCCAGTTCACAAATCAAATCTTACCCGAACATTTGGCTTGCATTTCAGTAAACTTCATTTTAATTTGGTTTTTGTATTCCATAGCTTAACTTTGTTTTACAATAAGAAGAGGTACCCCGATAGACTCGTGAAAAACCCAGGCTGCTGGTCGGGGGTTCGGTTCCCGCCAGGGACTTTGGTAAGTTCACTTTATCCTATTGTTCTTATTTTCGTTTCTTGCTCTCAATTTGCAGTCTTTTGAATTTTCACTCTTTCTATTTTTCTTGACGGGTATCACAAAGGGGCATTAAAAGCGGACCCCAGCGAGTCGAACTCTGTCCTTTAAACGGTTCTCTGTTCTACTTAACCTTTACGTATACAATTAGAATCTTGAGTTTTAGGGCAGAAAAGAAAACTTTAATTAAAAAAAATCTTTTGAGTTGTTACTAATTTTGATTCAGTGTACGATATGTACGTACAAACAAATATGATTCTATTTGCCCACGGGTGCTATCTATGATTTTTAGTTTTATTTAGCAGAATATAAGTTTTACCAGAAATAAAGTAGAAACCTACTTAAAAGTTCAACTATTCATTAAGTTTTTTTTTTATTTAATTCTAGTATTTACATGATGCAAAATTCAAAATCGTAATGAAATATAGAAAAGCACTTCTGGTCAAATAGAGAACTCAAATTCATAAATTAAATCTATGGCAAAAATAAAAATTAAGTTGAGAATAAATTAAAGAACAAATAAGAGAAAAATATTACCTTAAAGTGAAAGGTATTGATAAGCCTTATGTTAGATGTGAACTATTTTAATAAGACCTGTCTGTTAAAAACTGGTCAAGATGGGAATGAAAAAATTGGTTTTAATAGTGATGGTGCGGTAGTAAAGTCATTTTGTCATGATATTTTTAACAGATATAAATATTTATTACTTTAATAGAAGTCAAAATATGCTTTTAAAGAACTAGCAAACTTAAGGAAATTAAAAAGAAGTAAACAACGTAGTTTAGTGAAAAAATTTAAGTATAATTTTCTGAGTACCAACAAACAGTAAATTCAAAAATTATTCGCAAAAATTAAAAAAAAGACAACGCTTCGTTAGGCGAAGAAATCAAATTCCTTAAAAATGTGTTTAAATACAGATTCTTAAAAACATAATTAACAAAATTTTAATGAGTTTATGCAAGCTTTATCCTTTGATAATAAAATATCACATTCAAGCAGTACTAAATGAGTTTTGATGGGCAAAACAAAATTCTTAAACCAATATACATATTTTTAAAAAACAATATAATGAATTAGGAAAATGTTTGAAAGTCCTAGAGTCCTAAAGATTGCCGATGGACTGGCAAGGAAGGGATCGGCCCGGGATATTGGTCTTGGTTAGAAGCCGGTGAGGCTCCCACTGGGTGTCTATAATGGGGTAATAGGGACTTTGATAATGGACAAATTAGGCCGAACCTAGAGGGACATGGCTGACTGCAAGATCTCCAGATTTCTGTGGCCCAGCTTGGACAGGATGGGCACTAACCTGCCGCTCAGGGGGGTTCTTAGATACATTATTGGGACTCTCACAGGGCACTGCGATATATGGCGAATAAATGGGACAGGAACTCGAAGGTTTTTCTGCAGGGTATGCGGCGATGAAGAGGAGATAGACACGGTATAATATCTTATCTGCCACTGCCTTGTGCTGCAGATCCGATGATAAAGGTGGATGGAGGGGCGATACTAAGATGGACTTGGTGAGGTCCTTGGCTGTGGGCTGGGGAGAATCAATATTTTATCAAGGAGGTTGGGTGGCTCGGCAGATAGGTGATTCAGCGCCTAAGGCTACTGACTTCATTGGACTTTTTGCAGGCGGCACCCTTGCTCTCTTTTTTGTTTTTACCTATGGAATGCTTGCCTTTAAGCTATATTATTTTCCTACTCTTGACATTCTTTGAAGGGATTTACATTGGGCTTAAGGGCCTCCGGGTGGAAAAAAGTAAAAACGCATTTAAGGAAAATATTGTGTACATATATGTAGAAGTTTGCGACATAAGTGAAAAAATATTACTTGAAACTAAAAAGAGAATATGGAATCTTTTCTAAAATCTTAGTCTCTGTACTGTATCTATGCAAATTGGAAACGTTTTAGGATGCCCAAAATTCATTACGTTTTTAAGGCAGCTTGGGCTGCAGTAAATAATAAAAAATTCAGAATGACTAAGACAGTTTTTTTAACTATCACCAAAATACTGAATTGAGTTTTGCGCATTCCACGCAGGGGGATGTAAAAATAAAATATTTTTGCAAGAAATCCAATGCTGTTGGTTGTAATATAACTTATCCAAAAAGTAGTAGAATTATACTCCCTACACCTTTATTTGTTTAACCAATTTGTACAACACAATTATAGCTACATCAACGTTCCCAGCTGCTTGGAAACATGTAAAAATTACACCAATATTGAAGCCAGTTAAAAACTATCGACCTTTTTCGATTTTCCCATATCTATCGAAGGTATTCAACAAGTTTATTAATGCCCAACTTAGCAGTTACTTACATAAAAGCTTCATGTTATAAGAAAGGAAATCTGGATTCTGGCCAAAGCATAGTTGCCAAATTACACTTATTGACGTCACTGAATTTACAAGACGGCAAGTTTATTAATTCATATTCAGTTTGACAATTCTAAAGTGTTTGACAAAATTTTATTTTATTTTTTGCTTTAAATTAAAAAAAATATTATATTTCTCTCCAGCTGCATTAAAACTCATACCATTATATCTTGTGACAGAAGCCAAAGTTTATACTACGAATCAAAAATTTTTACGACCTGTACAATACCGAGAGGCGTTGTATCCTACATACGCTAATGAACTTTATCTACAAATTGAACAACGTCAAATTCAAATATACGCTGACGATGTACAACTAAACATAACTTTTAATATGAAAATAAAATAAATAAAATTATAAAGAAATAAAATTTATAAACCACCGTGTTCTACTCAGCAAGTTATTGGGAACTTGTCTGGTGCCGTTTCAAAAATTTGACCCTTCGGGGCTAATAAAAGTAGAATTTATATTTTAAAAACCTTCAGTGTCTTCTCAACCAATAAAGATAGAAAAATATTCAATTTGTATTTAACATTTTAAAATCACAGATTTATTATAAACCAACATAAAACATAAGTAGGCAAGCGTACTATTTAAATGTTTGGTTACCTTTTTAATAAAAGTACTTTTCTCATTTTGGGTACTATTTTGGAGTTTTTAAGATAACGAGTCTACAGTTACCCAACAAGTGATTATTAATCCAGACTGGGGGCGGAACACAATCACACAGATGGAAATACTTTTCTCACGTTTTTGGTATTTTTCCTAATTTTTCTACACTGACTCTAGAAAGTGAAATTAAAAATTTTTGATCTGGTGTCTATTGAATAAATATGATATTGGGGACTGCTAGCCAAGGTTGAGGTCGAAATCCATTCTTTTTTTGGTTTTTGAGATTACGATTCCAGACTTTTGCAAGTAATATAGTTTAAGCCCGCAAAGGCTGGAAGTCAACTTAGTAGAAAAAAAATATTTTCTTTAGTTTTGGGTACTATTTAACTATTAGCCCATATTAAACACAGAACTAAAAAAAGTTGATATAAAGTACCTTTATACTTTTTTGACACTTTTTCAAGTAAAAGAAAAAATACTAAAATATTTTTCTGGTACTTTTATGACCTTTATGACCTCTTTTTGATTTTTAGTTTAAAAATATGAAATTATGGAATATTAATGGAAATCAACTAACTGGACAAAAAGTACTTTTTCCCAATTTTAGTTGCTTGTTTCGGTTTTGCAGTCTATCAGTCTAAAAATATTCAATTTGGTGCTTTAAGTGATGTTTCAGGAAAGAAGCCAACTAGATGGACAAAAATAAACTTCTTTTACTTAAATAAACACACCTGATTCTGATTGAGTCAGCTTAACAGAAAAAGTAATTTTTTCATATCTCTGCATATTTTTACAACTATAATTTAGCCTTTAGAACGTTCGTTTTTTATTTTTTTTTATTACATTTTAACAATTTAATATATGTATGACAAAAATGTATCAAAAGTATGCTAATTATTTTAAGACTTACAAAAAAAAAATTTTATAAAAACAAGCTAAAGGTTAATGAATAAATTAAAGTTTTAAGTAAAATCACTCTAAACAAAAAGTTTTTTTTTTAATTTGGAAAATATCGTATAAAACATTAGGGCAAAAAAAAAACTTTAGCCATAACTAATGGAATAATAATTAGTCAATTAACATTTATGTTACCTTTTTAATTTGGTACTATTTTTTCAAGGAAAAATGGTCATCAACTTTTTTTTAATTTTATTCCTTTAACTTTAAATTTCACTTACTTTAAGAACAAACACTTTTCGTTTTTTTATATTTTTTCTTTTGACACCAAACAAGTTTGTTTACGTGTGTATTTTTTTATTTATATTTTTTTTTTATTTATAAATTTGTTAAATCATAAAATTTAAATTTATTTACTTAACTTTTCTTTTAAATTTTATTTAGCAAAACTATTAACATGATTATATGAGTTAATAAACATAAAAGAAATTTTCATTTAGTCGTAAGTTATAATCAAAAGTGTAAAAATGAAGCACGTTTTCACTAAAGAATCAAAATCAAACTGACCGCAAAACTATTTAATTCTACACCTTTGGGGTCCCAAAGTTTACATTGCCTTTTCATTATTTTACTATTTGCATTTGTATTTTTTATTTTATTGTTATTTAAGTTTTGTTGGTCGTTTGTACAACAACTTGAAAAATATTTTTTAAGTTAAGTTTCTCAGTGTTTTTAAAAAGGTAGATGTTTTCATTGTGTTTGTTCTACACAATTTATTTCTTATTATAATTTAGTTGTTCTTATTTAAATTTTGTGGCTTTTACACGGACACAAATACTTAAACTTACAGCCCTACAAAGTACATACATACGTTAGTAAGCGTACATACGCAGCGTTTAAGGACTTTGACTTATACGTTCAACAGGACCCAAGGTAAGAATATGTTGAGAAAATCAAAAACACTGCAAACATTAATAAATGAAAGTAAAAGCAAAATCTAGTTGCCATATTTTTTGTTATTTTTTTTTTTTATTTAAGTTTGACCAACATTGCGACACAAACCATTTTTTATTACACTTTTAGCAACAACAGTTTCTTAAAAAACGTTCAGAGAAATCCAAAAAGTACTAAATATACAAATATGTAAAAAAAACAAAAGAAAAGTTAAAAAAAGAAGTTGACCTCAATACCAATATTTATAAGTATGAAAAAAACAAACTATGCGATTGTACTACTTTCCTTAGCTGACTGACTGACTAGTAAGTTGGCAAGTTGGTTAGTCGGCTAAAGACTTTACATGCCACATACATTCAACACAATCTTAACACAAACATCTATACGAACAGACTCATGTTGATATGTTTGTAAGTTTACACAACACTTTATTACACCTGCCTCACTCTGAAATGTATGTTAAATAAATTCAAGCAAACAAATCGCATTGTATTAATGAATACAAATGCCAAATTACGACCGTCTGATATTGAAAAGTATACCTCGCTGCCTACCGTAACGTGACTCTATACTGTAGTGCAAAGGAAAATAGTTTTAGTTTAGCTTAAAAAATAATATAAAGAAATAATATTTTTAAATAACTTCCATAAAATGGTCAAGAAAATATTTTAATTAAAGTTTAAAAATAAATCTTTTTTTAAGACAACGTCTAAGGAAATTTCCAACTTAAACAAGCAAGAGCGCTATATTCGGCTGGGCTGAATATTAGACACCCTTCACCTTGGACTTTCGAAACCCCAAACCTTTTTTATTTTTTTCCGCTTTTTTTATTTATAAAACATTTTTAATTTTTAAATAGGGGTCGGTGTCATATTATGAACCTCTTAGGGTGATTGGGGCAGTTTCAGGAGGTTTTACCCTAATTTTATTCAAATTTTGTATGGACTTTTATTCTTTTTACTGATGGTGATAGGAAGTAAGTATACTCTAGTAATACGTTTGGGAGGCAAAACTAATGGGGGCCTGTGATACATTTTATTCCTCTAGGCGCGACTCCGGAGGAAGTAGCAAGGGTTTTTACTCATTTTTTTAAATTTTTTTATGGCAACCCCCTAAGGGCGTGGAGATAAAGGATAAATATATTTTATAAATACGCTTGGGAGAAAAAACTAATGGAGTTCTGTGATACATTTTATTCCTCTAAGGGCGAATCCAGAGAAGTTGTAGCGGTTTTGACCTTTTTTTTCAAATTTTGTATGGCAACCCTCTAAGGGCGTGGAGTTAGTATACTCCTGGAAAACGTTTGGGAGAAAAAATTTAATGGGGGTCATTGGTGTAACGGCTTTTAAGCACAAATTTGAGAGAAATAAACAGAGGTAGTTGCCAGCTTTTATCTGTCTTTTATTGAAAATTAAATTTTTTTTCCATTTAAAATGCATTTGAATAATAAAAAAAATAAAAAAAAAACCAAAAATTTTGTTTTTAATTTGTCCCGGCCAAGTATCAAACCTGCTCAGCAATTGCCAATCCATGAGAGATGTTGTTTAAAACGCATAATAAACAATTGCTCAAAAATTTATGTTTTACGAATACTTATAACTGCAGTCTCATTGCATAACTGATCTTAAAGGGAATAAAAGTATCAGGTGCCGTACCTCCACCTGTAACGAATAAAATTTTCGTTTTGGGTGTGGCTCAATATTATCACCATGATTAAATCTGTTTTTGTTGTTTTTATTATAACATACATTTTTTATTAGGTAATTTCCTTTGTTTTCTTTTTTTGGAATAAAAAATAGGAGGAAGCCTTGGTTTTTGGCTTATAACTCAGTCAGTTATTTGGCGATTTTGCTGAATTTCAACATTGATTTTTTCGCAGATATTTATGTCAGTTAAATAACACATACGGGTCTATGCAACATCCGGGGGCTTCAGAAAGTTGATTTTAACCATAACACGGACAGATGGACAGACGGAGATGGCTAAATCGCCGTCCCTATTTATGAGGATCCTGACTATATATACTTTATGGGGCCGCAAATAGATAATAAAGAAACTAGAAATGGAATGACAAACTTATATATTCCCTTATCACTTATTTGAAGGGTATAAAAACACAAGATTTCAATAACTATTTCGAAAACTTAACCTCGATATTTCGTTAAAAAAATAATTATCTTTTCACCGCGCACCTTAATTTTTAAACAACAAAATGGATTAATTATTAATTAATTAAGAATAAAATAGGGGTTATGTTAAATTTTATTTAAATTAATATTTTATTAAGTAGCTTAAAGGCCAATCACCTATAGAACAAGGATAAATGACGCACAGTGGGGTGGTTTCATACATTTAGGTTTTAAAAAAAAAAACAATAGGAGTGGTCCCAGATCTTTCAAATTTAGAAAATTATCTAATCCAAGCAAAAGTCTTAGAATTTTTTTGCATATGTATTTCTTTTCGAACGAACGAAAAATCTTAAAAATCCAACGCTATAAGCAAATAATAAGTTTATTGCCCAACTTGATATACGACACAGAAAAATCGAATAAATTACTTTGACAATTTTATTACACTTTTGGTTTGTAAGATCTTGAAATCAGCTGAAAAGTGTTTATTGCTAAAAAAAATTAATTTTGTTTTCCTTGTTGTTTTTGTTGTTGTTTTGCGTTGCACATTTTGTAGCCAAATTTGCTGATTAAATTTTTTGTTATATATGCTGCAATCTGTAAATAAAGATAAGCAAAATACATAAACATACATATAATTTTTAATATTTTTTGTTTGTTAATTATTATTTTTAAGTTTTCAATTTTAGAATATATGTCTTTTGCTTAAACTATCAATGTTCTCTGTAACACTAAAAACCGTTTACAGTAGGAACTTTCCACATCAAAGGCGTTGTATATTAAAAACTCTGTGACAGAGTTTTATTGTTAAAAAATAACTTGACACAATTTCATTTCTTATGTAGCTTACTTGTCTCAATCTAACAGTTTATTTAAATTTTTGCCAAAATTTATTTCAAAATGGAAGAAAAAAATTGATAATTTAAAATTAGATTCCATTAACATGTACGTTAATGCATTATACAACCTTTTAACATTGAACAAGCGACAGATTAATATATTTCTTTCTTTTGCATTCTCCATTCACGTCTGTGCATGTGAAGAGTTTATATTTTTTGCTTTCTTTTGAAAAGCTATTGCCCTTAAAACACTAAAACAATGGCTGCCAAGAAAAATAAGAAATAAATTTCACTTTCGTTTGGTGTTTTTTTTTCCTTTATTTTTAGTATTTTAAATCACGTCATGTTGTTTTTTTTAAGGAAACATTAACATTAAAAATAAAGTATAACAAGGGTCAAAAGTCTTATATTTTGCAAACGTCATCAAATAAAGTCAGAGTTAAACAAATCGCTAGATTTTGTAATACAAATTTAATGGATCTTGATTTTTTTAAAGAAAGAAAAAACTTTGAAGAACAGACTGTTAATAATAAAAATCATTTTACTGGTTTTCAATCAGCTAAAGTAATCAAATTTTTTATCGCTTTTTAAAGATTACTTGTGTAAAACTACTACTATAATTATACATTTAAATAACAAGTCCATTACAAATTTCGCTCTTTTAAAAATAAAATAAAAATTATATAATAGATTACATTTTAGTCGTTTTTTAAAATTCCCTTAAAAGCTCTTTTCTATGTCATTCAAAACCAAAAAAGTTGCAGGTAATATTTAAATATAAAATATATAATACTCTCAATATAATTTGACAGTTTTCTCTCAAATAACTGTTGTTTATGTATAAACATTTAAAGGTCGGCATGTTACGTAATGATTTTTCCGAAAATTTTCCATATGACTGTCACCTCGCGGGCTGTCAAATTACCATGAAAAATTTATGCCTGTGTCAACACTTTTCAATCAAACATACTACATACATACATATGTAGTAATTTAAATTTTGAAACCTTCTTTTAAGGATTAGAAGATTAAATCGATTTTTTAGAAAATTTCGTTTTATAAAAATAACGTTTAAACTTGCTGGCATTTACAAAATTGGCCATATGGCCAAATAAGCGGAAGAATATAAATACGCCTTTTCAAACAGAACGTTCGTGTTATGTATAAGAAAAATAGCTCACATCTGTGGAAGCCTGCAGCAAGCTGCAAAGCAGATCTTTGCGTTACGTTCTCAATATGTGGTAGTTACACAGCTGTGTGTCAAGCGCGTCGCTATACCATGTAATTCATATTCAACATGTTGCCACTGAAATTCTTGGAAAGGAAAAAGCAATAGATAGGGCACGTTCTACGTAAGCCAGGCAACGACATGTGTAGAAAATCCTTTTATTGAAATCTTCAGGCATTGCGAAAACAAGGCAGACTATGAGAAAGCTAGAGTGATAAACTCACTTTCAGGAAATTTATCATGGAATAATTTAAAATCCTTAAGTACAAATAGAAATTATTGAAATAGTTATGTGTTGGCACTAATCGCCCTTGATTTGGCATTTAAGCAAGTAAAGTCACTTAGGCAAGCAGTTCAATCAACAAAATTGTCTACGTTTTCTGAAATTTTGGACAAAATATAATTTTAAGGCCAAAGCTCTATAAATCATTTAATTATAAGGGCCTATCCGTACAGTTTTCAAGTGATTATTTGAGCAGAATTTCTGTTTTTTTTTAGAGAATACCTGCTATTAAAAGTTAAAAGGCTTACCACCTTTAAAAAATCATTGCACCTTTTAATTAGGAAATTTTAGGGCAACCACTATAGGTGGCAGCATAAATTTCACCACAATTGCTAGATTTCCTTAACCTACGATCCTACAAAAGATACCAACAGAAGGCAACATATGGTGAACTTAAGCAACTAAAGAACTGTTAATCTGACAACCAAGTATCGCATAAAAGATGATTTGTAAAAATTTCTCCACACAGAGCATTAAAGCATATTGCACCAGCTTCCTGCATCTTACTTTGTTTTTGGTATTGTTGGCTGTAAATAAAGCAACTTCTTTCAATGATGTCGCGATTAAGTACGTCAGACATTTCTACTATTACGCCCAATTTATCTCTCAAGGATATTTTGTATTGCTGATCGAGTAAATAACTTTGCACATACATTTTAGGTTTAACTAATTTTTTTCTGTATTTTTTTGACGGTCACTAAAGATGGATTGTGTATCACTTATATAATGCATACTGTCACGGCTTCTACATCGGTAACATAGTAAAAAAAATGCTTATACAATTAAACGGTATTTTTTCATATCTTCCAATATTTCGACTTTTAAAAAGAGTTACTTATGCCACTTTCATAACAAACGGCTCATATTCTACAAGTATCTTAGTCAAATAACCAACTTTACATTAAAAACACTGCATTTCTTAAAAAAGTTATTTTTATTTTGTATAATAGCCGTGGTTAAAAATATCTACTAACATCGTAACAAAAAAAGGTAAGAGCGCGGCTGAGCCGAATCTTAGATACCTTTCACATTCGACTGTCGAAACCCCGAACCTTTTTAATTTTTATGAAATATTTCAAATTTTTAAATTGGGGTCGGTGTCATATTTTAACACTCTTAGGGTAATTAGGGCATAATTTTTTCCAAATTTTATAGGGACTTTGACTCTAATTTTTTAAAATTTTGTATTGTCACCCCCTTAGGTGATAGAGATAGGGGAATGGGGATAGGAATGTTTTAGAAATATGTTTGGGAGGGAAATTTAATGCGGATCTGTGATTCCAAGGAAGTTGTAGGGGTTTTACCTTATTTTTTTAAATTTTGTATGGCAACCCCGTCAGAGCATGGTGATAGGGGGTAAGTATGTTCTAAGAATATACATATTTGCAAAAAGAAAGTAATGGGGGTCAGTTATACACTTTATTTCAATAATTTCGTCTCTGGGGAAGCTATGGGCATTTTTACATCATTTTTTAACATTTTGTATGGCAACACTCTAAGTTAATGGAGATAGAGGGTAACTATACTGTAGGAATTCGTTCGGGAGGAAAAACTAATGGGGTCTGTGATACATTTTATTCCTCTAGGGGCGACTCCGGAGAAGTTGTAGGGGTTTTTACCATATTTTTTTTTAATTTTGCATGGCAAACATGTTGAGGCCTTGAGATAGAGGGTATGTTTGGGAAAAGTCTTACATGTTGCCTTTGTAGGAGAAGCCTGGAAGCTGTGGCAGCAATTAAAAATTTTTTTTCCAATTTTTATGGCAACCCTGCTAGGGGGCGGAGATAGGGTGCAAGTATGTCCCCAAAAAATTTTCGTGGGGAAAATTATTGGGAATCGGTTTTGCATTGCACATTGTACGGGGCAACTTTTGAGCAGTTGTAGAGGTTTTTATGTGCAAACTTTAGAGAAGTAAGCTATAGGGCGATTTTTCTGGATTTCAATAGCGATTATCTTGCAGATAATTTTGAGAGTTTGATACCACTTGCGGGTATATGCGACATCGGCTCGCCATTACACGGACAGACGTATTTTATGGTTCGCAAATGGATAATTAACAATAATAAACGGAATGGCAAGCTTATATATACCCTTATCACTTATGTGAAGGCTATTAAAATTGAAAACCTTAAACAAATATTATATTAAGGGGATTCACAAGGTATCCTATTATGTCCTATTGTCATATCGTTACAAAATTTCACAATAGTTTTGTTGTCTTTTATACAAAAATAGTTCTTTAAAAATACTACGCCTTAATAAATAAGACTATTTTTTTAAGCTTTAGGTCTATTTATATGTTTATTTTTTTGCAAAATTTTTTCAATATTTCGCCACTCCGTTGTGTGGCATCATCAGGAGGTTATTTCAGTTAAATATTAAAGTTGATGATGCCACACAACGGAGTGGCGAAATATTGAAAAAATTTTGCAAAAAAATAAACATATAAATAGACCTAAAGCTTAAAAAAATAGTCTTATTTATTAACATTAAAAAGGTCAAAGAACTAGAAAAAATAGATAATACTACGCCTTTTAGTATGCTTATTAAATTGTCACAACAACTTCAAATACACCTGCGCCGAGTGCCCAGTAGTTGGTAAAGGTTTTTAAACCATTATGGACATTTTATGACAATAGGACAAATAGAACAACTTGTGAATTCCCTAATTATAAGTTTGTGGAATCTTTACAGTTAGTGAAAACCACATGCAATTTTTATACAAGTTGCATGTTTATACACGGGTACCCCTGTGACTCTTTGAAAGCTGTTTGTTTTTTTGTCACTCACAGAAACGTTAATTTAAAATCAAAATTTTTTTCCTTTATTTTATAAACAGATTTCACCAAAAGAAATTTAGCAAAAGCTTTTACATTTATCTTACAAATTTATTTAATGCACTAAGTACATACTGACCCACTTTACTCACTTTAAACAATATATTTTCCTTATAATCTGTAATTATTAACAAATTGCAAAGAGTCCTTAAAAGCATTTGATACTTAAGTCTAAATGAAAACGTGTTATAATTAATTCAAAGAATATTGCTAAAGTGCAGCCATTAATTATAAGTCAGCAATAAGATTTAGTTTTTAGTTGTAAATTATACATCAATATGGTCTTCAAGTAGTTTTCTAAGAAAAATAAAAATGATTACATTTACTCTTTACTTGCTCACACACACGCATTTATATATTATTTAAAATTAAAATCAAACGGAGAAAGTAAAATTTTAATATTTAATAACTTTTCTGTTATGGCCTGTAACGATGTAGGTTTAAAAACGTAACAAAGAATATTGTTTTAGAAGTGGCATACACACACATACACATACTTGCATAATAGAAAACAGTCATTATCAAATTTGCCTGTTTTGACCACAATCTACAAAACCAAAGCAAAACAAAACTTGGCATAAATCCATTAACACTCATTTAAAATAATGTTATAAAGTAATTTACAAACATACAAATAAACAAAATAAACACACACTATTGCAGATTTGTACACATACATACTCACATACATTTGTACCATAAATACTCATGTATACAAATGCTTTTGTAAATGCAAATATTTATTTGTGTGTTGGTTAGCGTTTGTGCATTCTAAATTAAATCTAAGTTAATGCCTTGAATGAAGTGTTTATATCCTTTTGACAAATATTTTCAAACTGACATATGCTTACATACGTTTAAATTTATTTAAACAATTAAATGTATGCAGTTACACATATATAGATACACACACATGTGCTTATTTAAAGTAAATTACATGCAAAATAATTATTTATTTATACATTTTATAAACAATTTCTATATAAACACTCGTGCTTACGTAAGTGTTTATTTACTAAAAGTTTCACACATTAATGATTCTAAGTGTCTATGAGTAAGTAATTTTCGCAAAAAGTTTTTTTATTTTAATTTATTGTTGTTTTAGTTCTTAACTTATTTATTACATTTGCTTTATTCAACTAACGATTTCATTTGACATGAAATTTTATTTAATTTTTTATTTTTTTGTACATAAACACACTTCACTTTTTCAGAAAATATGTGTTTAGGCAAATAGTTAATCTCTTGTAAATATTATCGATTATTTTCCATTGACCTACTATAGTTAAATTTCGGTTAAATATTTATGCAGGAACTGAAGATTTATAAAGATTGTTTTACTTAAATTGTAGCAAATTAGAACTTGGTTTTCAAGTTCGTACAAAGGGCAGAAACGAAAACCTTCCATCGGAACCTATTCTGTGCCATTAGTTTTCCTCACACTAAATTAATCCTGTTACGCTTATTAAAAACTCTTATTCCCTTCCCCAGATGTAAGCGGTACTATTTCTTCTTTTGCCTGCCTTAGGGGTTTCATAAAGTTGTCATCTGTGGAGCATTATTCTAAGGAATTTTTAAAAATATGTTGCTTATATTAAACGCCTATACTAGATGGCCCAACTTTGATTGAGTAGAAAATTGACAGATTCCTAAGTGTAAACAAGTCGACCAAAAGGTTTTTGTAGTTCATTACCCACTCAGTACTGGTTCTCCAAACGTGCAATGCATTTTATCATGGTTCCACCGAGAGCTGTGACAGTATTGAAAAGTGTAAGTCATTTCAAATTAGCCATTCAAAGTTGGGCCACTATATACAAGGGGGCCAAAAGAAGACATCCGATGTTTTTTGGCTCTCACTTTTTTTCTAAATGAAAAACGTCTATTCTGATTTTTGATTATGTTTATCTGAACCTTTAAAAATTGATTGGTCAAGTCGAAAAGATGATATCGGCCAAATGCACGCAGTCACATTTGATTGCTATAAGGCCC
The DNA here is from genome assembly GCA_963583895.1 of Melanophora roralis. Classification (NCBI taxonomy): domain Eukaryota; kingdom Metazoa; phylum Arthropoda; class Insecta; order Diptera; family Rhinophoridae; genus Melanophora; species Melanophora roralis. Next base: position 32,719,186 of record OY757187.1, on the reverse strand, counting down.
CGTTTTAATCCCTTCAGGCGATCTTGCGGGCCAATGTTAATCGCCAAAACGAGAGATGAGGTGACCCGGGAACGTACCTTTAAAATAGCAGTTATGGCTCGCGCAGTGTGTGCCATTGCTTCATCCTTTTAGAACCACATGTCTTCCAATCTTAATTCATTAAATTGCGGTAGAAACCACTCGGTTAATATGGCCCTATAGCGCGCACCATCCACTGTTGTCGTTTGACTAGCGATGTCCTCGAAAAAAATGGCCGGAAGACTCCTTCAGCGTGAATAGCGTACCATGCAGTCACTTTGAGTGAGATAAATTGCTCCAGGTGCATTACGTACCCGCTGAGGTGGAAATAAGCCTCATCGCTCATGATTTTAGTCAAAAAATCCTCCACTTCGGCCTCGAGACTGAGGATAGCTTGGGCGTATGTTACACATGTTTGGCAGTCAGCAGCTGATGTATGGACTGGACTTTGTACGAGAACATGCGCAGGTCTTTGACCAAAATTCGGCTTAGATACGACCGGATGATGGCTAATTTCGAAGCACGGTGTCTGGTCGATGTTTCTTGTGACAGCTCGACATCCTCGCCCACAGCGGCGATATTCTCGGCCGAACGGGCGTTATGGAGCTGGCCACTCTGTGCATTAAAACATGTTAAACGCATTAAAACATGTTTTGAAATGCAATCTGTATTTTGATTACAAGAGTAAATAAAAACCCAGCCAGCCATTGAAAGTGGATTTCAGATTATAATTTTTCATTTCAAACATAACTTTAGTCTTTACCTGTACGGCGCGGCGCGTTTACTTTAAGGACAAGAATGCACGCGCACTTAGCTGAAGGACATGCTAAGGCCGTCTCTGGAAGTTCTTGTGAATTCCAAAAGATTTATTCGAAAGTGCATAGGTGTTGTAAATAATCTTTTGGACAGGCTTGAACTGCAAAAGTAACTACATATATGATTTGTTTTTCAAATAAGTATTTAATCAAATAAAAAAAAAACAAAAACTAAATGATAAAAATATACTTTATTTAATATTTTTTTTACATTAATTATAAAAAAATAATGTCTGTTGAATAAAAAATAAAAAAATTATGAATTATTCACAACTAAAAGTTAAAATTGTTTCACATCATATAAGTACTTTGCCGCACCCTGTAGTTTCCAAAACAAAGAGCTTCGAGAATTCCATACACTTAGTCTCTTTGTATAAGGACTATTATTCCCATGAATCAAATCAAACTAGATTTGTAGTCCACAACTGTTTAAGTTTTTACAATTAAGCATATTAAGAAATTCGTTAAATAAAACCATTAGTATGGGGACTACCCTTTATGATGCTCCACACTCAAAAACTAATTTTTTCTTTTAGCGCCTCCCGCCAAAGTTTGTGGCGACAGCGGCTGTAGTTAGTGAAATAGTAGGAAAATAATTCATATTTAAATAAATCAGCTTTTTGTTAATATCATAATTTTTTTCCAAAATTTTGATGCCGAATCCAGCTCCGTACAACCTGACTTAGCCACGGAAATTCGATTTTATCAGACGGACAGAAGGATGTGAGATAATTGATTTTTTTAAGTTTTAAAATATTTAGATTTAGAGTCGCCATTGAATATTTGGGAAATTAAAAATTATCACTTGTAGAGAGCATGGGATAAACATAAGCTTTTGTCAAATTGATCAAAATAAAATATGCATTCGTATTTATATCCCTATAATTTTTTTTTCTTTAAGACGGTTCTGAATAAAATAATAAAAATAATTTTTTTCTTTTGCTTAAGACCGTTTTAGGTGGTTTTACTTATATGTATGTATGTAAATACCTAAGCTTTTGCTTATGAAGCAAATTAACTAAGCATATGACCACACATAAAATTAACTTATACTGCTGTTATAGTTTATCAGTGATCAATTAAACTAAATTAATGCCAAAACATATACATATATGGATCTGAAATCCATCATCAAATCAAAAGCTCATTTTTCTTTCTACCTTATTAGCGATTAAGACTTTTTCGATTAAAGCACACGACAAACAAATTGAAGTTTTCTATTTGTTTACGCTCAAATTCATTACAAATAGTTTACTGGGCCAAGGTTTCCTTTTAAAACAAATTGTTTTAACCCACATTAATCAACAAATGAATTTTGTGGCTTTTCGAATACAAAAAAATTCTCTTACAAGCATATTAATCAAGGGTCAAAACAAAAAAAAAACAAGGAAATGGTGAAATAATGAAACAAAACATGTAAGCAATGTGTAACACCCACACATACATGCACATATAGAAAGTGGTTACTAAAACGTAAATGACCTACTCCATATAACTTAAACAAAAAACTAGATTTTAAGGAAGAGCAACACATTTTTGTTTATGGCCAGAGTTGCCAGAAAATTTTTAAACCAAAATTGGCTGTGTATATACTTAAGAATAGAAATTAGTTTTTATAAATATATTTTTTTGATAAATTAAAAATGCCAACACAAGAAAATTGTTTTTCATTGTATTGTTATACTCAACTCAATTGGAAAAGTTTTTGTCGCCCCTACAAACTTACTTATTTCTTGCTGCCTACATCCCTATACTAATAACAACTAACTCGCTACTTCATAATCGCAGTTTTATGTATTAACTAGGACAAAGTATCTATAAGCACTATAAGCATACAAAAGCAAAATTTTTCTAATTTTTTAAAGGGCACCAACATATATATTATCTGTACCCTTTTTTCTACCCTTTAAGATACAAAATTTCAAAAATGTATCAAAACAATATTCATAAATTTTTGAGACCTTTCAAACGAAATTTAAAATATGTGTTTACCTTTATTTGCTAAGACGTTGCAAAAAGTACCTTAAAAGTACCAATATACAATAAGTACCCTTTTTTGTTATTTATGGTCCAAAATTTTTAGAAAGTGTCAAAAACCGAATAATATTTTGTCGAGATCTTTTAAAAGTAGTTAAAATTATTTTTTTACCTTAATTGGTTTAGAGGTTACAAGAAATGTTTAAAAAGTACCAATGTGTAATAAGTATCCTTTTCCTATTTCTTAGGGTCCAGCATTTTATAAATATCACATATAGTTTTTGTTTTGTCTATACTCTTCGAATGTAATTTAAATTATTTGTTAACCTTTCTGCTTTCGAAGTTACAAAAAGTACCTAAAAAGTATTAATACGTAATTAGGACCCTTTTTTCTATCCCTTGGATTCAAAATTTGTTTAAAGTCCAAAAACATATTCATATTGTGTAGAAACCTGTTAAAAGCAATTCAAATTATGTTTCTAATTGTATTGGAAAGTACCTAAATGTAAATATATAGGATTTTAACCATTTTTAGAACTCTTTTTTTTTATTTTAAAGGGTTCAAATTTCAAAAGAGTGGGAAAAAATACTTATACCTTTCTGAGACTTGCCGAATGCAATTTTAATAGTATTTTTGTTTTAATTCGTTTAGAAGTTATAAAGTGAACCTGGGCACTATCAAAATTTTGTTTTTTCCTTATTTTACCCCGCAAGATCTAAACTTTCAAGAAAGCGATAGACACGGGCCCATTTATTTTGGATTCAGTTATTGTGTTTTTTAAATTTTGTTTATATCGTGTACACTTTCGGAGATATTAACATTAAATCTTTTTATATCTTGTGGTTCATTTTTACCCCTTTGGGGTCCAAATTTCCCGTCTTAGTAGACCCATACACCGTACAAGTACCCACAGGCCACATTTCAATTCTAGTCTTACGCATTTGGCCTGTGCAATAGTAATACAGTCATTAACATTGTTCCTTTATATACATATTTAGATAAAAATAAGGTGTTTGTTTTCCACGCAATCATGGCTAAGAGGCTGGGCCGATTTTCTTTAAATTTTAAGTATACTCCTGGTTATACGCTATACTTTTCTTGAAAGAGGGCGGTGCCACGCTCAGAAAACCCTATATGCACTTTTACTGCAAAAATTAAATTGATAATACAGGTACTTTATGTATGCATATAAGGCCTCTGACGGCAAAATTTTTTAAGCTTCTAAGTAGGCGGGAACATGTCCACAAAAACTTAAATCTTAATATAGGTACTTTTATCTGGCCGATTTTTATAAAACTTAGTTCGCATATTAACCGTTCTTATGATCCTTTGGTGGCAAGCTCAAACAAATTTAACTCTTTATACTTGTACTTCTAATGCAGTGTTTGTTGAAAATTTATATGTTTGCACAAGGGCTCAACGTCAAAATTATATGGAATTAAAATGGGCGGGACTACGCCTACGAAAACTGATATCACATGGTATAAACGTTTATATGACGGATTTTTATTAAACTTTGGTCGCATATTAACCGCCTCTAGAGCAAAAATTTTTGAGTCATAGAAGTGGGTGGTGCCACACCTACTCTTTCGATTTTTATTAACATTTGTAGACATATACAAGGCGTTTAACATCAAAATTTTTAAACACACAAACAAACATCTCATCTATCTGACCTATTTCTTGAAGCTTTGTTTGCATACTAACTGCCTTATAAGTAAACATTTTCAGGCCAAAAAACGTGGTGGCGGGAGCGTCACTTTCCATGAAATTAAAACAGTATTTGTATCGTATATTTTCAATTGTTCTAGACTAAATATTTTCTTTGATTAAGTTTGATATCTTCACCTATACTTGTACCATAAATGGAGCTGCGTACTGTCGTTATGCAAACGAAAAACTCTAAATACAATCATACCAAGTATAATTATCTTTTTTCACAGAATTTATTTTTTTGTTACTTAAATTTTTTTTAAACGTCAAATGGTTTGGAGAAGAAGACAAACACCTCCAACTAAGAAAAATATATATTAAGGAATTATAATATCATTATAATATCGGAGTCTCCTATTAGTTTTCTAATTTTGGACAAAAATATTTAATCAAAAAAAAATATAAAAAACAAAATTGCATTTGGTCTTTAAAAAAGGCTTTAAAGTGTTAGTAAATTTTTCTAAATTAATTTATAACAATCATTGTATATCAAATAATTTTTATAAAGTATTTTCCAATTATAAACAAATATTTAAGATTCATGATCTCACCTATGACAATAGAATCACTTATATTTGAACTTAAGCTAGAAAAACTTTTTATTTTGTTTTTTGATCTTTTAAATATTTTTCTCACTTTATTTAGATTGTTTGTAGGAAAAAGAATTTTTTGGTGGCAGCACTGTTCCAAATAAAAAACAGTGATTTAGTTGGTTTTTGTTTTTTCTTTGTTTTGACACACACATACATACGTGTTCGCACATTGACCACGACAACGGGGGCAAGCAAAACAACTAGGACTCCAGTTTCACTGTTTGAGTAGAGTTTTCATAAATATTATTTTCGAGTGGTTTTCCTAATAATTTCGTTGAAATAAATGTATTTATTCACTTATAATTAAAATTATATAAACATATGTATGTACATATAAGTTCGAAATATACATATATTGTTTTTTTTTTAATTTTTAAAACTTACGTAACAAACATATAACAATTCTAAACAAGCGTTTAACCAACTAAAGCTTTTCACTCTAGAAATATTTGACGAGAATTATGATGCAGATATGCGTGAAATAATTTTTGTTTGTGTTAAAATCAGAAAAATCTAAAATCTCAAAAATTCCCAACAAATAGTTCTTACTTATTTTCTAGGAAAAAATCCAACGGGACCCCTGCTTTTCCAAACTTTGTTTAAGTGAATTTAGTAAAATTAATGTTTTTTTGTTTTTGCTCCCTTTCGTAAATTAAAACAAATTAAATATAATTGAAGGTCTGGCATTTTTTGATTATTTCATTTATTTTTTTTTTTTTGTCTTCTCAATTCAGTAGGATAAATGATCTAAGACCCACTCAATAAAATGGGCATAAATCATGACAAAAGTTATTAAGTGTGATTGAAAATGTTTTAATTTTCAGCTTGAAAGGCGCTATTATTTTTTCGGGTTCTTTTCATCTGTTAAGTTTTGCAAAAGCAATCAGATGACATAAAGTCCAAATCCCTTGATTTCTTTTAAATAAACAATGTTTTTGTTGAAAACGCTATGTATTCAAATGCTATAAATAAATCTTCTTAAGCCCTTATGTGTATTCAAAAAAAAATCATGACAATACCACATACATACAAATATAAACATTTGCTCAATTCTCAAAGTCTCTGTAAAGCTCTATCGACTATTAAAATAGCTGCATAATAAATTTACTTAAGAATTGAAAATTTAATTTTATCCCACTATTGCAGTACTTCCTCATCCCAAAAAATATATTTAGATAGTTTTGAAAAATGATTTTCAATATAAATTGTTTTCAAAATATCTTGTTATAGTATTTAGTATCAGTTTCAAGGAATTTTTTTTTAATTTTCGGATGGCTAATCAAAAAAAACAGTAAGAATTTTTGAGTTGGTCAAGCCCGACCATATTATACCCTACACTACATTTTTAGGGGTGCTATATAAAAAAATAGACGCATAATTTTTGTATTCAATACAATAAGTGGTGGAATAAGGATAAACAAGTGTGTAAAATTTTGAGAAGGTAAAAGAATATTCGAACCACTTATAACTCAAAATGGTTATTCCAGGAGGGCATATGAATGAAGGACATATCAAAAAAAATTTACCAATCATATATTGGTTAATACAACAGTTAGTGACAATTAGGCTTGATTTACATACAAAATTTTTTCCATAATAGAGTTAAATTCTAACCATTTAAAGCCCAAAAATCTTATTCCGAAGGACTGTTAAAAAAAAATTAATCGATCATCACCACAAATAATACACATTGTGCCAGTGCTAAAAAATTTGTCTACGCCAAATTTCATTAAGATATCTTTAAAATTGCGACCTTTACTTTGATCACAAGGACACATAGACATCCAGCCGGACGAACGGACTGACGTGCTTATATCGACTCAGAAAGTCATTATAAGTTCATATGTGTCAAAAAACAACTAACCACAACCCGAATTGGAAACAGTCTCTAAGACCATGCTAGACATATTCTTTCGAGCTCGAGTTAAAAGAGTTTTATTTGACCTCAAGATCTGTAAATCTCCTAAGCCGGATAGGACACCAACACTGGTTTGGGACAATGTTCTTCGGCGCTGACGTGTCCACTGGTTAACCGCCATTATGGCTTTTGTATGGGGGACTTACTAGTGTTTTTTAAAGGAAAATGCTGTACGTCCAGTCATCATTTTGGCGAAAGTAAAGTGATGCCTCTAATTTTTTTTCTAGGGCGTTTGGTAACGTCTGGCATTGTGCGCTTTTACTTCACCTCTTTGCTTTTGGCGTCTTTGAAAAATATTTTGTATTTATACTGAGTTTTCTCAGAGATCGCACTTTTCGTGTTGTTACAGAAAGAATATTTTCCAGTAAGTTAAGCATTAGTTAACGGGTACCACAGAGCTATTTTTTCTCTCTTGTTTGATTTCCTATCTTAATTAATGACCCTCAATTGGGTAATGACCTCAATTAATGACCTTCAAATGGTAACCTCCCATTGGGGCCGTTTTAAAGAAAAGTTAATTTTAATCAAGTAGTCGATGAATCGTCGTACAAAGTCGAGCTATTCTTTAATCGAAATTTGCAAATTTTTTTACTCGAGCGATTATTCGCCTGAAAATTGTTCGATAAGTCAAACGATTATTGTTCGAGTAGATACTCTAGGAAATTCCTACTATTGGTTACGGGCAATTGTGGAGTTTTATCTAAAAACGCGTATTCAGCAGTGATAAGCATATGCATGGCGGTTATGTGAAAAAGAACAACCGATTACATATAAATTTAAATTTGTTTAAGTTAGAGAAATATTTTACGTCTATTTAAAGCAATGGATTGTTGGAAAACATAAACTTACGTAACGAGACGTAGCTAACTCTACTTCACAGGCACACCTTAAAATATTTCTTTGCACAACATATTTAATTTAAAATAAAAATATGGCAGTTACTTTACATTTAATGTTACTGTAAATACCAGTGATTTCTAAGTCACAGGTATAAAATCACAGGTACAGATAGATCGCCCATTTCTAGTGGACACCAAGCAAGAGAGACGAATGGATATGCTTAAATCAACTCAAGAAGTAAATCTGAGTCGATTGGTATAATTAAAATGGATCGCGGAGCAATATTTTTGGGCTTTACAAATATTTGCACAAACCCATAATACAACAACCACGTATGTACATATTTGATGTGGGTATAATGACACAAAACAAATTGGTTGTATTTATAATATTAATTATTAATTGTTAGTTATTAGGAAAAAAAGGATAATAACTTTAAGTAACATATATTATTGCTGTATAACAAAGATATGCAACATAATTTACGCAATAATAATTATAAACAAATTTGATAGTGTGAGCTTATCATTTTCCTTATCATGTTTTTCTTTAAGTGTGCCCAAGACAAAAATGCATGCAAAAAATCCTAAGAAAAAAATTCTCTACTTACATTTAACAAGGCAAATTTTTAAAAGTCATTTAAAATGTGCATGCTTACATTTTTTAGTTTTTTTCCAGTAAATTAATGGCATTCAAATGAATAACAAGGGTTATTCAGTTGCAACCCAATGCAGTTTCTTGATCCTTTTAAAAAGGAAAATGGGATTTATGTGTGTGGTAAATGTGAGGCTAACAAACAGAACAAATCAGTAGAAATCTAAAACTTTGCAACATATGTATAATTCTATTACAAAAAATATATAGAAAAATAAAAAAACTTTTAAAATGCTTAATATGTAAATCTATAGAAAATACATACATATTTACATATAAATATATATATGTACATATACTCATACAAGTATATACTTCGAAAGGGTTAGTATAATGACGATATAGAATTCATGTTTAACAAACTATTAAGTATTAAATTGAAAAAACAGAAAATAAAACGAATTGTAATAATATATCGAAAAGCATGAACATTAAAGAGAAATTGAAAATAGAATCAAGGATTAATTGAGCAGAACATGCAAATAGAAATGTAGAAAAAATTTAAAAAAATTAAATAGTATTTAAATGATTGCTGATACGGAGCTTAGAGACTTACTTTACACATGAACTATTTCTGTCTTTAAAAGGATTATTATAGGCACTACGTTGGGAAATACAAATACAGGGTGTCTGCCGACGAAGTATACTACTTTGTTTGTTTATAATTTTTGATTAGGAACAAGAGAATGGGTTTTATATTGATAAAAGTTTTGTTTAATGTCGGCAATTATGTATGAAACTAAAAACATAATAAATGTTCGCCTCTGTTAGCCTCACAGCTGCGAGCCCTTTTGAGCACATTTTTCCATCTATTCTTACACATTTCACGCGATATTTTGTTAATTTCATTACAAATACTTTGTTTAAGTTTTTCAGATATCCCCACAAAAAAAGTCCGGAGCAGTCAAGCCAGGCGACCGTGGAGGCCAACCAACATCATCATTTCTTGAAATAACTTGTTGTGGAAAGAGGTCTCGCAGTAATTCCTGTAATCCTGGCTGTATGCGATGTGACACCGTCCTATTGGGCTAACGAAGCCCAAAGCATGCGGTTGTGGCATTAAAAAATTGTCAGTCATATCACGATATCGCTCCCCATTGACAGTTACCTTTACGCCGATTTCAGTTTCAAAAAAGTAAGGTCCAATGATTTCTCCTGACAAATTGCAAATCAGACTGTTACTTTTAATGGAAGCAAAAGTGAGTGATTAAAAACTTGAGGATTTTTTCTTGCCCAGAACCAAATTGTTATCGTTACAAAGTTTATTATATATTTATTTTACTAAATTTTTAGATAATTTTTTAAGCATAAAAAACAATTAAAGATGTGGGAATATAACACATTTAAAATTAGTAATTGCCATTCTACCCTTTTTTTAGATGGACTTCTATTCTTTTTTAGGAAATAAAACCTAAAGAGTTTTTTATGCGTAAGCAAACATATGCTCTGATGAAGATGACTGCACAAGAACAAAACTTTGACATGACCGGTCCAGACAAGACAAAACGAGTTGCGAACAAAATTTTGTTCGCAACTATGGAGAACTATATTTCGATTAGTTGCTTAATTTACACATGTAATTGCACCACGCATTACCATATGAAACCGGCCTAAAACTGTTTGCCGAACATTTTAAACCGAAATTTCAAAAATTTGTATTTAATATAAAATTTTTTGTAAGAAAATTAAAAAAAAAACAAAATTTTTAAAAATAAAAAAAACAAAACAAAATGCGCAATTTAAACAACAAAACTTCGGTGTTAAATAAAATCATTGGTCTAGGCGCAGATGAGGCTGCTGATCCCTTTTATACGGTACCACAAAATTCTGCAACAAATCTCTATCAAAAGTTAGGTCTATGCGAGTTGCATCCCTTAAAAAACGATAAAATATGTCACAAAGAAATGCAAGAGGGTAAATGTCCTAATTGTGAAAAATTGGCCAAGAATTTCCTGCATCTAGAAAGTCTTATACGCTCAAACTATAAGGCCACGGGTAACTGTGATGTTTGCAACTCATCCCTGCAATATTTGCAGTCTGTTAACAAAAATATAGGAAATGTGTTTCGAAATTTTGATTCGATTGCAGAATCAGCAAAAGCAAATGTCCATAACATTAAGCCAAAAATTAAAGTAGAAACCCCGCCCATCAGTCGTACGAAAAATCCCTCGACTGCAAGGAAATTGGAAATAACCCATAAGCGCAAACCAAGAAATCAGCATAAAACTGGGGCGAAAATTCCTGGTAGCCATTCCTTAGTCCAATGTTTAAGCAAAAAAAACAATTGCCGGTACAAAAAAAGTAAATAGAAAAATAAAGCCCAAAAAGAAGAAGTCAACCAAAATCAACGTCACGAATGCAAAAGAAATTAAGTCCTCATTAAAATCTGCAAGTGGTCAAAATTTGAAAGTTTCAAAAACGAAAACAAAATATTTATTGGAAAAAATAAAGTCAAATAACTGAATTATACTTCTGAAAGTTAATTTTTGGTTTAGGCGGTAATAAAATAAAATATTTATTTTTAAACTTAATTGTCTTTTGACATTTATTTGTAAAAAACCCTAAAAAATTGTCCCTTTTTATTGCAAATGGGAAATTGTGGGGCGTCACATAACTGTGTCGGAGCGTGATCAAGGTACTTTCCTTTTGTGCAAGGGAAAGTGAAAATTAAACATTAAAAAAAATATTTTATTTGTGTTTGGCCTCTCATTACTTATCATATTTATTTGTTTTATTTCTGGAACACTTCGGTGGGATCATAGGGATGCAGTTAGAGGTGAAACTCATTTCATATGATATTGAAAAATTGTTATAGAGAATTTATCAGCTAACAAGCTGTTTCTTAAGTGAGGTCATGGTGGAAATATAATGCCAAACTTCATATATTCTATTTTTTTAGTTAAATTTATAAAATTATATTTAAAAGCGCTTGTTGCCACATAAAAATAAGAAAAAAATATTTAACACAATCAAAAAATCAAAACTAAATGCAAAAGAAATGCATTAATTTTTTGTGTTTAAGAACCGAGCAAAGCTTGCATTTCTTTTTAATGAGTTAAAATGCTAAAAAAAACCATATCGGCACTACTTATTATTGTACCTCTTGACGAGATAAATCCATGCCTAGAAAAATGTCAAAAACCAAATTAAAAAAATCCAGTGTGTGTACCCTTTACATAGTGATAAGGGTATGTATCAGTTTGTCATTCCTTTTGTAACTTCTTTATTATCCATTTGCGACCCCATAAAGTATATATATTCTGGATCCTTATAGATAGGGAAGTTGATATAGCCATGTCCATCTGTCTGTCTATCCGTCTGTTGAAATCAAGTTTCCAGAGTCCAATAAAAAGACACAGACCAGTTATTGATGTCAAACTATTAGAAATATCCTGGAGACAATTTCTATTTAAAATCAGCAAAATCGGTTAACTATTGACCGAGATATAAGCGAAAATTCAAAATAACCCCTTAAGGACAAAATCCGTGCATATATCCCTCTATATATCAGTAAATATAGCCAATCTTGCCACAAAACTTGACACGGATACTTTGAAAATAGGGACCTAAATAAGGGCAAAATTTCTTCAGATAGAATCATGGGAAATGGTATTTTTCCTACAGTTGCACAAATTTTTTGAAATTTTCAATACGCTATATCTTGGAAACTATAACAGCTATTGACATCAAATGTTCTGCAAAAAGTAATTGCACAAAAAGACCTACGCTTCAAAGAAAAAATTTTTCTGGGTGGGCGCAGGAAAAGGGGTAGCTCCCATACAAATTAACAACTTTTATGACATTTTCGATTCGCTACATCTGGGAAACTTTAACAGCTATCGGCTTTGAATGTTTTACACAAATTATTAATCAAATAATTCATACATTTTAGAAAAAAAAGTTGGAGAGGAGCAAGGAGCCTAGAACATTCCATAAAAATTAACAACCTTTATTAACCTTTTAATACGAATAATGTCGAAAACTTTTATTACTCACGACCTCAAACCTTCTATATCTGTTTTTATTATTCATACGAACGTTAAAATTTTGTAAAGTTTCCTATGGACTTTAAAACTCGCCCAAGGTATTTTTATTATATTGTTTGCAGTACAAAATAACTCGTCTGGGAATATTAAAAGACCACTGTGAAGGGTATATAAGATTCGGCACAGCCGAATATAGCGCTCTTACTTATTTTATACTGATTCTTTTATTTAAACATATATTGAGTTTGGCGTTTGTCTAAGCATGAGTTTGTCCCGTCAAGACGTAAAATGATAAAAAATCGTATTCTCAATTCCCTCATCGTTAAACTTTCCAATGTAAACTAGATCTACAAAACTATTAACTTATAAAAATATTTTACGTAATTTATTTAACTTCAAAAATTAGTCAAAAAAAAAATAATAATATAAATTAAATAATATTTCTTACGTTAAAAAATTCTTTGGCAGTCTTATTACATTAAAATATAGAACAAAGGATATAAAAGGAGAAAAACATCATCAAATCACTTGAATTCTATATTAAATTGGGTGTTTGTGTTAGCTGAAGCCAACAATAATTGCAACAATAAACTGAGGCCAACAGCAGAGATTTGTAAGATTTTTTTTTTTTGGATTTTCTTTTACGCAGACAAAAATATTAAATAAATTTTTATTAATTTTATGTTTTTAAGCTGGCAGTTATTGTCACATAAGCTGCTTAACTTACATCTACAGCAGCAACTATTATCCCTTATTCACATAAACGTAGCACAAAAAAGATAAAATCAAAGATCGGCCGAAAGAAAAATACAAAAAAGCAACTTATAAGGGTTTATTAAACCTTTTACAATTGTCAAAAATTTTGCAGAAAAGCAAAACGCTTGTTTGCTATTTTAAGTGTCATTTAAACGACAATAAACGTCCTTTAATGCAAAATAATGGCCGAAGAGGAGAAAAAGAAAGAAAAGGTGGACGAAAGGCCAGAATTCTTTTGGAATTATATTATGAAGACCATGAGGCTAAAGCAAGAAAAATGGAATAAGATGTGGTCAACTAATGAGTACAAGGTAAATGTTATAAAAAATTTTTAATGTATATTTAAATGTAACAAAAAATACGAAAAAAAGGGGCAACAGGATATTTAAACTATTTTAAATTTAGAAGAAAATACTACAAAAAATTCCATTAACTTGAAAAAGTAAAAAATAATTTGTAACCATTTAATCTTTAAATGTTTGGTCGTCCCTTATTTGAGACCTACTTTATTTCGACAGCTAAATGACAAACAACATTTTCTGTACAGTTTACATTAAGGTTAAAATAAATTAACCAATACATGTTTAAGTAGGGGAAACAGAGGTTAGATTAATTATATACCACGTCAGTGATGATATGTGTATTTGTTTATTTACGAAAAACTTACATTAATTGGTAGGGCACCATCTTTGATACTCGTAAAATATATATAACCACATTGAAAAGTCATAATTTTTTCAATAACATCTGTTTGAAAGTTTTAATTTTTATAAAACTATTTTGCACTTGGTTTAAAACCAATGTCTATTTTAATTCGTTTCGACTTGGCATTCTACAAAATGTGAACCGTAAAATTAAAATAGCTCATATCTGAATGAACGTATATGTACAATGTATAGCTTTTACGATTAGGATTATAGTGACTCCTTTCAATATGCTTCTCTCAAACTAATCTTTTTAAAATGTGCACTTGATATATAATAAATTTTCAAAGTCCCAGTCAAAGGGTTGTCAATAATAACAGGCTTTTGCTTTTATTTCGGTTTCTATTAAATTTATCTTGCAGAAATGAAACAGCAATTTCTTTATAAGGACATGTCTTTATTAACTTCCTTATCTAATCTATAAAGGTTCAGAAATCAATATATAGGAAATCACAAACATAATGAAGAACTGACACATAGACTTATTACTTTATAAAGGGTATAATAACATTAATGACTTAGTGACCTGATTCATTCACGTATAATCCAAATGCGTTACACAAGAGATCCAAAAGATTAATTTGATTTATAGAAATTCAGTAAACTTAGATATCTTTCACCAAGCAAAACTACAAAGATATTTAGGGCATTCACAAGGTAGTCATAAAATCATATGTCTTAAAAAACAAAACAAAAAAATACTAGCATCCGCTCATAATTAAGTGTGCTATTTTAAAATTGAATCAGCTGCTGGAGAAAACAGACAAATAAGTAATTTCAAAAATATTTATTAATGACTGCGACTTGTTAATTATATCAACGGCTTTAAAGAGTTTCGGCCGCCCGGCTCAGGTTTTTACTGTTTATAACAAAACAATAAACACAGCTCAAAAAGTCTTTTTATTATAGAACTTTTTCCTTTTAAGCACAACAATTTTTTTTAACTATTGTAAAATATTAAAACTTTAAGACAATATGACTTGATAGCATACCTTTTGAATACCCCAATTGTATTCTATTTAATATACATATCAGCGTATAGGTGTCTGGTAATTTTTTTAATTAAATTCCTAAATGGTAAGTAACAACAAGAGTACTATATATGAAAATAAGTAAAGTTTGCATGTTTTTATATATAATTTTAGTCCAGAATCTAGGGTGTCCCGGAAGATTAATGCTCACTATTTTTTTTATTTTTTTATTTTAATCTGGGTCAATTCTCGTTCATTATTTTCAATTAAAAGATTACCAAAAATATGAAAACTCATAATCTCAGACGTGCTATAAACTCAAGAAATGCATACACATTTCAAAAAAAAAAAGTAAAAGCAAAACTTTTTCCTATTCCTTTGAAATTTTTTATTTTTACCCAGTCTTACCCTTTAGGGAGGGTCCCATTCCTCAAAAGGTACACAAAAATATATTCTTAAATTTGTAAAACTTGAAAAATGCAATGTAAAGGTAAATTTTGGTTTTTTCTATATTGGCTTAGAAAATTGAAAATGGAACTAAGAAGTATTAAAATATAGTATTTACCCTGATTTACCCATACCATTTAACAAAAATGTAGCGAACATTGTTTCATATTTTTTTAATTTATTTACCTCTATTGCTTCAGAAGTTACCACGCAGATCTAAGCACCTTAGAACTGAAGCGTTTATGTCTATTTTGAAAAATTGTTCAAGCTAGCATTCATTCTTTGGACATTTTTTGGACTTTAATACGAATGACATTATCGTTGTCTAATTCAATCAGGAATTATTGACCAAAGTGTAAAGGACCTTGCCTTTTTCCAGTTATTTTTTTCTCTCAAACACTGCCAACAATGACCTGCCCGACCTATTTATCGTCCTTGTCTCAGCACCATAGAGTAGGATGGAAAAGATAAACTGTTTTTGCAGTTATCTTAGCCTAATAAAAGTGGGATTCGCTTCTCATTTTACTAAGTCCAAGAAAACCTATATTGGCAAGAGTTATTCTTTGATTAATTTCTAGGCTTAGTCCATTATCGATTTTAAAGGCACTATCTCAAAATTTCATAAAGTTTGACACAACCGCTACGATCAATCATTGAGCGAAAAACCTATAACAACTATTTTGTTTATAATTGGTTTTAAAGCAACAACATCTTGTGTTATTTAAAGTCAAGAAATTAAAACCGTTTCGAATTCGTGTCGTAACTGCAAGCTAGAAAAAGGTTCATATTCCTAATATTTTCAATTAAGTCCTTTGACCATATCATTTTCCCACCAAACCACAATAAAAACGTTTCTCGTTACATTTTATTTATTTTACAACTGCTTATTTCATGCAGTGCTACTATAAATTACGTTATAACAATTTTTCCAATCTCTTAAAAATTATATTTCTAACTGGCAACACTGTTCATGCGTAACATAAACAAAATACGAAATAGAGAAATATAAACAGAAAAGTGTCAAAATTGTCGCTTCATTTTTCATTACGTACGACTTATGTTACTCCGCATGCTTCTCTGCATTTATCACCTTTAAAACGAGTAGCCAGGGGTCATGTCCCTGCAACAACACCGTATATGTAAATTATCTCATAGAAAAAACAATTTTTAGTTTTAAAATCACTTTTTCAAACTTTTTCACATCCCTTAAAAAGGACATCAACTGCTTTTTCCAACCTCTTTTGATGATGATTTGTTTAATTTAGTTTTAAATACATGATAATATACAAGTATTCCTTTAGTCAGTCAACAGTCACTTTTAGTTTTTATTTTATGCGCTACTTTTTATGATTTATTTTCATTTCTTGCTTTAAAACAAAAAACAAAAAAAAAGAAAATTTGCATAAATAATAGCAACTTGGCCGTTGAAGCTTTTGTTGTTGCTGTTATTGTTATAGAGTTGTTTATTTATAAAAACAAAAAAGTTTAAATATTTTAATTTCATTTCGCACCATCAAATAAAATTCAAATTCAACTAAATCACCCCAAAAATATTAAAAATTTCTGACTGTCGCATACCAATAAGCCCAATTAGAAACCAATAGTTTTAATACAAATGGCAAAGATCATGATTTTATATCAAACAAAACCAATTAGCCTTAAATCCATAAACAAAAATTGGCAGTAGGCTGTGGGACATATATGACCCTTTCGTCGTGAAAGTGTTAAACTTAGTAAAGAAAATGTTTAGGTTTTTTTCTAACAGTTAAAATATTAACAAGTAAGAGCGCTATATTCGGCTGTGCCGAATCTTATATACCCTTCACATTGGTCTTTAAATATACCTAGCCGAGGAATTTTGTACTGCAAATAATATAATAAAAAAACTTGTGCGAGTTTTAAAGCCCATAGAAAAAATAACAAAATTTTAACGTTCATATGAATAATAGAAATAGATAAAGGAGATTTGAGGTCGAAAGTTTTAAAAGTTTTCGACATTATCCATATTTAAAGGTTAATAAAACTTATTAAATGTTCTAGTCCCGCTGCTCTTCTCCAACTTTTTTTCCAAAATGTATAAATTATTTGATTATTACTTTTTGTAGAATATTCGAAGTCGATAGCTGTAATAGTTTTCCAGAAGCGTATTGAAAATTTTATAAAAATTGTTAATTTGTATGGGAGCTACCCCTTCTTCATCCCCCACCCAAAAATTTTTTTCTTTAAAGCGTAGGCCTTGTGTTCCAATTACTTTTTGTAGAACATTTGATGTGGATATCTGTTATAGTTTCCGAGATATAGCGTATCGAATATTTTATAATAATTGTCGATTTGTATGGGAGCTACCCCTTTTTTTGCCCCCACTCAAAAAATTTTTTCTTTAAAGTGTTGGCAATCTTGCCCAATTACTTTTTGTAGAACATTTCATTTCGATATCTTTTATAGTTTCCGAGATATAGCGTATCGAATATTTTATAATAATTGTCGATTTGTATGGGAGCTACCCCTTTTTTTGCCCCCACTCAATAAAATATTTCTTCAAAGCGTAGGCATTCTTGCCTAATTACTTTTTGTAGAACATTTCATTTCGATATCTTTTATAGTTTCCGAGATATAGCGTATCGAATATTTTATAATAATTGTCGATTTGTATGGGAGCTACCCCTTTTTTTGCCCCCACTCAATAAAATATTTCTTCAAAGCGTAGGCATTCTTGCCTAATTACTTTTTGTAGAACATTTCATTTCGATATCTTTTATAGTTTCCGAGATATAGCGTATCGAATATTTTATAATAATTGTCGATTTGTATGGGAGCTACCCCTTTTTTTGCCCCCACTCAAAAAATTTTTTCTTTAAAGTGTTGGCAATCTTGCCCAATTACTTTTTGTAGAACATTTCATTTCGATATCTTTTATAGTTTCCGAGATATAGCGTATCGAATATTTTATAATAATTGTCGATTTGTATGGGAGCTACCCCTTTTTTTGCCCCCACTCAATAAAATATTTCTTCAAAGCGTAGGCATTCTTGCCTAATTACTTTTTGTAGAACATTTCATTTCGATATCTTTTATAGTTTCCGAGATATAGCGTATCGAATATTTTATAATAATTGTCGATTTGTATGGGAGCTACCCCTTTTTTTGCCCCCACTCAATAAAATATTTCTTCAAAGCGTAGGCATTCTTGCCTAATTACTTTTTGTAGAACATTTCATTTCGATATCTTTTATAGTCTCCGAGATATAGCGTATCGAATATTTTATAATAATTGTCGATTTGTATGGGAGCTACCCCTTTTTTTGCCCCCACTCAATAAAATATTTCTTCAAAGCGTAGGCATTCTTGCCTAATTACTTTTTGTAGAACATTTCATTTCGATATCTTTTATAGTTTCCGAGATATAGCGTATCGAATATTTTATAATAATTGTCGATTTGTATGGGAGCTACCCCTTTTTTTGCCCCCACTCAAAAAATTTTTTCTTTAAAGTGTTGGCAATCTTGCCTAATTACTTTTTGTAGAACATTTCATTTCGATATCTTTTATAGTTTCCGAGATATAGCGTATCGAATATTTTAAAATAATTGTCGATTTGTATGGGAGCTACCCCTTTTTTTGCCCCCACTCAAAAATTTTTTTTTTAAAGCGTAGGCATTCTTGCGCAATTACTTTTTGTAGAACATTCCATTTCGATATCTGTTAAAGTTTCCGAGATATAGCGTATCGAATATTTTATAACAACTGTCGATTTGTATGGGAGCTACCCCTTTTTTTGCCCCCGCTCAAAAAAATTTTTCTTTAAAGTGTAGATCTTTGCGTACAATCACTTTTTGTAGAACATTTTTAGTCGATATCTGTTACAGTTTCCAAAATATAGCGTATCGAATATTTTATAATAATTGTCGATTTGTATGGGAGCTACCCCTTTTTTTGCCCCCGCTCAAAAAAATTTTTCTTTAAAGTGTAGATCTTTGCGTACAATCACTTTTTGTAGAACATTTTTAGTCGATATCTGTTACAGTTTCCAAAATATAGCGTATCGAATATTTTATAATAATTGTCGATTTGTATGGGAGCTACCCCATTTTTTGCCCCCGCTCAAAAAAATTTTTCTTTAGAGTGTAGATCTTTGCGTACAATCTCTTTTTGTAGAACATTTTAAGTCTATATCTGTTACAGTTTCCGAGATATAGCGTATCGAATATTTTATAATAATTGTCGATTTGTATGGGAGCTACCCCATTTTTTGCCCCCGCTCAAAAAAATTTTTCTTTAAAGTGTAGATCTTTGCGTACAATCTCTTTTTGTAGAACATTTTAAGTCTATATCTGTTACAGTTTCCGAGATATAGCGTATCGAATATTTTATAATAATTGTCGATTTGTATGGGAGCTACCCCTTTTTTTGCCCCCGCTCAAAAAAATTTTTCTTTAGAGTGTAGATCTTTGCGTACAATTACTTTTTGTAGAACATTTTATGTCGATAGCTGTGATAGTTTCCGAGATATATCGCATAAAATATTTCACCAAATTTGTGCAATTGTAGGAAAAATACCCCTTCCCCTGGTCCTATCTGAAAAAACTTTTTCCATTATTTAGGTCCCTTCTTTAGGAGTATCCGTGCCAAGTTTTGTGGCAAGAGTGATTATATTTACTGAGATATATAGGGATATATGCACGGATTTTGTCCTAAAAAAAATGGGTTACTCTGGGTTTTCGCTTATATCTCGGTCAATAGTGAACCGATTTTTCTGATTTTAAATAGCGATTGTAAGCGGGATATTTGTAATCGTTTGACACCATTTACTGATCTGTATCTTTTTATCTGACTCCGGAAACTTGATTTCAACAGACGGACAGACGGACAGACAGACAGACAGACAGACGGACAGACGGACAGACGGACAGACGGACAGACGGACATGGCTATTTCAACTTCCCTATCTATAAGGATCCAGAATATATATACTTTATGGGGTCGCAAATGAATAATAAAGAAATTACAAACGGAATGACAAAGTGATATATACCCCATCACTATGTGAAGGGTATAAAAACAGGAACGATTATGTAGCAAAAGGCGATAAAAACGGCACAGCCTACCATAAAATAGCACTCAGTGGCCCATTGTGCTTGATTTAAAAAAATAGAAAACTTATACATGTAGTAAATGAAAAAACAACAAGTAGTATTTTAGACTAATAAGATAAGAAGGTAGAGTCTAAAACAAAAAAAAATAACCCAAGTTTTCGTAGATAATGGCCGTTTTCAATGACTATCAACCTGATTGAAATGATGAGCTCCACGATATTTTAAAGCTAACACCTCGAAAGATTACCTAGTCCTTTGTAGAATCTTTTACCTCCATTTTACTATAATCTCAGGCAGTGACAAACAGCAGCCTAGTGTTTGCTCAGCTTATCCTAGGTATATCAGTAGCTACCCTACAGTCACCTATGTTCTCCACTAAAGATTCCCAATGTTAAGCGACCATGTCTTAATCTTTTCATTATATTGGCCTATTAGTGGCCTCAGAGTTTGCTCCTTATATGTTGACTCTCGGGTGTCCAACAACGTTTGAGGTTGAAAAAACCCATAACTTTGCCAAGAGCCTTCTTACAATCCCTAAACGTGAAGAAATTTGGCTTCAAACTCATAAGAGCTATCTGAGTGCCGATGTTTATAGTGACCTCACTAATCCTTTAAACATGTTTAACTTTTAAATTTTTTTGTCCTTAAAATAGCCAGTAAAGTAAAATTAGAACAACCCTTATACAGGATCTTAATCAGGAATCCTTTTTAGAAATAATTATCGGTGGTATTCTACCTTAAAAAAATATCCGTGACCATGTAGTCCGTATTAGAACAACTCTCTATAATGTCCTTGTGTGGCCAGTTTCTAAAATACCTCATCCTGCCTTTCCTACCATGACTTAGCTTTTTGCCATCACTCCCATCATTCAGAATTTAATAGAAATCGGTTGAAAAAAGACAGCTAGTGATGCCAGGAAAAGCATATTAATGGATGGTAAAAATATTAGTGAAAACGGAAACTCTTGATATTCTAAGGCTGAAAGTCCAGTGCGATGTCAAAGAAAGCATGTAAGTGTCTGGGTTTTTTGAAACGATGTAGAAATTACTTGACGCTACCTGATCTCGAGATTTATACCACCTATATCCGACCGAAATTGGAATACAATTTCATTGGCAGATGCTCCAAACTCCAAAGCTTCTTGACTGCGCACAGGAATGGGCGAAGGTACTCATCGGTGACGTTGTGGTTTCTCACCGTCTTGACTCACCTTAACATCGTCACAGTGTGGGGTGTGTTTCACTTTTCTATCGTTACTATAATGCTCCGAAAAAATCAGGGAAGTTGTTCCTGAAACCCGTACTTTTTCGCATGATGCACACCACAAAGGTCGATTGGCCAGTTCATCGCACTACGCATTACAAGGAATTCGTTCATTTGTCGCACAGTCTGTATGTGGAACAAGCTATCGACATATGTCTTTCCTGTCACAGTTAATATCGAAAAATTTAAATCAAATATCCACAGACACTACTTCCTATATCCTCCTTCCCGTAACCTATTTTCCTGATACCAATATCATGCAACGCATGTACAGGGGCCATCCCCTGGGTGCTGGTAATTATTAAAAAATATATCTTTTCGCTAGAATCTTCCTTTAACAGTGCTTCTCTACTGCTCCCCAGGTTCTACAACCATTTGATAGATCCAGTTTGCCACTTTGGATTGAAAGCCTCGGAAGGGTGAAAGCTCCTCGGCCCTTACAAGATAGTGCGTGAAATGATAATTCTACCGGGAGGACACTTGTATGAGGAATATGGGAAAAAAAAGTCAATCATCCCCCGTTTCGCATTTAAAAATATATGCGCTTTGCAAACCTTTAGGCAAGAGCATAAACATTTGCAATTGGACGCTGTTCTTCTGCCGAATCTATTGCTTGAATTAGGACATATTAAGACCTGTACTTTGATTAGAAAAACACACAAACTTCTTACGGTTAGTTTTATAAAAGCCAAAACAGATTTACCAAAGTTCCAAATGATAATAGACACACTAAAAAAAATTTAAATAACCCTCTCTTCTAATGCATTTAACCACTAGTTCTTTCTTTTTGGTTCTGACTGGCGGCTTAACCCAGGATCTTTGAACTACTTACACTAGCAAAAAATAACAAATACCACCTTTTCAAATTGCTTTATATATGTAAAGCAATGTTAAGGTAATTTAGATTTGTAGTTGTTTAGAGAAAATAAAAATAATTATCGCACTTTGAATCGCTAATTCAGTTTTAAATAAATCTGATAAATAAATCGTTAACTTTAGGCTTGTTTTTTTCTTTTTTCGTAATTGTTTAACAAGAGGCCAAATTATATGCAGCCAAATATTTTTTCAATGTCCAAATAATTTATTATACTCTAATGTTGACTTTAAATAATTGTTAAATAAGACACCGATTTTAAATAAATATTCTACGGAAAGATGAAATAAAAACCTTTAAAGTTATTATATTTAAATTTAGCCGGTTAAAACTAGACTCATTTGGCAAAATGCAATTTTATCTTATTAAATTATAATTTTCTACACAGGTAGAACCATTTATTAAAACCTTTAAATTGTTATTAGTGTGTAATAGCCAATCTATTTGAAAATACATATTCTACTCTTCCGTTTTAACCAGCACATGTGCGCCATAATTATCAAACAATATTGAATCCAAAAAAAATTAAAAAAAATATTCGTGTCCTATTTTAATAATGACCTGTAGATGAGGCCGGAAAAAACTCTAGCGCTTAAACTTATTTCCCTAATAGACATCAGCAAACCTACACATACTAAGCGGGAGGGCTACGTTTATAGATACGACAACGGAACAGAGCCTCAAGCACAGACTTGCTCTAAACAAAAGCAACCGGTTAAACAAAGGGCTCCATCCTTTAAACATCTGTTTTATTTTAGAAATTATAACAAGCATAATGAACAAAATGGTTTAATGTTGCAATCGTTTTGGGTTCTTTTAGTTACGTGATAATTACTGCTCATACCCTGCAAAAAATCTTGGACCTCATGGTCCGTTTTAGCTGAAATGGACTAGTTACAACATGGTCCTTGTGTAATGCAGTCATGGACCTTGTCATTGTCAAACAAGAACTTGTAGTTACTTAAGTGATATGCGTTCGTGTTTTAACGATTGCGTACAAAAAACACGATCTTTAAAACACGAACGCATATCACTTAAGTAACTACAAGTTCTTGTTTGACAATGACATGGTCCATGACTGCATTACACAAGGACCATGTTGTAACTAGTCCATTTCCAAGTTGTTTGTAGGTAGGATAGAGTAGTTTTGAAACTACTCCGACGTAATGCAAATCTGGGTTAAGTGGTCCGGCCCTAGGACATCATAATGTTAAAAAGACCATGTTTTTTACATGCATTTGGGTTAGTTTTGGAGTAATCCTACTCCTTTATGGACTAGTCCATACACACATGTATGGACTAGTCCTGTTTTCTGCAGGGTATGTGTGGGCTTTCTACGTGTGTGTGCGTGTGTGTGTGTGTGTGTGGAGGGGGGGGGGGGATACAGAAGGTCAACAGCAGATTAGGATTGCATTTTTTTCCAATAATACATTATTGTTATTCTAACTACTATGCTTATTTGGTAGTTTTTCGTTTTTGTAAGCTGCAAAAACCACAATCGAAGCGCAATGCAACGCAACGGCAAAAAAAATGCGAATTAAATTGCTGGCTAGAGAAATTGTCGTTCCCGCAAGACCAACAAATGTAACAACAAAGTATGAAAAATGTGTTGTAAACATAACAAGGTGGTCATCGAAAATTTAAACAACAAAAGAAGTAGAAAGCGGGGGTCGGTATACATATCTCCAACATTCAGTTGAATGCCTCCAAATCTTTTATACAAAATACAGTTGCAGCAATATTGTGGTCTAGCATTTTGGCGGTTTGTGTTTACGTTATTTTCTTTAAAAACATTGTAGTGGGTTTATGCAAAAATTAGAAAAACATGTGTTTTTATACTCTTTTATGAAACGGGGAAAAATATTACTTAACAGCCAGTTTTATATAAAAGCACCCAGATTATAAATACCCTTTTAAAACCCAAAATGTGCAAAATATAAAAATCTTTGCAAAATAGCTGATATAAATAACAATGGTTTATTAAAGAATTATTATTTTTTTAAATTTTTGGAATTTCAAATTTGCACCCAATAGTTCCAATTGCATCTTAAATGCATTTAAATCTCTGGTTTTGCATAAACAATGTAAAACTAGATAAATTTTTAATAAAATTATTTTCTCTAACTTTTAAAAGAAAATATTAAAATATGTTACGTTTTGGATCTTTGATCAATACATGTATATATTATACTCAAAGAAGTAAGGTTGATGATTGACTGACTAACTGACTGATTCGTCGTCGTACAGCCTTAATGCCCAAAGGCTGTGGATACAACATTTATTGTAAAGATTAACTAAGAAAGAATTTCCGGAAGTTTGGACCCTATGGGGGTAAATATTAATTAAATATATAATTTAAATTTCATTTAAAAGCTCCCGAAAATAAATGAAAGCTAGTTTTACAAGGCCCGCTCTGCTGGGCCCAATCCTACTGCTTCTTAAACTAAATAGATATTTTAAACTTTAAAAGTAAAAAAACATAAATTGTATAAAAAGTCTGTGACAAAAAATTTGATTTATTATTATGGAAATTGGTTCTCTCCTTTGCGACTTTACCAAACTGTAGATATGACAGTTATTCATACTAATTTTTGATCCTATGAATGTATCCTTTCGAAATATATAACACAAAATTTATTTTAGTTTCACATATAAAAACTGCCACTCATCCATATTCTGAATTACTAACTTTTTGTTCAAATAATCCAATTAAAATCAATCTCACTAATGCCAAGTTTAATTTTTGTGTACGTGACGCCACCCAAATGTTCCTCTTAAATTTTTGGGTCAGAGGCTTTTAAAGGGTGTTTAAGTCTCCTAAAGATCAGTCAATCAAGAGCATCTGTACTGCGAATTAATTTTTTTAGGCGTGGCCCCACCATTTTTTTCCTTTAGAAACTACCATTTGAATAGTCCCCTACATTTACGAATTTTCTCAAAAATCAATGCAGTAGAAATCCTTGTATTGAGTCTTTAATTTTTGTGGGCGTAGCAACACCTCTTTTGGATTAAAATTTAACGTAAAAAATTTCAAATATGAGGACAAAATCTCATATACGTCATTGAGCCCACCGAGTCTATTTAGAGTTTCCACACTCTTAAGGCCGCCTGGCTATTCGAAAGAAGGTATATTCGAGTCCCTCAACACCGCTTCTAACACATTCGTAGATTTCTCAGCCGTGGATATTTACCCATCGCTAGAGCCTTTTGAAATCCGGGCCCATGTCCACTTAAGTCGTCTCTCTTTAAGAAGTTAAAACCCTGAAGTCGTAAAACGTCTGAGCGTGCATTGTCAATTATGGACAAATGGATCGAGTGGAGTGACCTACTTGCACCTGTCCAAAAAGCACCTTTAAAGACCCTAGCCCCAACCTGCTTACACTTCGGCCCCCACACAAGAGCCCCTTCATCAGTCAATATGAATATTCAATACTAAAAATATGTTAAAAAGAATATCCTAAAAAATGTTTTCGAGCTTCTGCTTTAAAAAGTGTACATTGAAAAAGTTGATGCAATTGTTGCCACTACATTATTTCTGCCCAAGGTGAATATTTGGGGCTTAAAATTTTCCTAGTAATGTGGTTTTTTCTCCACCCTAATTGCCCTATCTTTCTAAAGAGCTAAATTTATTTGAAGGGCTCTTCTGCATAATCCGCGTATGTTTATTTGTTTAAACATTTATTTTTTTAAAAAATCTTCATTTTTATAAAGTTAAAAAAGGCAACGAAATCATTAATTAAAAAAAATTTATAAGTCCAGCCTGTGCCCGTGCAGCTTAAAGGTCTGTGTGGATGTTGTTCTTTTAATTAACCAAGTTGTTGCACTAATTGTTTGTTCGATTTTGGAGGCCAAGGCAACGCCATATAACTGCATCCCTTAGAACAAAATTGGTGACAAAATTGAGTTTGTGCTATTGAATCTAAAAAATTTTTATATTCAGTAGTATAACTGCAATGGCAAAATTACTATGGATTTACATATATGCAAATGTTTCTGCTGCATGCATACCCACAACTGACAAAAAATCTATACGAACATGTGTAACACTTACATTCTTGTGTAAAACTTAATGGGTATAGTAACTACTTAATAAGCGACTGGTTCATAATCAAAATATTAAGCATTTGGTCCTTTTAAAAAGGAAGGGTTATGGAATTGCATTAGTGGTACTTTTGAAGTAAAGGTTTTGGTTGAAGGTGTTATTATGAGAACCTTAAAAATTAAATTCTACTTAAAAAATCACAATAAAAATAAAGCAAAAATAATATCAAAACTTTTTTAGCGTCGCGTTGGAAATATGGTTGGCAGCTTCTTAATTTTTTAGTTATGGCCCTTTTTTCCAAGATATTGATTGCGAATTGCTGCGAAATTAGGATGGAAATCCATGAATTTACTTAAGTTTATATTTTTGCAACAGCCGAACTTGTATGAATTTAAGTATAAAATTGTTATTCAACTACACGCTTTAGTTGGCGACCATTACGTGCATTTCTAATTTTCCTGTTCACTGCCGTTGCTGGCTAAATTCCAGCCGAAATACTATACATTTTTAAGCACATGTTTTAGTATATTTTCAAATTGAGTTTGACATAATCACATAGTACCAATACACGTGTTCTTGCTAATTTTTTACTGTATATTACAGGTATTTCAAAGTCATTTAATAAAAGGCATAATGTCCTGCAACGAATGATCAAATAAATTTTGAAATTTTTCGACAAAGTTTGCGAATTGTGCGATCACTTTTTATGCGATTGTGTGTGGCATTATTTTTAATTAATTTTTTTAAAAAAATTCAACTTCGTATCTCGTAAAAAAGCTTTTATATTTTTTTATGTTTTAAGAAAGAGGTACAATATTATTGCTTTTGAAAGTACTTTTTTATTTTGAATTTCCACGTAAAAGTCTCAAAGCAAACATTTTGGGAATAGTCCGCTCCTTATTAATTTCCCCTCCTATACAAATATTATGAAAAGAGATTTTCAGTACCACTTTGGTATGGTTAATATTAACGTATTTTCTAAGCCTGACTAAACTTGTTTTCGCCATTGTCATCACCTAGTACTGAGTAGATCCCATGTGCTAAACCGGCTTGGATCCTTTTCCACGACAAAAGGTTTTTCGATAAATAAAAATTGTTTTTTAAAGAAATATTAATTCAAATACATACGATTAAAAATACTTAAAATTACAGTAAAAATTAAAAACATTAGGCCCGTTTCCAAGAATAACTTACACAGCCAGGCGCGGATCCAGCTCAAGATTTTGAGAGGGGGAAATTCTAAATGAAGCACAAACTCAACTAAAAAGTTTAGTTCATTAAAAATAATTATAGTTACATAAAAGGCAAAAAAACAAATTTATAAAATTAATAGTTGATACTTTCCTGTTGAAGCAAATTTGTTAAGCACGAAATTTGCGTCAATTTCAGTTTTATTTTTAATATGCAGCATTGCTAAGCCGTTAAGCCTGTCCTCTGTCATGGTTGATCCCAGCCACGTTTTAATATGGCACTGGGTGGAAAATAACATTTCAGCCGCAGTATTACTGACCGGCATTAAAACAAAAATGATGAATAATTTTCGTAAATTTAGGGAAATATCTGGGTCACACTTTGCTAAAACAACTTTTATATTTTCTGGGCGGTTTTTTTAAATTTTCGATTTTTGTTTTCAATGCAAAATGTCAGCCTTTAATTTTGATATAAGCAATTTCTTATCATTTTTTACAAAGCTTAAAAAATCTGCAAGTTATGAAACTAAAATTTCTAAATTAGCAGTATTCTGAGGCAAAAGTTGATGGATGTTAAACAAATAAAGGACGTCCTTTGAGAAACGTGTTTCTAAGTTGTAAAAAAGATTCAATTAAGAGTATGTAGCCCTCGATGCGGTAGTATATTTCAACTTCTTTAAAATGATTTTTTTTTTTCAAATCTAGGCTTTTCAACTAAAACTCCGATAGCAATGCAAATACATTTTGCCTCTTCAAAAATAGTTTTAAATTTTGTTTGAGCTTTATTCCTTTTAGTCTTAAGACACATTATCAGGGCTTTTATAAGAGATGATCTTTTTTGTAAATCTAAATTCTGTTGTTGTAAAATTACACTTAGCGGCTATGTGGTAGTAAGTATATCATTTAAAATATGTAATCCGCAAATAAATTCGAAATTGCTCGGAGAAGTTCTTAATAATAAGGGTTTGGAAGACGTTGCCCTCTTTTCTACTCGGATATCTTTTCCACCGCCTTTACTAACTACGTGCTTAATTTTTACTGCAAATTCTAAAATCGAACCTTGTGTGTTTCGCGTAGCTGGATATTTCAGAAAAACTGTATTACGCTTAGGGTGATGATTTTTAAAAATTTGGTGATTTGTTTAACAAACGATACTGCTTTTTGTATTATTGGTACCGTGTTGCCTTGTGTTGTAATAGCAAATCGTTTGTTTTGCATTTTTTGCGGTTTCTTGTATTTTTTTACTGCTCCATTTTCTGCCAACTTTAAAGTACACCCGTCAGTTCCATTCCCTTAACCAATTTTAAAATCAAGACCTAAATTTTTCAAATCCCTTAAAACTACTTATAATAGTGTGTTCGCATTAATTGATAATTTTAAAGCCTCTTAAAATTTGTCGATAAAGCCGATGAAGTCTTTTTTTACTAACTTTTTTAACTTAAGATAACTAAGAGCTAAAGAAATGTGGCTTCTTCTTGATAATTCAGTGTTTCCATCAAAAATAATCGAATAGTATTTAGTGTCATAAATATTTTTTAGTATAATTCCTAAAATAAGATTATGGAAACCTTTATTTATTTCATTTTGAAATTTGTTCAATATATATGAATCACCTAAAGGGAAAAATTTGAAACACGGAGAGGTACTTATATTATGCCTTTCGAGGGAAATTATAGTTTTTAAAATACACAACAAACGTTCTCGATTTTCAATTTCTTGTTTAAGTGCAGATATTTGTATTGAATTTCCTACCTCAAGACGAAAGTTTTGAATGTTTGCTTCATGCCTACCAATATTTTTATTTATTAAATCAAATATTAAATTTTAATGCGGTCCTTTACACAACTCTATCTTAAAGTCAAAATTCTCTAAAATTCAAATTTGTAAGGTCACACCTGTCACAGTAATCCTTATGAACAGAAATTATATTCTTTTGGTATTTACTTAATATTTATGTTTTTAATACATATTATCCTCTGAAATTATAGCCTCTTTCTGAGCCAACTGTTTTAGATATAAGCAAAAATGTGAGCAAAATGGTCCCGTCAAAATGGAATTGCCCTATTACAAAAGCTTACCGATAAGTATAATTTTTTGTATCAGACTTTTTAATAAATTTTATTCGGCTGGGATTTTTAAAACTAATGCGATAACCTTTTTGTCTCTAACTGTTATGAAAAATGTTGAAAGACCCATACCTTCTCTTAGAGGTAGTAGAGACCATAAGGATTAGCTAAATGTTACACCGGACGCACATCAAACAAGCATAATTATTCAATCGTGGCAATGTACCAGCATTGTATGTATTTACCTTGGCATTTAGTGGTATTATTGTGACCCCAAAAAATTCAGTTTTACACAAATTTTTAGTCATGCGAGCGTGTGTAGGTGTGGTGTGAGTGTTTGTGTTTGTGTTTTATATATTGTTCAAAATGTTATTCAAAAATAAGAATAAAAAAAAAAATCTTTTACTGGTTAACAACCAAAATATTTAATGTTTTTGCGTAAATTTTACATGCGTCACAAAACTTGTTAAATCAATGGATGGATGGTTGTTATGTTTGTATGGGCTTGTTCGGTCAAACGGAAGGTCCTTGGTGTTAAAGTAATGGTCTGATGTTTTATTGCGTGAAATTTTTTGTTTGTTTTCCGCTCTTAAAATGCAAATTCACTCATTCATTCATTAATTCTTTTATATTATTTTACTTATTTAGCCACTGTATAGACGCAAGCAAAATTCTACTTTTTTTTAGGTCGCTGTAAAATATTTCCCCATTATGTCACATTAATTTACAAAGTAAGAGTTATCACCCACAATAAAGAAATTAAAATTGCAAAACAAATAGCATTTCGTAGAATGAAATGTATAAATTTAACATGTTTTTTTTTCAACATTATTTATCAGTTTTATTTTAGGCAGGAGTATTTGACATTTTGTAGCAGTGACCAACATTCAAAATGCTTATACGGATACACATATTAATCACTGCTTAAAAAATATACTTCAAAGCTTAAGCCAGGCTTAAGTGAGCCGTTAATATTGGGGTCAAGTGTCACCAAATGCATAAAAAAATATTTTGACAAAATAAGGTTTAAATAAATGGAAACTTTTTTTTAATTAATAATTATGTCCGCAAAAAACAATTACGGCTTGAGAGCAATGTAACTTAAAAATTGTTTTAGAAAATTATGAAAAAAGAGCCTTATATAGAAAGGACCTAACTAAAAGTTCTTAAATCGATATATTTGTTAGCTAATATAAGCTGAGTATTTATTTAAATATATGTGCGATATAAAAAAATACGAGTTAGGGCCTTTCTTAATTAAGGTAACTATATATTCAATATCTATATAAGATAGAGATAAGTATATGCTTCTTTCAATTTTTAATTTTTATAAATTCATTGCAAAATAGTAAATCTATTATGACGGGTAATAACTACTCAGAAAGTAAAGGGCACGGTTCTGACCTAATAAATTCGATTTTTCAAGAAACTTGAATTTAAGATTATATTTTGTAACATATTCTACAATAGATGGCCCCTCCAGAAAACTCTTAATAATGAGAGAAAAGCTTCTCCCAATAGGCATCAAGGATGTAGGACTTAGTCAGTGATGCCAGCTTTTTGAAAGCAAAAAGCACATCGTACACAAAAAGAGGCACCCCAAAGCGTAACTTTACATTCAGAAAAGCGTAACAAGCACTTAACTTATCATACACACACTACAAACGTGGAAGGCATTCCATACATTTGTGCAGATGTTTGTATCACCCTAAAGGAAAAGACCCACTTCTTATGTTACCAATGGACTGAGAATAACTTTCTGAGTCGATCTGTCCGTCTATTCGACTGGTTGTTTATGTGTTTCCTGGGGCCAACACTGCTTTAAATATCACTCTCCACAAAATTTTGCATATCTTAATAACATTGTTTTAAACTTAATCCTATCCATTATACACCATGCTCCCTCCACAAGTTCTTTATTAACGAAAATAAAAATTTCAGTTTTACAATAATTTTCAAATATTATTCAGGTTTTGATCTCAATTTCCCCAATATTTAGAAGTTGTTGCAATACGAAAGGTTTTATTTTCAGTAGCCCTTATAATACATTTAGTGGTGGTAGCCAATGGTTATCCAGATGTATAAGGGAAAAAGAAAATAAAAACAACTTAAAGCGAAGATTAGCTTGTGAGGTTTTGAAGGAACTGTTGAATAACGAAACCGGTTTGTAGAATTTTTGAAACAACTCTTGAATGTTTGACTTTGTTTATAATAATTCTCAGCAAGTTTATTAAAGTTATTATGTAAAGGCAAAAAATATTCATGATGTTTTTCAGGAATTTCGTTGAAGTCTACTGATGATTTGGTAAGAACCAATGAAATTTTCAGCTTTGGCTAAACAATACAAATTTATATTTTTATAATAAAACATATGTGTATTAAAGAAAAATTTTGGTTTGAAACTAGTCATACAGCCGCTTTGAAAAAGAGTTGAAGCATATTCGGTTCTTAGTTTGACTAAAAGATGTTAAAGTCAATTGTTGATCGAGCGGCTTATGCACTTTTTAATAAAAATACCAATATACTGTGCGATAAGTAAAAAGTTTCTAGGGGAAGCCCCATTCGTGAGACTTGCATAAACAGACCATGCATACAATAATTGCTGATAAAATTTAAAACTTGTAAAAAGCACTAAAGTGATTTTAGTGATTTTTTTCAGTTTGGCACCATAACAAAAAATTTGGCGTTTTGAGTCATTACAAAGCACCAAAAATAGTGCTTAAAGCACTGAGTTCGCATCGTTGGACTTAGTACAGACTAATTTTTTGTGAATTTTGCCTTTCATTTTTAAGGTATTCGGTGGTACCCGTGTTGTGTACATGTTAAGCCCAGAGACCAACAAATTTATTTCTGTAACTAAATATATTTAATTTCAAACAACAAATTATCTTAGCTAATTCCATTAGGGTTTGTTGGCACTTACCGCCTAAGGTCTTTAGCCGAACAATCAGACCGTTCAAATTAGTGACGCATTCGAAAAATATTTTCTAAGGCCTTGTTAAACATTTAAAGAGATCTTTTTCGATGGTAGGCGGTATAAGCTTAAAACCATGTTCAATCAAATGAAGTGCTCGTTTGGATGATCGGCAGGTATATTAAAATATATTTTTAGAAACTTCGATCTTCTGCGCAACAAAGTTTCTTTTGTCGCCTTTTGCGTCCTAACTCAGTATTGTTACACATATTTCCAGGAAAACACAAAAAGCATCCTTTATGGCATCATGTAATACATTTGAAAGGGGGAAGGGGGCACGGGGAGTTAGGCTGGCATTAAAGCTCCTTGCCTTTAATTAAATTGTTGCCATTCGGTCATTTACTGCTGTAAATAGGGGCATCAGCTGTCGCACATTCTTTTAAATTTTTGACAGTTGGAATTACGAGCCTGCTTTAAAGAGCATTCAGACATTACAAATAATTCCGTAAATCATGGTCCTTAATTCGTTCGCAGTGGTCGCCAATATAATGGGGCCTGTTTTTATTTATTTTTTTTTTTTTTTGCTTTTTTAAGGTAAATTTTGTTTTCAGGAAAGGTAACCAGTTCCCTTCCCTGTCACTTGCGTGACATGTCAGTTTGATTTTTTCAAGCGAGTGTTTGAGGTGATACCATAGGCAGATATGTGTCCAAATAAGGTCAAAAATGGCCATGATTGGTACTTTACTGTGTTATGTTGAAGCTCGGTACCTTATACTCCATAATGTGCAGGAGGCCGTCATGGGGTTTTGGTTTTTCATAGTTTTCGTGGTAGCTTTCTAAATGCAAACGATCAAGTAGAGTTTCTCAGATCAAGTGAATTAAAGAAACAAAACATAAAATGGTTAACTAAATCTTCTTACTTTTTTCTTAAGTCTCAAATTTATCTGAAGTAATCAACAATCCTTTGATTTTTTTCAGGAAATAATCACGGAATTCCTTAATGAACCATATCAAGAGCGTCTTATATTTACCCTTAATTCAGCTGCTTTATTAACAGTATCAAATGATTTCCCCGAAAAGCCAATTAGCAAAACTGTGTATTTTATAAGACAAGAAATTCCAACTACATTGACAAAGGATAACATGGTCAATGTAAGAAATGATTAAAGTAACATCTTACTTCCTTAGTATTAGATTAACTTTTCTTTTAGACTCTAATGATGGGTGATCTACTGCCAAATTTTTTAGAAAATCTGTCAGTTTTATGCGACGATGTTATATTTCCTCTACTTAACAATCCAGCTAATCAAAATGGTTGGACTTCAGTAATAGTTAACGATATGAAAACTGAATCACAGGATCTGCGCAATGGTATAGCACAAATGAAGGGTTTGGTAATAAATCGCACTATCTTACCTTTACCCATATGTATTGATGAGGTAATGGAAAATGCTCCTGCCATAGCTAAAGGGTAATCTTTGTTTACATATTGAAAATAATTTTGGTTAATCTTTTTCCCTTTTTTAGAGACTTGAGTAAAGTAAATAATTTAATGAAACACTCTTTGGAACTTATGGTAGTTAAATGGCGTGATTCTGTGGAAGATTTGATACATATAAATTCCAGAGATACTATTTTTTCTAAAGAAGCCTTCCCAAGGCCAGAGCAGTTGTTTAATTTTTGGGATGCCCGTTTGGAGAATTTGGAAAATTTGGCTGATCAATTGGGTGACAAACGTGTTAAAACCATAGGTTTTGTTTTAGAAAGAATACGCTCGGTATTCGAAAGCAGCTATAGGCGTATAGTGGAGTTGGTATTAGAGGCCTTGGCAGAAGCAAGAGACATAACAAAATATTTAACGCCCTTGGTAATTTGAGATCTATTTTCTAAATTCTTGTAAGTAATATTTAACTTCTAGCGTAAAATGGTTGACCAATTTGAAACTAGTGACTTGGATGAAAATCGCAGCAGCATCCGTCCATTACTGCTAACAGTGGGTCTAGTATGGGGTCACTCCAAATATTTTCACAGCCTAGATAATATGGTTTTATTATTTCAATTATTAAATAACTCTTTAATTGAATGTGCTATGCGCACCATTGAACCAGATTCTATTTTCCAAGGAGACGTTGATGAAGCCTTTAAAAAGGTAAAGGAGAGCATAGCCCATTTAGAATTCTATAGATCGACGTATAATGAAATGCGAAGGACTCTTAAAAAGTTTAAAGTAGGTACAACATTTAACTCCCAAGATTGGACGTGGCATCCTGAAGAAATTTTCGGTCGCTTCGATAAGTTTATTAGGCGTCTGGAAATTCTGCAGGAACTTTTTGACACAGGCAGAGACTTTACAAAATTAGAGAAAATTACTGTTGGTGGCTTGAAGGGACGTCAGATCACAGCAGCCCTGGAAAAAATTCTTGAGGAGTATAATGGTTTCTATAGGGAATGGTCAAACATACAATATAATCCAATAGATCCAGATGATATTGCTTCGACATTCGAAGAGGACCGTTTGGCATTTAAGAAAAAGACTGAGGTTTTGGAACGTAAGATAGCTTATCAATTTGAAAAAGCTTTGGAGGATTCACACGAGTTGATGTTATGTGGCACTTTATTATTAAGACCAATTATTAGGGAGCATATTGATCCATTGATGCATATAATTTTGGATGACTTTGTGGAAGAAATTAATGCAGTTAAAATAGATTTCAATGAGTTTGAAGAAATTTACAAAGAGCGTGGCCTTCCTGTAAGCTTTAGATTTGGCAACCCTTTGAACATACTTTTCAAACACTTTTTCCTTCTATAGGTTTTACCCACAGATAATTGTTTTCCACCAACCTCGGGAGCCTTAATTTGGTTATCAAAACTGCAACACAGAATTACGTGGATGCATTCGGAGCACGAGCTTTATGACTATCCGTAAGTGAATAAAGTAACCATTTGTCAACCGTTTTTATGATTTAAAGATTGTTTTACTTGTTATGTTTTTACATTTTTAAAATATGATAAAAAAATTTAAATTTTTTCCCCAATAATAATTTTATAATAACATCTTGGAAGCAAAAATTTTAATAATTTTGCATAAAAAAAACTATTGCCTTTAATTTCTAAATAACCCCTAAACACTTGAAATTATAAAATAATGTTTTCAGTTGACTTAAAAAAATATTTTTTCTAATAATTTGCTGATAGTTTAAATAAAATCGGATAAATACTGCTCAAGTTATGATAAAGTTTGTCAAAATAACGGCCTTAATTTGGGGGAAATACTTAAATTCGCCATAAAATTGAAAAAAAATTAAATGTGGATTTGAATTTACCATGATAAAATCCTGATAGAAGTTCAAAGTTCTCTTATATTGTTATAACAAAATTTTATTATGCATTTGTGCAAAGATCTAAGGCCCACCTCCAATTATACCGATCGACACAAAATCAATTTCTGAGTCGATTAAAACATTTCAGTCCATCCGTCCGATTGGGAGTTAATGTATTCTTGTGAACAAAGTAGATACCGCATTTTTGCAGATATTTCGATGAAATTTGGAACAGATAAGTTTTTTGCCATAAGAAAAAAACATGTTGTTTGTGGTGATGATCAGTTTGAGCTTCATAAAAATAGCAACAAAAGAAGAAGCAGTAGGAAGACTTAAATTTTTATGGGTGCGACAACCTCCAAATTTTTGTCCTTTAGAATTTTAGAACAAGAGGTCTTCTCTATGTGTGCCAAGTTTAAAAAAAATCGGGGCCATAAAAGAGCCAGCATCAAAAGTTTCATTTTTCTGGGCGTGGCACCGCCCTCTTATTTACCTTCAAAATTTTAACTTTAGAAGCCGTTTATGGGCGAACTAATTTCAAATAATCGGTTTGGAAGAATAATTTAAATTATGTTTCTATCTTTATTTATTTTAAAGTTACAAAAAGTACTAAAACATAATTTTAACCCTTTCTTCCCCTTGGGTGCCTGTGCACCCAATTTGAATTATGTTCCTACCTGTATTGGTTTTAAAGTTATAAAAAGCGCCTAAAAAATCAAAATATATTTTAAAACCTTTTTTCCCCCTTTGGGTCCATAATTGAAAAAAAAAATACGAAAAACGTAATCATATTTTTGTATGACCTATCGAACGCAATTTGAATAATTTTTCTATCTTTATTGGCTTAAGAGTAACAAAAAGTACCAAGAAGTAACAAAATATAATTTTAACCCCTTTTTTTGCCCTTTCGGACCAAAATTTTAAAAACAAACTCCAGATACCTGTCTGCTTATTTTTTAAGGAAAACGCAAAACCTTTTAAATTTTGCTTCTATCTTAAATACATCAAAAGATAGAAGGCTACAGATTTTTCCCCCCCTTTTTTATTGGCCCAAGTTTTAAAAACTCATGTGTATTTAAACAAACATGTAAAGCTTAACATGTGCTATAAATTTCATGTATTTAGCTCTACGCGTTTGATCAGTATGGCTTTGGGTATTCTTGTTAGGCAATTCATAACCTGACCTTCTCACACAAATGGGCTTGACTTGAAGTAACTCCCTGTAAAAATTTCAAAAACATCGATCCACTGGTGTGGCCAGCTATAAAATACAAGCGTACATACATACATACATACAACCCTTCTTTATATAATAGATAATTATTTTTAAAATATCCTATATCAGGAATGAGAGCGATAGCTCTAACAATTCCGAAATATTTCGTATCAAAAATTTAATTAAAATTGTTCGTTTGGCTTGGGACTACTACTCCTCTTGCTCATGTTCAAAAAAATTGTTCTTCAGCGTGTAGATATTATTAAAAAATTACTTTAAAATAAATTTAAAGTAGATAGCTGTCATAATATCTGAGGTATAGTTTATGAAATATTCCATAGAAATTGTTCGCCCTGTCCCTATTTAATCAACTGTTCCCCCAAATATGGGCACTGTTGTGAAATTTTAATTCTAGAATATAGCAAACAAAAAATTTTATTAAAATGGTGTAATTGTATGAGGGTAACCACCCTAAATATCCTTTTTTTGAATGCAAACATAATACATGAACTTCTTTGCTGTAAGTCGACATTAAGTTGTTGCAGTTTCAGGGGACTGGTCCTTTTTATTAAAATTTCCTAAGCTTAGCTCGCCGTCTTTAAAGTATCAATTTTGAGCTTTGTGACCATATTTATTGAGGCATAAACGGACAAACGTATGCAAGGAAATTTTCCCTAAAAAATTAGTTATTTAAGGTTTTTGCTTATATCTTGGTCCTTTCGATCTTGCTGATTTCTAAGGACGTTCTGCTTAGAAATATTTTTAATAACTTGACATCAGAACATGCTTCGTGGAATTAAATTTATTCCCGAAAAATTTTTTTCAACAAACGAACATATAGACATGGTTAAATCGACTTACATATTTATAAGGATCCCAATATATGTACGCTATATAGGGTCCTCAAATGGATATTTCATTTATTACAAAGGGAGTGACAAATTGATAAAGTTTTATATTCTTGAGTTTCCACTCGAACATTATTCGCTCGAACAATCGAACAAGTTTCAATCGAATGATTAGTTCGATTAAGAAGTATTTTAAACTTTGATTTAAAATAACTCAAATAATATACGTTGATTAATTGACTAATAAAATAAAATTAATTTTACATTAAATCCTCCTTGTTTTTACTAATTATTCTACCTTTTGCTGTATCTTGTTAAATGCTATTTTCAACCAAACTAAGACAAAGTTGAAAAAGATAATAATTTTTTTCACAGTTGTGTTGTAATAATAATACCAAATTGCATTCAAAATTTGTTTGGAAAAATTCTTGACCTAAATAGATGTAAAGTTATTCTGGTGCAGAAAAATATTCCAAAATCCTAAAAATATTTTATTTTTAAACTATAAATCAAATGAGTTTGAAAAATTGTAGGAGTTGCGCAAATGACTTGAGTTGTTTGAGGTATTTGGGTTAATCGAGTTATTAAAAATCCTTAAATGATTATTTCACAAAATCTAGAATTCCAAAATCGATTGTTTGCTCGAACAAAATTGAAACCTGATTAAATAGATGCTTTAGCATATACCCTTATTACTATGCGAAGGTCAGAATTAGTTGAAAAAAAATAAGAAGAATAGTAGAGGCCATATCAAAGAATCATTTTTATGAAACTCTTATGCGCCATATTATGCGAACTTAATACAGCTATCGACTTCGAGGTCACTGTAAAGCAGGTATATTATTATTTCTATATTTCTGAGTACGGAGAGAAGAATCTCCAATACAAGCGGATCACTTTTTATTTAATTCTCTATACCAAAATCTATAATAAGGATTAACTTCAAGCCCACCACAAAGTAGTTTTAGTTTTTTTTTAAGCAGACTATCTGAATCGGATGACTTGCATTTAACTTGTTTTTAAACTGAGTCTGTCCATCTCTCCTTAAAGAAATTGCTTTTTATTTAAATCAATTTTGATTTTCACCAAAATATTTTTTTTTTGTTAAAAGGCTTTTTGATAATGAACTTGGTCAGCATGCATTAGCAATTTATGAGGAAATGAATCAACAAATTGAAAAACTACGACAAGATATATTAAAGATTTGGCAAAGCAAAGTAAGAAAGGACATAACACAAGAAATGGAACTTAATTTACTTGCCAAAGACGACAACGTTTTGTCTGTAAATTTTTGTATAAATCTTAAAAATGCTTTGAAAGATACAAAATATATACTTATGTTGAATTTTGAAGTACCCGAGGAAGTTAATGAATTTTTTAATAAAGAAGAAAAACTATGGGTAAAATTAATTCTTTAAGTTTATATTTTAATCAGTTAATATTTATGTAATTTATAAACATTTAGGAAGCTCGTATTAAACTGCAAAGGATTTCTGAATGGTATAACGATATCAATAGGAGGGCAAAGCCCAGCGAAAAAGCTCTCATACTTGCTGAACTAAACAATTTTGAACTACTTATGGAGCCCCTAATTTCTAAATTAACTTGGAATACTTATGGTAGAATGATATTCAAAATTAGAAAAGCATCTTAAGTCATAGAGATATTTTCTTCCTTTTTTTTAGGTCAAAGTTTTATTGTGGAAGTTTATAAAAAGATCGAATATTTGCACAAACGTCTGGTTAAATGCCAGGCCAATGTTGATGCTATAAAGCGCAGCATTAATTCTTGGGGCAAAATACCTTTATACATGCGTAAGGATCAACAGCCAAAAGCGTTACTAGAGACCGAACCTAGATTGGTTATATTAACTAAACGTGTAGAACAAGCCTGTGATTCTGCAACTGTAATTGACAGACTATTACTGGAAAATGTAAAACTATTTTTCGATATACCGAGACGCTTTGAAATAATTAAGCACAATAATGAAGAGGGTAAAGAAGAGGGTAAAGAAGAGGAGGTGACTACTAAAGACAAACAGGAATCAGATATGCCTCAGGTCATGCCTGTGGTGCCTTCCATTATGCCAGATTTTACAGACGAAATTAAAGAAAAAGGAGAGCAAGAAGAAGAGAAGGAAGATGTAGTAACTTCTATACAGCGTTGGATGCTCCTAAAAAAACACTCACCCAAAGACAGAGATCTCTTTCGCGAATATGAAAAATATGTGGACAAAGAAATTGCCGAATGTCTTTTGGATGCTGTTATTACTAGTCTTACATACTTACGCATGGAAATCGAAAATCGATATGAAAATAATGCTCCAATCTTTGAAATAATTATGGATCTACAGGAGCCAGTTGTCTGTTATTTTCCAAATATAGAACCAACCTCTAAAATTGGTTTTACTGCACACGTTGAAAAGCTTTTGGAAGATATGTACAAATTAATGGAGCTTACACCACGCTGCGCTCAAGACCCACAAATGCCTGGCGAGGAAGCACTAGATTTTGGTGATGAAATTCGCGATAAGAATGATATTCATAGGCAACGCAATGACATTTTAAATAAAGTTAAATTTACTCTTCAGGCTATACGTACACACTCAAAGCCATTCCTAGATTTTTCCTATTTATGGATATGGGACAGGCAACAGTATTTGGCTGAGTTTAAAAAGTTTGGCAGACCTTTGACGTTATCTGAACGTGAAGCAGAACTAGACAGCGAAGGTTCATCGGGTGTAAAACCATTAAAGGAAGAAAATAATCCCCCATTGAGTTTGTACAAGGAACAGGTAGGTCAACTAAAAAAACTGAAGGGCTTAAGCCAATGCTACCCACATACCGTTACTGAGTGACTGATTCATCATTGTTTAGCTCAAACGCGAAGGGTTTGAGACTGAAAAAATTGAACTGAAAATACCTCTTTTATTGTACAGAGCCATAAAAAAATATCAATAACTTGCTATCTTCTCAAACTAAGAAAGTACTAGTAAACAAACGGACCAGTGTCTAAAATTATGTGAAGCTATAGACCCTAAAGAAAAAAAAACTACGCAGTTCCGCAACAAATAAAACTAGAAATTTAGTTATTAGAAGTTTTGACCCTATGGGGTATAAAAAGATCAAAAGTCATAACTTTGCACTTTTGCGCCATATTTTTATTCAAAAGGTCTTAAAAGATAATAAAAAAGGAACAATTTAATGTTTTGGTAATTTTTGATACTTTTAAATTAATAAAGATAGAAAAATTTAGCTTAAATTTTGTTTAAAGTAAATATGAATATGTTTTTGGTAATTTTCCTTTTGGTCCTTTTTTTCATATATGAACAACTTCTTAACCAGTAAAGAAGCTAGACGATTCCACGTAAAACGACCCAAATTGAGGAAAAATCAATTTAAAAAAAATTTAAAATTAAATCGAGGAATTTACATCTAAAAAATGAATATGATTGAAATATAAATAAATTGGTTCATAATTTATTTTTATTTTTTTTGCAAAATCTTAAAATTATCACATACTAAATAGTAAGTCCTTTCCTTTTTTTGAAGAAAATGTCACACCTGTCACATATTATAAAAGGGGTTTTCTTAGCAACAAACTTTTTTTCTTGAAGTAAATCAAATACAAATAAAATCAAAATATTAAACCCTTTCTGAATAATATTTTTTACACAACACGACTTTAAAGTAAAAATTCTCCTGAATTGCAATTTTTTAAGTCACGCCCGTCACATTTTTCTAGTGATCATTGTGAAAAGAAACTGTATTCTTGTAGTAGCTTCTTACTTTTTTTCGCTTAAAACCATACTATCATTGGAAGTTAAAGCCTTTGTTTAAATAAAAATGTTAAATTGTTTACGTTATAAGCAAAAATTTGAGAAAAGTGATCACACCCGTCACAATAGAATTGCTCAGCTACAAAACACAAGTCAGGCTTATAATCGCATAAGCACAATTTTTAGTACTATATTTTTGCCTACGTTTTGTACAAAAAGTACTTTTGGGCAAAAAATAAATCACAAAAAACATTTATTTTTTTTTTTTGCTAAAAACGCTACTAACGCTCAAAGATGATTAAAATTCGTAGCTAGTTTCAAAGATGTTGTTTAAGGTACTTTTAAATAGCAATACATATTTTACGACTTGTCAAAATATGTTGTAGAATAATACAAAATCTCATAATGTAAAAGCACAATGTATTGAGTGGGAGCAAATACGGATACAAAATTTGACAAGTGTTCGGTAAATGTTTATTTTCTTAACCATTTTAGAAACTTGTATATTCACATCACATCAGAGGTGTGAAAGATTGACAGCACTTACAGCTTCTAATGAAGGTGGCTACACTTAATGAAACAATACACAAGCAATCACAGTCAAAGCAGAATTTTTTTCATATTGTTTTTGTTAATAT
Source organism: Melanophora roralis (assembly GCA_963583895.1). Lineage (NCBI taxonomy): Eukaryota > Metazoa > Arthropoda > Insecta > Diptera > Rhinophoridae > Melanophora > Melanophora roralis. The sequence continues at coordinate 32,676,547 of OY757187.1, read as the reverse complement.
TGTAGAACCGTAACAATATGGCGTTACCCCAAAAGGAAACAACCGCTTTTGATTTTACCAACCCCATCCGTGTAAACATGAAAAATACAGTTTTTTATTCTCTTTTCTTAAACACGGAGAGAATTTCATAATATTTTGATTGTACAAAATCTAAATACTTTGTATTACCATGTAAAGCCAACTTTGCCCGGCTAGCTTAGGTATAAAAACTTACTTTTTAAAATTAAGTTTCTTTCATTATCAATGAAAAATATTAATTCTTTCCTTAAATATAAACTAGATATAAATAATAGGTGTGTTCAATAACTTTTCATTAGATATTGGCAACGAGAGAGTAAAAATAAATTTGGAAAAATTATTCTTACAATATTTAAAAGTAATGAACGCTTTACCAGCCAAAATTTGTAAGCAAATGTATTTTGTTATTGTAAATTATAATAGAAAACTTTTTTTGTATAGATAAACACCAAACAGCTGTTTAAAAAATTATTGCAAGTAAAAATTTTATTTGTAAAGACTTGTAAGAAATTTTTCACGTCTCAATTTCTTACTCTCTTTTGGCGCTCTCTCCATGCAAGTTTTTTAAGTTAATAAGCACTTTCTAGTAACAATTGTTATAAATTTGTAACAGCTTGTGGGTTATTGAACACACCTAATATAAGCAAAAATTTGTCATAAATCAATAAACTAAACCAAAAATTTTAAGCAAAAAAATATTTTCATTTGACCAAAAATTCTGGTCTGAGACCCATCTTCGAGTATACCGATCGACTCAGAATGAATCACTTCTTGAATCAGTCTAAGCAAGTCTGGGTGTCCTTTTATTTTTGTGATCAAACTACAGGTCGCAATTTCTTGCATATTTGAATAAAATTTGGCAAATTTTTTTGGTAATGCCACGAAGCTTATGTTTTTTTTGAATAACCCGTATAAAAATGTCCTCCTGGAATAAGCATTTTGGGCTTCAAATGAATCAAATATATTTTTTCATTTTAACAACATTTTGTTTGTCTTTATGGCACCAACCTTTATAATGGATACAAATTGAATCGGTTTATTTTCTATTCAGCGTCAATATAAATGTGATGTATGGTATAATTTGGACGAAATTGACCGACTAGAACTTGCATATTTGTTTAACATAAAATTTTATCTTCTAATTACAAATAGAAAACTAGAGATTTTCTGGGTTAAGATTCAATAAAAAAATCATGCAAATTTTACTAAGTATTTAATACTTATAATTTTCCCTTAAGTTTTTCATATTTTTTAAATATATTTCAATATAATACAGTTTTGTGTATCCTTGCAGTCTACCTTTTCTTTAATCTATAAAAACATATTTTTCTTAAATTGAACAACATTATAAATGAATTTTCTGAGCAACACAAATCTTATCAATTAAGGTTTTCTTGTTTTGCTCATTTTGCATTTCACTTTTCTTTACATTTACCCAATTTGCCCAATTTGTCCTGTAATCCATGTGTTTCCTTACATCCTTTACCCTTTTACTAACCATAGTGATGAAATTAAATTCTTGTGTTTTTGTATATATTTTTTTCCAGTTGGATAAATTTATCGCCTTAGAAGAGCAAATAAGGCAATGGGAAACATATCAGGATTTCAATGTCTGGTTACGTTTGAACAAAAAGAGTTTTAAAAATGCTGTACTTAATCTAGTTGCCAAGTGGGTAAGCTTATTTAAAAAGGATCTTATTGATAAAGTGAAAAACTCCCTTAAGGTAAGTGATTTAATTATAAATGGTAAAGTTGCAGAGTCAGTCAATTAAATAAAAACTTTAAAACAAAAAAGGAACTGGCAAAGTTTGTCGAAGAAGCTAATATTGCTTTAAGGATTGAACTTAGCAAGGATGACTTTGATGGTCTTATTAAAATCTTATCTGTCTTAAATACAATAAATGAAAAACAATATATCTATGACTATATGTTTGAGCCACTTAAGGAAATTGTGGATTTACTTAAGACTTACAATTATGAATTTGGTGAAAGTGAAATGACCATGGTAAAGGATTCTTTTTAAATAAGAATTTTAAATATTTAGAAGTTGTCCTTTATATTTTCTTACAGATGAGTGAACTTCCTGATAAGTGGTTAAATGTTAAAAAGCAAGCAGCGACTGTTAAACAAATCATTGCACCCATACAATCATATCAGGTAGATCTAATAGAAAAACGCATACTTTTGTGTGATAATATGGCAGCCACATATCGCAAGAAATTTCTCAAAAAGAAGGTATTTCAACAAGATTTAATTATTTTACCCCATTTCTCATACCATTAATACAAATCTCATTATTTTTTTCTATTTCTTTATTTTCCTATCTTCTATCTGCTTTTTTACTTTATTTTTTCTCCATATATCTCTTTCTCTTTTCTTATTTAAGATGTTCCAAGTACCCTGTCCAAAAGTCTATGAACTTATCGATGAAGCTGATGCTGAAATCTCTGAACTAGAGGCACGTCAATCATCCTTAACCAGCTCGGCTATACTTTTTGAGCTACAAGGTCCAGATTCTACTAAAATTGAACGCTGCCGTCATGATTTGCAGCTGCTAAAGGTTATGTGGGACTTTTTTATTACCATATCCACTACCATAGAGGACTGGAAAAAGACTCCCTGGAAAAAGATTGATATTGAGATTATGGATCAAGAATGTAAAAAGTTTGGCAAGGAGCTGAGATCATTAGATAAGGATATGCGAAATTGGGAACCTTATGTTTACATGGAGAACTCTCTTAAAAATCTTATGACCTCTTTAAGAGCTGTTACTGAGCTACAAAACCCTGCCATACGTGATCGCCATTGGTATGAATTAATGCGCACTACACAAGTCAAATTCAGTATGGATGACTCCACTACACTTAAAGATTTAATCGATTTGAATCTTCATCGTTATGAGGAAGAAGTTAAAAATATTGTCGACAAATCAGTGAAAGAAATGGCCATGGAAAAGGTTTTAAAAGATTTGAGTAATACTTGGGCCACCATGGAATTTCAAAATGAACCGCATGAACGTACCGGCCTTAAACTGCTTAAGGCCAGTGAAGAATTAATTGAGACTTTGGAGGAAAACCAATCTCAATTACAAAATATGGCTTCATCTAAGTATGTGGCGTTCTTTCAGTCCGAAGTGGCTAATTGGCAAACCAAATTATCAAATGCGGAGCAAATTATTACCGCTTGGTTTGAGGTTCAACGAAAATGGGTGTACTTAGAGAGCATTTTTATAGGCTCGGAAGACATACGCTCCCAACTGCCGGTTGACTCCAAACGCTTTGACACCGTAGACAAAGAGTTTAGAAATCTTTTGGTACAAATGAATGTTGACAAAAATGTAGTAAGAGCAACTAATAAACATAGCAGCAAGTTATTTAATACTTTGGAACATCTCTCCAAGTTATTGCTTTTATGTGAAAAGGCTTTAAATGATTATCTGGAGACCAAACGTTTGGCATATCCGCGTTTTTATTTTGTGTCTTCAGTAGACTTATTGGATATTTTATCAAATGGCAATAATCCTAAAATGATAAGTAAACATCTAACCAAGCTTTATGACTCCTTGGGGAATCTAACACTCCTACCCAATTCAAGGCTGGCCTCTGGTATGGTGGCCAAGGAACATGAAGAGTATATACCATTTTTGGATAACTGTGATTGTAGTGGCAAAGTTGAGGTTTGGCTTAATCGTGTCACTGACAAAATGCGGGAAACCTTAAGAGATCAGCTTAAAAGATCGGTGATAGCCTACGAAGAGAAGCCCAGACATATATGGATCTTTGATTGGCCAGCCCAACCAGCATTAGTTACTACACAAATATGCTGGACTGCCGAGACTAACGAAGCATTTTCTAAAGTACAGCAACGTTATGAGAATGCTTTAAAGGACTACAATAAGAAACAAGTGTTACAGCTTAATCAACTCATAAACCTGTTATTAGGTGATTTAACTGCCTCGGATCGAGTAAAAATTTGTGCTATTTGCACCATAGATGTGCATAGTCGTGATGTAGTTTCCAAAATTATTACCTCCAAAGTGGAAATGGCGTCAGCTTTTCAATGGCAGTCTCAGTTAAGACACCGCTGGGATAGTAAATTTGATGACTGTTTTGCCAATATCTGTGATGCTCAATTCCAATATGACTATGAGTATTTGGGTAATACCCCACGTTTGGTTATAACGCCCCTTACAGATCGTTGCTACATAACCTTAACCCAATCCTTGCATTTACGAATGGGTGGTGCTCCCGCCGGCCCTGCTGGTACAGGTAAAACTGAAACTACCAAAGATTTAGGACGTGCATTGGGTATGATGGTGTATGTTTTTAATTGCTCGGAACAAATGGATTACAAGTCAATAGGAGATATACACAAGGGCTTAGCCCAGACGGGTGCCTGGGGTTGTTTTGATGAATTCAATCGCATTTCGGTAGAAGTTTTATCTGTGGTGGCTGTTCAAGTCAAATGCATACAAGATGCCATTAAAGCTAAGAAGCTTATTTTTAATTTTCTTGGAGAAATTATAACATTACGTTCTACGGTGGGAATGTTTATCACAATGAATCCAGGCTATGCCGGACGTGCTGAATTGCCAGAAAATTTAAAGGCACTATATCGTCCTTGCGCAATGGTGGTGCCTGATTTTATGTTAATCAGTGAAATTATGTTGGTTGGTGAAGGTTTTCAGGAGGCACGCTTGTTGGCTCGCAAATTCATTGCACTTTACGAGCTGTGCAAAGAGCTGTTGTCCAAGCAGGATCATTACGATTGGGGATTAAGGGCTGTAAAATCTGTACTTGTGGTGGCAGGATCATTAAAAGTAAGTTAATTTATTATTAAATATTAATAAAACTTTATAATCCTTATAAGGAGCTTGAGGTTACATAAAAGATTTTGGTTTCGTGCTAGTAGTCTTAATTCGTTAAACGATTTGATAGTTTCGTTAGGAACAGTCTGTCGCCACGTTGTCGTGTACGTTGCAGGCTCTAATCCAGAGCAGCATAAGAAGAACCATTCGCATGCTGTGCCCAAACTCGCCATATGTTCGTCTTGTGGGTTCTTCTCAAAAGGTCTTCAGCAGATATGGTTCTGGGTCACCATATTTGAATACTTTAAGGGCAACAATTTGTAATGCTTTGCAATTTCACCCTGATTTCTTTTATAACATGTCATCTCTCTGATCCCTATGTGAACACATGCTTTACGCCATCAAAACGTTTGAATCCAGCTGAAACTTATGTTTTTTTTTTTTTTTGCGTGCTATGCCTTTTGCAGCTTTAATAGAGAGCTTCTCTAATATGTAAAGCTGTCGGTATCTTCTATATTCTGACCATTTGGGGCAACTGCTATACCCTTAGTTAATTTAGTTTGTTACGACTCTGTTTTCTGTTGTTGGCTCTAAAGCCTACCTTTAACGCCTTTCGATGTAAGTGGTCTAACTTTGATTGCATGTGTTAGTGTGAGTGCGGAAGAAAAAATATGTAACGGGCATACTTAAGATCTTTAAATACCTCATCTATGTATATGAAAAGTAAGTCCTCTTCAGTTTGAAGTGCTGTTAGAAATTATGCAAAACTCTATATTTAGCTCCTTTGTAACTATTTAATATTTTATTTTTCATTTTCTATGATATTCCCATGTAACAAACTAAGATTTTATATCTTTTTATTGAGAGATAGGGGGTAAGTATGTTCTAGAAAAATGTTTGGGATGAGAAACTAAAGGGGTTCTGTGATATATTTTAATTCTCTAAGGGCAACTCCGGGAAATTTTTATGGGTTTTTACCCTATTTTTTCCCAAATTTTGTGTGGCAACCTTGTGAGGAGCAATTTTCTCGAAGATATTTATAATAGTTTCATCCCATCTGTGGGTTTATGCGACATCGGAGGGCTTCAAAAAGCTAATTTCAACCATAACACGGATAGACGGGCAGGTAGATTAACATTGACATCCCTATCTATAAGGACCAAGAAAATATATAATTTGTGGGTTTGCAGATTAATATTTAAAGAAATTTCAAACGGAGTGACAAACTTAAACATACCTTTATCACTTATGTAAAAGGTATGAAAACCGAATAAGGTTACATCCAGGAGTGTGCTTAAGCTGAATGCAATCTGCCTCATATCGCTACAAATTGTCTGCTCTGGTCGTCATTAAAAGGGAAGTCCGGTTTATATCTCAAATGAAAAAATGTTGGCAGGGTTGAGGCCTTCTACAAAAAAAAATATTGTTGGTCCATGATTCTAAGCTTGCAAAGAAACCGATGGTTACAATGATCACTTTTAGCTGTAGCGGCTCGCAAGCTTATTCTACCGTTAGCTCTGTCGTCGTGTTCTCCTTTGATAAAACAGGATATGCAAAGTTTGACTTTAGAGTCACAGAGTCTATTAGTGACGTGTCTCTGCCCCTTAATAAAATTGGAAAGAAAGAGAGCAATAACGAACTTTGCACTGCAGTCTTATGATCGAATTTTGCTTTAAAGTTTTAAACACATACTGCTTGTCAAAATTCACCAAACTTGAAAGCCGTGACGTAGACTGCATGCAATTTTAAAGCAATTTAATTTCAAAATGCCATCGAGAAGGAAAATTTGTTCAATAACTTTGCAATTGGCTGTTTGCTTGGCAGTAAATTTAAACACAAAATTGAAAGAAAATTTTAAGATAAAACTGCAACAAAAATAAAAGCAAGATTACATCGTGTAATTACCCTGCTAGAGATAAATGTGTCTTTAGTTATTTTTATTATGCGAATTAAGAATTTAATCAATCTTTAACCACATATATTTTGACATTTATTGTTTCACAATCTAATTTGATTATCTACCAACAATACAACTTAATAAACACCAGTTTTAGTTTAAAGTACAGATATGAAAGTACAAGTATTTACGTCATATTCGTTTTAATCATCAAACACGTACGATAATAAATAAAATGATAAAATAAAAAAAGTTGTGTGATGCGAACTTGGATATGAAAATTCAATTTAAATTGTTTCAGCCGACAGAGCCACAAAAAAGCAATGGTTTTATTCCCAATAAAAAGTCAAATGTAAAAAATGTTTTTTTTAATTATTGATTTTAACTAAAGTTCTTTCTGAAAAAAGTTTATTCCAGATACAAAAAAAGTTGAGAATTTAAGAGAAGTGAGACCAAATTCATCAATTCTTGTTGATTAGTTTAATATGATACTTTGTCATAAGAAGAGTTAAAAAAACCAAAGTGGATTTTGTTACCCTAATATAGAAAGTGCCTAACTCGTATTTTTTAAGTCAAGAGTTTTGGGCCAATATGCATGATATTTATGCTTGTAGACAAAAAGGGTAATGAAGAGCCCACCTTTCTACACCCAACGTCTAGAAACACAAAACATCATGAGTTTGATTTCATTAAAAATCCTCATACAAATCAGCCCTAATTAAGGTATATGAGCAGATCATTTTTCGAAATAAACGAAAATCTGGGCTTTAGAAAAAATATGAGTTAGGGCCTATCTGCATTAAGGTAACGATATGAAGCTTTAGTTTGTTTTTTTTTTTAATTTTTTTAATTTTTAGCCAGTTTTGCTTTAAATAAGTTTAATATCTTTCAAACACGTCCAAATAACTAGAAAAAACATGAATCTATTTAGGATTGCAAACTAATACATTTCTTTTCCTGCTCTTAACGTTTAGCGTGATGACCGTCAAAGGCCAGAAGATCAAGTTCTAATGAGAGCTCTGCGCGACTTTAATACACCCAAAATTGTGACCGATGATGTTCCAGTTTTTATGGGTTTAATAGGTGACCTCTTTCCTAGTTTGGATGTACCACGCAAACGTGATTTAGAATTTGAGGCCGTTGTAAAAAAATCAGCAGTGGATCTTAAATTACAACCAGATGATGGCTTCATATTGAAAATAGTCCAGTTAAAGGAACTTTTTGCTGTTCGCCACTCTGTATTTATAATAGGTTTTGCTGGCACGGGAAAGACGGAGGTGTGGAAGACACTTAACAAGACCTATGCCAATATGAAACGTAAACCTTATTATAATGATCTGAACCCCAAGGCAGTTACAAATGATGAGCTGTTTGGCATCGTAAATCCAGCCACTCGGGAGTGGAAAGATGGTTTATTTTCCATTATAATGCGAGACCAAGCGAATTTGGGTGGTTCAGGTCCCAAGTGGATAGTTTTGGATGGTGATATAGACCCCATGTGGATAGAGAGTCTTAATACCGTTATGGATGATAACAAGGTATTGACATTGGCTAGTAATGAACGCATAGCTTTAACTAAGGAAATGCGTTTGCTATTTGAAATAGCTAATCTTAAAACTGCCACTCCAGCTACTGTATCCAGGGCTGGTATTTTGTATATTAATCCTCAGGATTTGGGTTGGACTCCTTTTATCTTATCTTGGCTAAATACGCGCCCAAATCAGGCAGAAGTTGCCATACTAAATGTTCTCTTCGATAAATATGTTCCACCCATGCTGGAAGTGTTTAGGACTCGCCTGAAAAAAATTACTCCTATTGCCGACATAGCCATGCTGCAAATGACATGTTTTTTGCTTAATAGTCTACTAACGCCCCAAAATGTGCCTACAGACTGTCCCAAGGAATGGTATGAAATTTATTTTGTTTTCTCTATTATCTGGGGTTTTGGATCCACCTTGTTTCAAGATCAAATCATAGATTGGCGCAATGAGTTCAGCAAATGGTTTGTCAATGAATTTAAGACTGTGAAATTTCCCGGAACTGGAAATATATTTTCTTTTTATGTGGATCATGAAACTAAGAATTTTAGACCCTGGACTGATTTGGTACCGCATTTTGAACTCGATCCAGATATGCCTTTGCAATTAAATCTTGTGCATACCTCTGAAACAACCCGGCTTAACTACTTTATGGATGTTTTAATTGGTGACAACTATCCCACCATGCTTATAGGACCACCTGGTTCGGGTAAAACGATTTTAATGAACTTGAAGCTGAATTCCCTGCCGACTGAAAAGTATGCCGTAACCAATGTGCCTTTCAACTTTTACACCACTTCCGAGATGTTGCAAAATATTTTGGAAAAACCTTTAGAGAAAAAGGCTGGCCGTAATTATGGTCCACAGGGTAATAAGAAAATGTTATATTTTGTGGATGATATGAATATGCCGGAAGTGGATAAATATGGTACAGTACAACCGCATACTCTTATAAGACAATTTATGGATTATCGCCATTGGTATGACCGTACTAAGATGACTCTTAAGGATATACATAATTGTCAATTTGTTTCGTGTATGAATCCTTCGGCGGGTTCATTTGCCATAGATCCTAGATTGCAAAGGCATTTTTGCTCTTTTGCAGTGAAGTAAGTTTTTTTTTTGGTTTTATTAATTGGTAGAACAGTTTAATAACAAAATTTTTCAAAATTTTAGTGCTCCAAGTTCTGATGCCTTATTTCATATATTAAACTCTATATTATCTCAGCACCTTAAAAATCCTGTACACAAATTTGATAAGGCAGTAATTAATCTATGTGAGCCCTTGGTGCAAACTGCCATATATCTGCATCAAAAAGTTGCTGCTACATTTTTGCCCACTGCTGTTAAGTTCCATTACAATTTCAATTTACGAGATATAGCCAATATATTTACGGTAAGTCTGATTACATAACTAAAAGTATTTTCTAAGGTTTAACAACTCTCTCTCTATCTCTCTATCTATCTCTCTCTTTTCAGGGCATGCTTTATGCCAATTTCAAAACATGCCCCAACCCTAATATGCTTTTACGTTTATGGGTTCATGAATGCAACCGAGTGTATGGCGATAAATTAGTTGATCAATCGGATATTAAAAATTTTAATAAAATCCTTGTGGAATCTGTGCGCAAGGGCATAGAGAATTACAGTGATGATGTGGTATTTAAAAAGCCTCACATTTATTGCCACTTTGCTCTAGGTCTGGCAGAAAACAAATACATGCCCATTACTAATTGGAAGCGCTTACACAAGCTGCTAGAAGAAGCTCAAGAGCGTTACAATGACTTTGTGGGTGCCATGAACTTGGTACTTTTTGAAGATGCCATGTGTCATGTCTGTCGCATAGGTCGTATTTTAGAATCATCTCGTGGTTATGCTTTACTTATTGGCGTTGGTGGTTCTGGCAAGCAGTCGCTTACAAGATTAGCTGCCTTTATATCTTCGCTAGATGTTTTCCAAGTTCAACTTACCAAGGACTATAGTTTAAATGATTTAAAAGCCAATATTGCTACATTATATGTCAAATGTGGTGTAAAGACATCCCAATGTTGCTTTTTAATGACTGATGCTGAGGTGGCTAAAGAGCAATTTTTGGTTTTAGTGAATGATATGTTGGCTTCGGGTGATATACCTGAACTGTTTTCTGATGATGAAGTCGAAGGCCTTGTTAATTCTGTACGAAATGAAGTTAAACAATTGGGCATAATGGATAATCGTGAAAATTGTTGGAAGTACTTTATAGAGAAAGTAAGAGGCCTTTTGAAAGTAGTTTTGTGCTTTTCTCCAGTTGGTAATACGCTAAGAGTAAGAGCACGAAATTTTCCCTCTTTAGTCAATTGTACAACTATTGATTGGTTCCATGAATGGCCACAAGAAGCTTTGGAATCAGTATCCCATCGTTTTCTGTCTGAAGTAAATGTTTTGCCTAAAATTTTAGCCCCACCAGTGTCCCGCTTTATGGCTTATGTCCATAAAACCGTTAATGATATATCCAAAGTATATTTGCTTAATGATAAACGTTACAACTATACTACTCCGAAATCGTTTTTGGAACTTGTAAGCTTGTACACCAAGCTGCTAAACGAAAAAGTCAAAGCTAATCTGGATCGTCGTCAGAGATTGGAAAACGGTCTTATAAAATTGGCCAGTTGTTCCAAAGAAGTGGATGGTTTGCAGGAGGTTTTGAAGGTGCAAGAAGTCGAGTTAAAAATTAAAAATGAAGAAGCCGATAATCTTATTAAAGTAGTGAGTTTCGAGAATGATAAAGTTTCCAAGGAAAGAGCTATTGCCTCGAAAGAAGAAAAAAATGTGCGTCAAATAGAGGAAGATGTAACTGCCAAGGCTAAATTGTGCGAAGAAGATTTTCGCAAAGCCCAGCCAGCTCTCCTAGCGGCCCAAGAAGCTTTGAATACTTTAAACAAAAATAATTTAACAGAATTAAAATCGTTTGGCTCCCCACCAGATGCAGTCGTTAACGTCTGCTCGGCGGTATTGGTTCTATTTGCTCCGAGAGGTAAAATACCCAAAGATCGGAGTTGGAAAGCTTGTCGAGCCATTATGGGAAATGTGGACAAATTTTTAGACAATCTGGTGAATTACGATAAAAAACATATACATCCGGATGTTATTAAGGCTTTACAACCCTATTTGGCTGATCCAGAATTTAATCCAGAAAAAATTTTAGCTAAATCTTCAGCAGCTGCTGGTTTATGTTCTTGGGTTATAAACATTAACAAATTCTATGAAGTTTATTTAATTGTGGAACCTAAAGAAAGAGCATTAATGGAAGCTGAGCAAGAGTTAACAGATGCAAGGGCCAAATTAACTGCTTTAAATGACCGCTTAAATGAATTAGAGGAACAATTGAATATTTTGCAAACAGAATATGATGAAGCTTTGGCCAAAAAGCAAAAGTGTCAGGATGAGGCCGATAAAACTGCATTTACAATTGATTTGGCAAATCGTTTGATAGGAGGTTTGGCTTCAGAAAAGATACGTTGGACAGACTCAGTAAAAAGGTTGGTTTTATATTGTAAACCTTTAGACTTTTTAATACGTTTGAAATCAACTTTCTGAAGCCTATCGATATCCCATAGACCCAAATGTAGTATCAAACTGTCAGAGATAGTCGTGAAAAAATCGGTATTGAAATTCAGCAAAATCGCCTGATAAATGACCGAGATATAAGCAAAAAACCAAGACTACCTCCTTTTTTCAGTCTACAACAACAACAAAGAACATACTTATGTATGTAATAAAAAAAAAAAAAACAAAAAAAAACAGATTCAGTCATATTGATATTATTTAACCACACCCAAAACGATACTTTTATTAGTATTAGTATTCATGCATATAACAGGGTTGCTATACAAAGCTTAATTTAAACATTTTTTAATCGCTCCTACGGCTTCCAGGGTTCTCCTAAAAAGGTAAAATGTAAAACTGACCCGAATTATTTTATTCATCTTAATATTTTTGTGGAGCATACTTACCCTCTATCTCCAGCTCCTAACATGGTTGCCATACAAAAGTTTAAAAAATAAGGTAAAAACCGCTACAACTTCCCCGGAGTCGCCCCTAGAGGAGGAAAAAAATGTATCACAGACCCCCATTAGTTTTTCCTCCCAAACGTATTCCTAGAGTATACTTACCCCCTATCTCCACCCCCTAAAGGGGTTGCCATACAAAATTTACAAAAATGATGTAAAAATTCCCACAACTTCTTCAGAGTTGGCCTTAGAGCAATAAAGTGTACGATCGACCCCTATTAGTTTCTTCTCCCAAACATATTCCTAGAGCATACTTACCCCCTATCAAAACGCTCTAAGGGGGTTGCCATAAATTTTACAAAAATGATATGCCCACAACTTCTTCAGAATTTGCCTAACAGCAATAAAGTGTACGACCGACCCCCATTAGTTTCCCCTCCAAAACATATTTCTAGAATATACTTACCCCCTATCTCCACCCTCTAAGTGGGTCGCCATACAAAATTTGTAAGAACTAGGATAAAAACCCCTACAACTTGACACCGACCCCTATTTAAAAATTGGAAATATTTGATAAGTAAAAAAATTGATAAAAATAAAAAAAAAGTTGAGGATTTCGAAAGGTCAATGTGAAGGGTATATAAGATTCGGCACAGCCGAATATAGCGCTCTTACTTGCTTTTCTTTAGCTTACAGCAAAGCCAGGTTACCATGCCTGGAGATATACTTCTTATAGCATGTTTTATATCTTATGTTGGTTGCTTTACGCGAGCGTATCGCGTGGAATTGCAAACGAAAATGTGGATTCCAGCCTTTAAGGCTTGTGATGTAAGTTACTGGTTTTAATTGGTAAAATATCTAAGATAAAATAATTTTTTTTAGCCGAAAATTCCATCAAGTGAGGGTGGAGATCCCTTTGATATGATATGTGATGATGCTCAAATAGCTGAATGGAATAATCAGGGTTTACCCAGCGACCGCATGTCAGCAGAAAATGCAGCAATTCTAGTACATTCGGAACGTTATCCCTTAATGATTGATCCACAGTTGTATGTTTTGAAAAAAAATCAAAAATTTTTTAAACCACTTTTAATTAATTAATAATTTCAGACAAGGAATCAAATGGGTAAAACAAAAGTATAGCTCTAACATAGTGGTTCTACGTCTTACACAAAAGGGTTATATGGAACAAATTGAGAAGGCTGTTAGTAATGGCAATGTCTTGCTTCTGGAAAATATAGGAGAAAGTATTGATGCTGTATTGAACCCATTGCTGGGACGTCAACTTATAAAAAAAGGAACCTGTTTAAAGATGGGAGACAAGGAAGTAGATTTTAATCCAAAATTTCGCTTAATATTACATACCAAGCTGGCTAATCCTCACTATAAGCCAGAAATGCAAGCTCAAACTACTCTTATAAATTTTACGGTAACTCGTGATGGCCTTGAGGACCAGCTGCTGGCAGAAGTGGTCAAAGCTGAAAGGCCTGATTTAGAGGTCCTACGTACTAAGTTAACGCAACAGCAAAATCATTTTAAAATAACTTTGAAATTTCTAGAAGATGATCTTTTGCAACGTCTGTCCTCAGCAGGTGAAAACGTTTTGGAAGACGTTTCTTTGGTCATGAATTTGGAGAAGACCAAGAAAACAGCCGATGAAATAGAGATTAAAGTTGCTGAAGCCAAAATAACTGCTGTTCAAATTGATACAGCCCGTGAAGCCTATCGCCCTGCTTCAGAAAGGGCTTCAATTATTTATTTTATTTTGAATGATCTCTTTAAAATAAATCCCATTTACCAATTCTCCCTAAAGGCATTTACAGTGGTATTTAGCAATGCCATAGTAAAGGCCACTACTTCCGAAAAACTCAAGGAAAGAGTGGAATATCTTATAGATTCCATAACATTCTGCAGTTTTATGTATACTTCCCGAGGCTTGTTTGAAGCGGATAAATTGATTTTCCTAAGCCAACTAACTTTACAAATACTAATTAATGCTGGGGAAATTGATCCTTTAGAATTGGATTTTTTATTACGTTTTCCCTATATGGTTAATGTCAGCTCTAGTTTACCTTTTATTACCAACATTGGCTGGGGTGGCATTAAGGCCTTAAGTGGTTTTCCTGCTTTTAAGGGCTTAGACAAGGATATAGAGGGCTCACACAAGCGTTGGAAAAAATTTATTGACTCTGAGTGCCCAGAAAAGGAAAAATTTCCAGGTGAATGGAAAAGCAAATCAGCAATACAAAGACTGTGCATTATGCGTTGCATAAGACCTGATCGCATGTCATATTCGATGAGAGTTTTTATAGAAGAAAAATTGGGCACCAAATATATTGAGGCCCGCTCTATAGAATTTGCCAAGACCTTTGAGGAATCAAGTGCTGAAACTCACATGTTCTTTGTTCTATCACCGGGCGTGGATCCTCTTAAGGATGTGGAAAAATTAGGTCGAACCTTAGGTTTTCATGGAGATAATGAAAACTTTCATAGTGTATCTTTGGGCCAAGGTCAGGAAGTGGTGGCAGAAAAAGCTATTGAAACAGCCTCACAGCGGGGGCATTGGGTAATTTTGCAGAATATACATTTGGTAGCACGTTGGCTTTCGACTTTAGAAAAGAAAATGGAGACTTCTTTAGTCGATGTTAATCCGAATTATCGTTTATTTTTAAGTGCTGAACCCGCCGCTGATCCTGCTTATCATATTTTGCCTCAAGGTATTTTGGAGTCGGCTATTAAGATTACCAATGAACCACCCACTGGCATGCAGGCTAATATCCACAAAGCTCTAGACAACTTTAGTGATGAAACTTTGGAAATGTGTTCCAAAGAAACAGAATTCAAAGCCATTTTATTTTCTCTTTGTTATTTCCATGCTGTAGTGGCAGAACGACGAAAATTTGGTGCACAAGGCTGGAATCGTGTGTATCCCTTTAATGTGGGTGATTTAACTATATCGGTATATGTTCTTTATAATTACTTGGAAGCTAATAGCAGAGTACCTTGGGAAGACTTACGTTATTTGTTTGGTGAGATTATGTATGGTGGTCATATAACTGATGATCGTGACAGACGTTTATGTCGCACCTATTTGGAAGAGTTTATGCAGCCAGAGCTTATAGATGGTGAACTGAAATTTTGTCCAGGTTTTTCAGCTCCTGGTATTTTAAAATATGCTGGTTACCATGACTATGTAGATGAAAATCTACCACCAGAAAGTCCCAACCTTTATGGTTTGCATTTAAATGCGGAAATAGGTTTTCTAACCACAGTATCAGAAAGACTTTTCCGTGTTGTATTTGAGCTACAGCCACGTTTAGCCAGCTCAACAGATGCCGGAGGAGAGGCCCAATCTCAAGAGGATGTGGTTAAGGGTATGCTAGAAGATTTGATAGATAAAATACCTTCACCCTTTAATATACCTGAACTTATGGCCCGAGTTGAAGATCGCAATCCTTATATCCTAGTTGCCTTTCAAGAATGTGAACGTATGAATATCTTAATGGCAGAGCTTAAAAGATCACTACATGAATTAGAACTGGGCTTAAAGGGTGAACTTACAATATCCTCCCTTATGGAACAGTTGATGCAATCGGTGTACATGGATCAAGTTCCTGAAACTTGGACCAAATTAGCCTATCCTAGTACATTGGGTTTGCAATCGTGGTTCGCTGATTTACAATTGCGTTTGCGTGAGCTAGAAGCTTGGGTAGCTGATTTCCGTTTACCTGCCACTGCTTGGTTGGGTGGATTTTTTAATCCCCAAAGTTTTCTTACCGCCATAATGCAACAGACAGCCCGAAAAAATGAATGGCCTTTGGATCGTATGTGTTTAAATACAGATGTTACAAAGAAATTTAAAGACGAGATTAGGTAAGTGACTTAAGTTTTTGATTTTTACATAGAATAAAATTTTACTTTGTTTTAATAGTTCGGCACCACGTGAAGGTGCTTACATAAGTGGCCTTTATATGGAGGGTGCTCGATGGGATACAACCATGAACACTATAGCGGATGCCTATCTGAAAGAATTGTTTCCAGCCATGCCTGTAATATTTGTTAAGGCAGTACAGCGTGACAAGCAGGATGTCAAAAATGTCTATGAGTGTCCTGTGTATAAAATTCGGTAAGTTTTGTAGCAAAAGTATTTTACTTTGATCACCTTCGGTGATAAATAAAGCTGCTTAATTTTACAAAATATATTTTATTTTTCCAATTGCATTAAAATAACCTTAAAAACCTAATTACACACAGAACAATCAAATGAATCCTAATGGAATTTTCCAAGGATCTTAAAGGTAATTGTTGGTGGATACAAATAATTAATTTTTCCAAACACAAACCTACATAAAATAAATAAACCAGGGCCTCATAAAGGCAAGGTTGTACAAAAAATGTACAGGCGGCATTTTAAAAACCAATTGATATACACTGAAGTATTAATGGCAAATAAGCAGGAATATATTTCATTGACACTAAAGAGTCGTTAGGTTTTGTTTTCTAATACACACCTTGCCACTTTCGTTACATCAAGGACATTGTGTGTGCCATAGTGTGAACCCAAATCATCATTCGTTTGTAGAAATTTACATGAAAAATCTTTCTTAAGCGCTATTGGTGTCCTTTTAGTTTCTTTGAAACTTCAAACCAATTCGCAACAGCTTTTCTCTTCTGTCAACTAAACAATGCCAAACCGCGTCAGTTCACAGTTTTTCCACAATGTGTTTAGAGTTTGTCAACAGTATTTTCAATCTATTCATCTATTTAACTACCGACTGACTATCCAGCACTCCATTGCTGTGAGGTTTTTTCAGGTTTGACAAGGGATAAGAGGACAAAACGGTCTACAAAAGTTTGGCATAAAAAGCTGAAAGGAGGCACTTTTAAATCTGTCCCAACTAAGGCCTGAAACTAAGTAAGTAAGTAAGTGTGTATGTGTTTTGTTCTTTGTTGCTGCGAAAGAACGAATGTTGTCAATGATAATGCTGTTGATATGTATGTTGTTTTTTTTTTGTTGTTTACTTGATTGATTGATTGACTGTTGGGTCTTAAAGTAAATGTCGCACACGTTTTGGCAAAGCAGGCTTTATTTCAGTGGCTGACAGCCAAACAAACACCAAAACAAAACAACTCGTAAATTATCGGTCTATCGATTGTATGGCAAAGTATATTGGTGTAAAACTTAACTGTTATACGCTAATAAATTTTACTTTATAGATCATTCTTTTGCATTTTTCCCCATTTGTTTTCTTTGTTTTTCTTTAACCCTACAAAACAATGGGAGGTATAACAAGTTTAAAAAGATGAATGTATTTGGAATCCAGGCATATTTTTTTACTGAACTTTGATAAAAGTGAACTTTGAAAATTTGATATAAAAGAACCCTCTAGTTGACTATACAAATATCTTAAATGGCTTCATTTATCTTTCGTTAAGATGTCTGGTATACCCTTTACATTGGTCTCTTGGTATCTCCAGTAAATAAAGTGAAATATTTTATTTTATCCTGTCCAAGAATTTTTATTTTATTTTATTTAATTTTTTTTTTTTTTGTGTTTCAAATGTAGACATACCAGAATCACTAAAGTCAACTGCTTTTATAGATTCTGAAATATGTTTTTTTTTAAAAACGTTCTAAAATTATTCCCTCTGTAATGAGGCTACCTCTCGCCATATCTTTACTACAGGGTGTCTGGTGGCAGATTTATATGTTCAAACTTAAATAAAATACGTTATAATTGACACAAAGTTTTATTAAGAGCTTCGAACGATAGAATGGAAATGCGGATTTTGTTTCCTAAAGAGTATGTCATCCATATGTCTTTCGTCGACTTGAACACATTTTTTAAAACAGAGCCTTGTGTTCTGCGCTGATTTCTCGAAGAATATTTTTCTTTAAAGACACAAGGAATTAAAGATTGTCATTATAAATCCTCTCTTAGAGGCAGCCCCATTAACAAAACCCTTGGGAATTAGAATGTCCCCAAAGCGACTGATCAGTTTTTTAGGGGGAAACTTTCCCAAAGCATATTAATCGAGGCTCTGGCTGTGTGTGCAGTCGCTCTTTACTGTTAAAGCCACGCGCGTGAAATGTACAATGGACTAGCTTGCAGGTTTGGCAAAAGAAATTCCTTCATCATGCATCGATAGTTTTCACCACTGGCATTCGTCTGGTGACCTTGAAAATTTCGAAAAAAATTGTCCAAATATCTTTTCAGTGGATAAGGCACACCAAGCTGTTATCCTGGGGCAATGCAATGGTTTTTGATGTTACAATCGAGGGTTGCGAGTTCTTGGAGACCAGTAACGGCAGTTTTGCTTGCTGACGTGGCCGATTAAGTGAAAATAAACCTCGTTGCTCCAAAAAATGGGATTAAAAGTGCGAAAATGCTCCAACATCATTTCACAAAAATTTTTGCAGCACTTTCTTCCCATTCATGAACGATTTGAATTTTAAAACGATGGAACTTCAGATTCTTTTTAAAAATTTTACGAAAGCCGCGTTTTTTACGTAAACTGTTTTCAACCAGTTCAATGTTTTCTGGAGTCCTTGATGATCGACTGGGGCTCTAGCCGTGGGACCTTCATAGCCACTCGATAACTGCGACATCGTGACATACAAATCCGCACAATCGATCATTTAAACTG
The DNA here is from genome assembly GCA_963583895.1 of Melanophora roralis. NCBI lineage: Eukaryota > Metazoa > Arthropoda > Insecta > Diptera > Rhinophoridae > Melanophora > Melanophora roralis. The sequence goes on along the minus strand of OY757187.1, from coordinate 32,657,650 downwards.
TGCCACCCTTCACCATTGTTTTTGAAATAATCGTTTTTAAAAATATTAATTTGCTACCAGACACCCTGAACTATAGGTACTATGTTTATTTCTTTCCCAAAACATAGACAATATAGCTGGGCTACCTTGTTATAGGTTTGAAAGAGTTAGTTGTAATATTTTTCAAAATATAGCGCATTTAAAACTTTATTAAATTATTTGTTCATGAATGTCACCAAGTGAGCCCATTATGACAGTTCTTTTGACAGCTTAACCATTGTTTTAAAGAACGCTTTAGCTATAGCCTTTAAAACTGACTTTACCTTAATAGAGCTATTAGAGATTTAGTAAAAACCTTCACCTTAACTATTTCAAATTATGCTGGTGAGTGTTTATCGGTCGGTCTTTACAAACAATTATTTCCTTAATTGTTTCCCATTGTGTCAGTCTTGTTTTCTTTATTTTTTTATCATTGATGTTCCGTAAAATAGTTTAAAATTGTTTTTTTTTTCATTTTACCACAAGTGAATTTGTTATCGTTACTTGGTGTTGTATGTTGATTTCTTCGTTACACATTTTGTCATTTTTTACAACATTTGACAATAATGGTATGCCGTTTGATACTTTATGTACATACACATGTATGAATGTATGTATATGCATGTATGTGTGTTGTTAACATACTTCTATGTTGTTTATAACAATTTTGCCGGAAAATTTCAATTAAAGAAAAACGATTTGTTATGGCTTAACATTGATTGCTATTTCACGTTATAAGTAAAGGTTCTACAAAAAACTTGACTACAAATATTTTTTTGACTTTATCGTTGTAGTTATCTTCTTCTCTTCTGTTATGTATATAAGGAAGACTTGACTTTGTATGTATGTATGTTTTTTAAGTTTTTATAGGTGTCTTTTAAGGAACAATAGGCTACTTTTTTATGAAACTTGTTTATGCCAGGCCCACAATACACCAATTTTTGTAGAAGAGTAAAGGTGATTGAATGTCTACCTTATTAAACCTTTACCGTAGAGGTCAGATGCTCAAAGCTTTATACATGAATTTTAAAAAAGACGTTAACCTTTCGATGTTGTTCTTAATACAAAGAGGATTTAAAAAAAGCCGACCCTAAGGGATTAAAAATGGGCAAAATAGGAAAAAAACTGCAAGTTTAAATCTTTCAAACTATAGACAATAGAAAAAAAATTTAAAAAGTATCATGATTTGATTAAAAAATAACGGACCCGTTATTTTTTTTTTTGTTTAATTTCGAATCCTACCCCCTAGGGGTAAAAACTAAATTTTAATAGTTGCTAGGTCACTTAGAAATTTATAAACAAATTAGCTAAGGAAAAATAATTAAGTTGCATTCAACAGGCTTTAAAAAAAATTAAACTTTTTTGCCACTTTTTTGCCACTTTTTTGCCATTTTTTAGTTTCAACCCCAGGAGCTAAAATCAGGGTTCAAAAATGGGTAAATATTCCTTAGTGGTACTTATAAGGCACTTTTTGATTTAGTTTTGTAAAAGAAAGTATAAATATGTTTTGGTACTTTTTTAGAATATTGGAACCCAAGGGACAAAACAGGGTAAAGGCTATATTTTAACACTGCTAAAGTCCATTTTGTAACTTTTGAAACAATAAATATGAAAACATAGTTCAAATGTCGTTTGACAGGTATAAGTAAATATGTTTCCTAAACATTTTTTAAAATATTCGACCCTTAGGAACATGATCGGATAAAAGCCATATTTTGATACTGCATAGCTCCATTTTTTAACTTTTCAACCACTAAAGATAGAAACATAATAAAAATTGCGTTTGGTAGCCCTCAAAAAATGTGACTTTGTTTTTGGTACTTTTTTAAAATTTGGGACATAAGGGGTTAAACATAGTAAAGATTATATTTTATACTTTCAAGTACCTTTTTGAATTAAGTAATAAAGATAAAAACAAATTTTAAATTGCGCTTAAAAGGTCTCAAATATATATGAATATTTTGTTGGTACTTTTATAAAACTTTGAGCCCTTAAGGGGTAGAAAAAAGAGCATAAATTTTATTTTAATACATGCAAAAAGACGTTTTGAAGTTCCTTATCCAATAAGGATAGAAAAAATTTCAAATTGCACTCGAGAAATGGCAAAAATATATGAGGTCTTTTTTTCGTACCTTTAATAAATTTGGGGCCTTTAAGCGTGAAAAAGGTTAAAATTATATTTTGGTACTTTTTTTACTTTAAAATTATTTACAAAAATTAACACATTTCGAACTGCGTTTGATAGGTCTCAAAAATATAAGTAACATTTTTGTTCTTTTTCTAAATTTTAAGGGGCAAAAATTTTAATTTGGTTTTTTTAAGGTACTTTTTTGAACTTTTTAACCAATAAAGATAGAAATACAATTCAAATTGCGTTTGGCAGGCTTAAAAAAATATAAATTCCTTTTTGGCACTTTTTTTAAATTTAAACGGCTAAAAATTGTAACTTTGTACTTTTTAGGGTACGTTTTATAATTTTTGAACCATTAAAGAGAGAAATATTACAATTATAGTGGTTTGTTTTTTATATACAAAACTACCTTTTTGATACTTTTTTAAAATTTAAAAGTTTAAACGATACACTTGGCTTACACTTTGGGTCCCTGACAAAAAAAAATTGATAATGAAATATAGGAAATAAAAGAACCCGAAAAATTAAGGAAACCTTAAAAATCATTTTATAAAATTGCGGGCTTGTTTACCCTGCTTGGCAAAAAGTATTGAAGGTACTTTTAGGTATTTTAAATACAAAAAGTATTTGTTTTTATTTTTGGAAACCTTTTTCATTCTTTTAGACCCCGGATTAGGGTCGAAAATTAATCAAGTTAAAAAAGGTACATTTAACATATTAAATATGTTATTTTTTTGCATAGTCCTAGGATATCATCTTCAAATACGAAATTTTGAGATATTGATTTAGTCAAAAATCATTATCTCAGGTTTTGCTATTTTTGAATATTTAATATTATTGAAATATTATGATATGGAAGTCAACTTAGTAGACAAAAAAGTTCTTTGTATATATTTTTGGTATTTTTTTATATATTGAGACAATGATATTAAAATACAAAACTTAAGGATTCTGATCCTTATCAAAAGTCAACAGAGTGAAAAAGAGGTATTTTCTTAAATCCTTATGAGACTCTGTTTTTATTTTTAAGTTTAAATAAAAGATAAAAAATACACGTTTTTCATAACATTGCAACTTTTATCTTTCTTAATTTATGGGTCGGTCTAGAAGAATCAATGAGACTATCTTCCTGAACACAGTTTGCTTTGCATTTGGAAACTTTAAATTATTTCTGACAGCAAACTCAAGGTTTTAATGAGGTTTCTTGCATCCAAATGGCCGTTACGTTGATGGATTGGAGACACAGAACATGGTTAAAATTTAAAGGAATGTGTAAAAAAACCCAAATTGCTCTTTTTGAACTGCAAAGAAAACTGTGTTAAGAAAAGCAGATTAAGTTTACATTTGCCAAACTAAGAAAGATATAATAAATTCTAAGAAATATCAAGCTCTTTTATATTAAAGCAGAAGGATTTTCGGTAACAATCGAGGCATAAACTTTTAATGAAACTAGTGTTTTGGCACTTTCTGTAAACTATTAATAAATTAAGATAGATCCATCATTAAAATTGGATACTATGATTTTCAAAAGATATAAATATGTTTTTTTGAAATTCAAAGAACTCATCGTTCTACTTCTCTATACCGATAAAAAAAAGTAAAAAAAGCTAAAATGCACTTAAAAGGGAACAAGTAGCCAAATTCAGATTCGATTTAAGAAATAGGTTTAACAATTATGTTGCAATAATATCATAAGAGTTCAGAGTAGCGAAGCACACCGGGGCTAAGCTAGTTTCTTATAAAATGTAAACAGTTTTTGGCTTCGTTTTTCCCACTTTCAAAAGAAATGTTTAAAAGAAGTTATGGCGTAAGAGATGGTTTTAAAGATTAAAGTGCAAATAAACCTATTTCTAAAGTTGCTTGCTGTTAGGCTTTAAAAATCCGTTTGACTCAACACTTTCGATAATTTGTTATATAATTATCAGTTAACTTTAAAGATTTACCTTTTTTCAAAAAACCAAACATATTTTTTAAATATCCTTTGTACTTGATTTCATATAAACTGAGTTTTAACACAATTGTAATTTAACAAACTTTAAACTATAGCGAAATTGAAAGGAAACAAATTTGCGAAAGTTTTTTTTTGTAATAAAAGTATTTTTCATATCAGGAAATAAAATATGTGCAAATTTAACACTCAATTAAGTTTTATTGTAGACAACAAATGTGATAATTACAAAAATGAAATTTTAAAAATAATACGTCAATTTTGTTTTGGAGGGCGTTGAATTAATGGACATTAAATAAAATGTAATTGAATGTGAAATGTAATTATTAATGTTATTTTCAATGTATCAAGTGAAAAGGATTGTTTAAATCTAAATATAGTGCATTTTAACACACTAGTAAAGTGTAAACAATTGTTAGTTAAAAAAAAAGTAGTCAAAACTAAAATTTTTGGTGAAAATCCAAATAACTTGTAATTGATTTAGTTTTTTTTTTACCGTTAAAACTAACCTTCCCTTAACACATATGTACATATGACTTAAAGACACGCCAAATGATTGTGACACAAATTAATCTAAGAGGAAAATTCTTAGTTAGTTATATGATTCTTCCCCCGCCAAATTGGTAAAAAGGACGTTTAATACCGCCAGACTACGCAACACTGTTTTCAATTAAAGATACGCAAAGGCGATCCAATCCTCTTTGAAACAACCGTAAAGGGCGGACTGCGTAAATTTATTTTTGTAAGCGTCGCAGAACATGGCATCGGATACAAGAAATAGATCTCAGATAACACAAACCCTATTATCAATTAGTAAAAGTTTCAAGAAGGATGACCTACGACGTTGGACCGCCAAAGAAGCCCTGCATAACTTCTAAGCTCCACAGAAGCCGCAATCTGTAGAATATCACGAATCGACTAGACAGAAAAATATTTGCCTCCACTAAACTAAAAAGAGACAGCTACGGGCGACTAGTAACTGTAAACAGCAGTCCCATGAATGTATGCGTTGATGTCCGCTAGGATGCCACTGTCGCTTTTGCTGTTAACGTAGTTATTGGTAATAGCATGACGAAAGCAACATCAATAGAAGGAGACATAATCTGGTGCCTAAACAACCACCTTAAAGATTTAGACTATGCGGGTGGCATATTCTTGCTGCCTCATAATTTCGAAGATATGCACTCGAAACTGATAGAAATGAAAGGTTAAACAGCAATGTGAGTTTTCAGAGCTAGCATACCCAAGACCACAAAGCCTTTAACATAAACTTCGAAAATGCCAATAACTTCCCATCGCAACATCAATAGACGCTGCAGTTTTCTGCCAATAACTAATGACGGCATTCTAAATTGACCAGCGATTTTGCCTTGTCATCTAAAGCTGAGAATTCTAAGGAGAACCTATTTGGTGAAAGTCAGGCGACAATCTAGGTAATCTCCGCAAAGCTTACCTGCTTCTGAATTGTTTAACACTGCAAGGAATTTATTGGTAGACTGTGTGCCGAGAGACAAGTGCACGTCTTCTGAGTTTGGGATCACATGAGATAACAGACGTTCGTGGCTTACTTCGTTTCTACAATAAGTATATATACTTTGCAGCCAGTTTCAGAGCCACACCTCGTGTAAAATCTTCAAGATAAAGTAAGGATCTTATAACCCGGGGCGACGAGGTTTCCTTCGTCTTTGCGAATGAGCGATTGTAGACTCCTAGTAGGAATAATAACAGGAAATTATTGGACAGCGGTTTATGCCGAAAAGAGCAGGAGAACTGGCCATCGACTACTGCAGTTTCTGTCGTATACTGGGGTATGGGGAGACTGTTTAGAATATTTTGTGTTACCGTCGCGCGCTCAAATACTCTGGAACCGTCTCGCTTTACACAAGCTGGCAGTGTCGTAGTACTTTGCATATCAGAGGCCAAGTTGACAGAGTCAGGTAAAATGAAAATATTTAATGCACCCAGCAAAAAAAGGGGAAGTTGTTCCAAAATCACAGCATTTTCATTAAATACCAAGTATCTCTAAGTCCTGTTATGTGTCCAATGATTTGGATCTAATTCTCATTAGTAACTAAAAAAATGTTGTAAAATAGTATTAACTTTATTCACTAATCAAAAAACTATGCAAAATTTCGAATTTTCATCAAATACCAAGGGTCTCTTCTAAAGTGCATACTTTTTAGTTTTTTGAACCACTTACCTCCTATGACAAGCACGTGTTAAATTCATTGACTTTCATCGATGAATTTACTTATGATTCGTATGCTCTTTTTTTGCTGGGCAATTAAATAATCGGGTAAAGCAAAAGCCCAGCCAAAATCTAATGGTATGGGATTTAGGGTATCCGGTCGAATTTCGGAAAGCTATTTTCAATTGGGGACCACACTTTGATTTAACGTTATGTAAGGTTTGGGAAACTTCAGATCATCGGATCAGGGATCAAATTGAACATATTGCTGTGGGTTTTTTCTTAATGTAAGAAGTAAAAGTGGAGCATATGTCACCAGTAACTATTAACAGTTCAAGAGCCCAAACCCTAAGCAGAATATAAAATTAAACCTACAAAATATAAACAGCCATCTTTTTTAGCTACAGCCCACGCGGGTAGCCTCTCCAGTGTTTTAAAATCATAATTGCACATATAGCTGTAGAGCTGGTCTGTTAAAAAAAGATATATAATTGAAAACTGCAAAATTGCGTTTTCCAAACACAAGTTTTTAAATTTAAACAACGAAAAGGAAAAAAGATAATAAACCTTTCTGTGACAATGCTTAATAGTTTATTTTCAAATACGGCGGCTCTTAGATCATCAAAAGAATTACATAAAATTAAAATAACTGCAAAAATGCGACACTGGGTTTGATAACAAAATTACGTGAACGCACAGCCAGACGGGCATCCACGATTCAATCCATATACGGGTCAAGGTTTTGAAACTAGAGACATTATCGCCTCTTAAAAACATTGGTGTGCATTTACCCATAACATATACCATCGATTTTTTTTGTCTTAAACTACACGTTTTTTAGTCTTTTAGCAGCAAAAGTTGAATTTACTTCATGTTTAATATACAACCTAATATATTTAAGATTTGTTTTTTTTTCTCAGTTTAACACTCAATTATTATTTATATTTTTTTCACTCACCTTTCCCGTCCTCACCCTCTGCTATATTTATTCTAAAACATTTTTTCTCTTCTTTTCTTTGTTCTCTTGCAGACAACGTGGTCCCACTTTTGTTTGGACATTCAATTTGAAAACGAAAGAAAAGGCTGGCAAATGGACACTGGCTGGCGTTTGTCTACTGTTACAAACTTAAAATGTTTATTCAACAAAAATCTTTAGAACTAAAAGATATGAGTTCAAGTATGGGTCGTTCGGTCAGTCGGTCTTTTGGTCTGCTTCACAGTTATTGTTGACTCTGTCTTAGAAATTTATCTTCTTCTGTTTTAGAACCAAAAACAATTTTGATCCAATGTCTTTGAAGATGCTGACAAAATGATAAAACATACCAATCGCCATTTATCTAAAGAGCTTGACTGCACAGAAAAGCAGATGAAGTGGAACAAAAAAATTAAAAACAAAAAAGCACCAAAATGGTTCAATTATTTTTTAAAATTTTCTTATCTTTTTTACTTGTAAAATATAATTTTCATGTTACTTTTCGCCATCTGTTTTGGTTTTTAATTTGAATAGAAAATTAATTGACATCATTTTGATTCGATTAAATAATTTAAAAAAATCCTTGAGTGTCAATTGAAGTGGCAACGTTTTAAAAACGTACCAAGTTATCAATTTATTTATTTAAGTTAACTTCGTAAAGAAGTAGCAATTTGATTTCTCTAAAATTTTTAAAACCTTTCGAGATACTTTTGCCAAATAGAAAAGTTTGAGTTATTATTTTAATTTCCATAATAATTTAAAAGTACTCATTAGCAAGGTTGGATATTTTGTACAATTTTTCCGGAAGTAAGAGCAGAAAAATTTTTTGCTTATCTTTTTTCACATGTAAGCTACTTTTTGCATTTCTTTTAATTGTCAGACTTTAAGTCAAGAAATATTGTCTCAAGTTCAGACAAAAAGTCAACTAAGTGTCCGAAAATTACTTTTTTCTAATTTTTGGAACTTTTTTGGCCTTTTTGAGATTATGAGTCTAAAAACCTGAAATTGAGGACCTTTTAAACGATATAGATAACAAATTAGTTTATTTTAGATTATGAATCATGAAATATAAAATTAAAAGCAATTGACCTGCATAAGGACCACAATTAACTTTGTGAACAAAAACAACTTTTGTACAGTTTTGGTAGTTTTGGCACTTTTTCAATTTCAAAATTATTAAAATTAGGTAACTAAAGAGTACTTTTATTAATTTTTGAAATATTTCTAAACATTTTAAAAATATAAAATAAGAGATCCAAAATTAAGATTGTAAGAAAAATTATATTTTTTTGCTCATATTTAGTGTGACCATTTATTTCTGGTTCGAAATTAGTACACTTTTTGTTTTATTTAATAAAAAGTTTTTTGGTTTTTATAGCCTCAAAACCACTTTTAGTTATGGCGATCGACTTAGCATGACTTCCTTAGTTGATTTAAGCATGTCCGTCCTTCCGTCTTGTGTTCTTGTAGCACAAGTGCAGGTTGACTTAGTAATAAAAAATAAAAAAAAAATATTGAGTTAAAAAAAAATTAATTAAAAAAATTAATTAATTAAACCAGTGAGATTTTTTATCCAAAAATCCACAAATTATAAAAAAAATCGATCGATTTGTCACTACGTTTAATATAGGAATTCTAATCAAAATTTTTTTTAATTTCGATTCGAATCGAATGCGACGATTTGGCCCCAGTTCAATTCTTTTTATGTTTTTTATAATCCGTTTAATGTGTCGATTACGTATGGCAATCATACTTTAGTTCGGTTGCTGGCTGCCAAAATTATGTTACAGATGCCAACTGACGTCAAACTGCTGCCAATTTTATTTACGTATGTTTTACAATGTGGCAAGCGAGAAGTCTTGGTTGAAGTTAGGTAACGCAACTTAAGTTGATATTATTTATTATTTTATTATTTATAACAAGAAATATATAATTACACAAATTTCCAATTCTAGCCTTATTATTTTTTTTCATATGAAAACTGTTGTCACTCTTAATAAATTATATTTTGAGAACTTAAACTTTAGTCTGGCACTGGCTGGAATAATATTAATTATACTTATTTTTAAGAATTAAATACTTATTTTTAGTTCATTCAATAATAAAATATGAAAAAAATAACAGAGATGACTATTATCCCGAAACAGCAAAACCAGTACTTAAATACATATTTTTTGTAATTTTTCGTTTTCAAATTTAAAAAATGTAAGAAAATATTTTACGATTTTTTTCATATAAAATTTTTTATTTTTTTTGACCTTCCAACCCACCTCCTTTTGCTTTGATTGTCTTAGCCTTGCACAATTGATGTATTTTTTACAAAATACCAACCAAAGTAAAGCCGCTAAACTTTTTTCACTATTTTTTCATCTTTTAAATATTTTACCACTTAACAAATGCCTTTTAAATTTCCTAACCTTAACTACTCTAATTATAGCTGGTAGTACTACTTAATATGAATGACCTTAAGTCATACAATGTATACATTTGAAAACGTAAGTAAGATTAAATTCAAATCTTTTTTTAATCTTCTTTTGATTTTTTATCAATTTAAAAATAAAACAAATTAGGCATTAGAAAATCGAAAGACAGTCTAAAGGGTGTTTTTTAAAGCGGCAGATGTCTTTCAAATTAAAAAAACTGAAAAAATTTTCTAATACCCACACAGTTAAATATCATTATTTTTTCATCACTAATTATTGTAGCGTATTTTTGAATCGTTTTTTTCATACTTTTCAATCTTTTTAAACAGACTTTCTAATTCATTTTTATATTGAAAACTTATATTGAAAAGGTAGACTCCCGGCACTGGCTGAAAGGAAAGCATTTTCGAAACCTTCTACAGTTTATCGTCAACACTATTGGGTACTAAGCGTTTGAAGTAAACGTTGCTAATTTACTCAAAGTTTTTTAAAATTATGTTTGACGTTATGTTTAAAAATTATATGGGGCATGTGTATGCCGCCGCCAGGGAATACACGGCGTAACCTTAGGTTTGCTCTGTATTTCGATTCAAAGTAATATATTTTTAAAATCTCACCTTTTGCACACAATAAACTGGCATGCATTGAGGTAACAATGTTCAGTTATTCGCTTTAAGTTCGTTCTAATTCATCATCACATATCTAAGACCTTAGGCTTAGGCCAGATATGGAATTTTTATTTCTATACATAAGCAATAACGTTGGCAAAATGACGCCGCAGAAAATTTTTATGTTCAAGCATAAGCTTGGAGTGGGGTTAAGGTAATTGTGTTTGAAAACAAATTTAAAATTGTTGTTGCGATAGGTTGTTGCAAACATCGGTAATAAAGTCGCGTTATTTATTGTTACTGACGTTTTTGTTCTCTATTTCTTCCTTACTTTTGGTTTAATATGTTTCTTTATTAATTTATTTTGTTTTTATACCCTTCACATAAGTGATAAGGGTACATATAGGCTTGTCATTCCGTTTGTAATTTTTTTACTATCCATTTGGGACCCCATAAAGAATATATATTCTGGAATCTTATAGATAGGGAAGCCGATTTAGCGATGTCCGTCTGTCCGTCTGTCTGTCCGTCTGTCCATGTTATGGTTGAAATCAACTTTCTGAAGCCCCCCGATATCGCATAGACCCGAATGTATCAAACTGTCACAGATAGTCGCGAGAAAATCGGTATTGAAATTCAGCAAAATCGCCCGATAAATGACCGAGATATAAGCAAAAAACCAAGACTACTTTTTTTTAGTCTAAAACAACAACAAAGAACATATTTATGTTGCCATACAAAGCTTAATTTAAACATTTTTAAAATCGCTCCTACGGCTTCCAGGGTTCTCTTACAAAGGTAAAATGTAAGACCGACCCGAATTATTTTATCCATCCAAACATATGGTGAAACATACTTATCCTCTAACTCCAGCCCCTAACATGGTTGCCATACAAAATTTTAAAAAATAAGGTAAAGACCGCTACAACTTACCCGGAATCGACCCTAGGGGAAAAACATGTATTAAAGACCCCCAGTAGTTTTTCCTCCCAAACGTATTCCTAGAGTATACTTACCCTTTTTCTCCACGCCCAAAATGGGTTGCCATACAAAATTTACAGAAACAATATGAAAACGCCCACAACTCTTCAGAGTTGGTCTTAGAGCAATAAAATTTACGACCGACCCTCATTAGTTTCTTCTCCCAAACATATTTCTAGAACATACTTACCCCTTATCACCGCGCCCTAAAGGGGTTGCCAAAAAAATCTAAAAAATTAGGATAAAACCCCCTACAAGCTCCCCGTAGCTACCTGTGGAGCGTTAGAAACAGACACCGACCCTATTAAAAAATACGAAAATATTTCATAAGTAAAAAAATGGATAAAAATAAAAAAAACTTTGGGATTTGGAAAGGATAATGTGAAGGGTATATAAGGTTCTGCACAGCCGTGTTAGCAATACATTTTAAACAACTTCAAATCTTCTACTTTGTGCAAAATCCATATCTTCAGAGAAAATATTTTTTAGCGCCAAATCACCCAATATCTAAAAATTTATTTAAAATATGAAGCATGTGGCATGTTCTTCCAATTTAAAGTTTTTCGCTTCTAAAAAGATACCCTTTATGGTAAAGGCTTAGAGCATACAAAAAGGTAAAACACACACACACAATTAAAACTATCTGAAATTGAAGTGCTTATTAACCTGCACATGCATGTATTCGCATGTGTTTTGTTTTAAATAAGCGGAAATTACCGGTTTAAAGACATGAAGAAGGTGCTGTTGATATTAATGACGATGATGATGCAATAAAACATGATTAGAATTAAACAAAACTACAAATAACTTTAAAGTCTTTAATATTCGCCTACAACCTTATTTCAGTGGAAAAGTTTAAGCTAATGAAGGCCAATGGTTTTACATTCACACATGCATACATATATAGTAAGTATATGTACATATGTATGTGCCTACACACATATGTAGATATTAGTTTTTGCCTCCTCCGTTTGGCAAATTTGCTGGAATTAAAACTTTATTATATAAATCCTAACCAGAAGCATTAACCTCCTTATTTAAAAGCAAAGTGTAAGGAAGCAAAGGAAATGCAAAACTTTTCAACGTAAAAATTTTTAATTTAAATTAGAAAGTTTGAAGTTTGATCGATATTATTGAACGTAAAAGTAAAGTGCAATTTCGTACTAAAGTGCTTGTGTGTGTGTGTAAGTGCAACACATTCCCTAACACCAAATTAGGCCTTGTTTTCCTTCTTATTCTCTTACATAATGGGCATTTTATTAGAAATTTTACTCTTCATTTCACAAAACAGGGGTCATTCATTACCAGTCAAAGCCATAATGTTCATTTGTTCGAAACACTCTCATAAAAGAAGTTGTTTGCAATAAGTAAAACGGTTAACAATATAGTAAGATTCAATTTTTTTAAAACACTTTTCTCTACATACTACGTTTAAAAGGCTTTAAGAATATTTGGAAAATTTTAAAATGTTTGTGGCTAAAAATGAAAATTCTGGCAGTGCAACTACAGAAGATGCAGACCAACTAAGCATAGCTCCCACCAGCATCCAACGTGACGAAGATAACAAAAATAATGTTAACAACATCTCAACTGATACTTGCAACAGAATCAGCAGCGATATCGGCATTGCAAGTGGTGCCAGTTGCAGTAACATTGTTCATAGTGGAGCTGCTACTTACCTGCCATTGTCAAACGATGCCAGATTAGAGTTTATTACAAGTTATACATTAACCAGTTTACGACTTAAGCATGACAAATGGCATAAAATGATGGCCACCCAAGAGTATCAGGTAATATATTTTGACATTAGAAAAAACTTTTCTTTAGTGTTTGTTTTAAATGAACAGAACAAATAACATTTCAATACTTTATTATAAAAAAGATTTTTTTATTGAATTATTTTATTTTTTGTTTGTTATTGTTGTTTACATTGCTGCGATGTTTTTAATATTGAAGTATTGTTTGAACTTTTTTAATTTTAAATCGTTGTTCACATTTAATAATAAACCTAATAATATTTAAAATAGCTTTAAACTAAAATTTATTTATGCCCAATGTTGACGAAATAATATAAAACTGTTATAAGATTTGTAAAACTATGGCTGTAGATATTAATATCTTCTTATGGGATACTTTTGATAACATTTTTCCTCGCAGTTTATAAGATTTATTAGTTTTCATTATAAATTCATTTTGTTATATTTTACTTTAAATCATAGTATCCATGGTAAGACCAGTTCTTACGTACGGTTGCCTTGTATGGTGGAGGGCCCTAGAAAGAGGCCACATAAGGAAGCTCTTGACGAAGGTCCAGAGATGTGCTGTATCAGGCATTACAGGGGCCAGGAAAAGTACACCACAGGCAGCTCCGGGTATTATTCTACATCTTCTTCCCATCGAGGATTTTGCTGCTGGAATGGCGGCAAGGAGCTTATTTAGTTTTAGTGAGTCAGGTATGCGTGGGGTATGTTCGGATGGACATGCCGGCATTTTGGAAAGAGTCGGGGATGGTGGACTCCTATTGCAGTCAGGTGTGATGGACTATATGGTAGCGAAACTTAACTTTGGAATCCTGACCCAAGTAATGTTCCCGTATAGGGAGGCATGGAAGGGATCAGAGAAGCTGTATGAGGGGCATGCAGTCTTTACTGATGGATGAAAGAAGGAGTTAGGCACCGGGGCTGGTGTCTATATAATGGCCATGGGGAAGGACGAGTGCAGCGTTTTCCAGGCTGAAAATCTGGCGGTGATGAAGGCCGCGGAATTGATAGGGAGGATACGGTTGGGAGAGGGGGGAGGGGACGTGACAACCTACGTTGATAGTCAGGGTGCGCTTCAGGCTCTAGAGGGTTATTATGTCAGGTCTAGACTCATGAGCGACTGCAGACGTGCTCTTAGGGCAATCACGGCACGCAGGGTTATACTCTGTTGGGTTTCGAGTCATTATGACGTTTCCGGCAATAAAATTGCCGATGAACTAGCAATTAAGGGATCGGCACGGGATATTAAACTTAGTCGTGAGCCAGTGAGGCCACCACTAAGCTTCTATTATGGAGTGATAGAGACTTGGATAATGGACAAGGTTTCCCAAACCTGGAAGGACAGGGCTGATTGCAGGATCTCTAGACTTTTATGGCCCATGTTGGACAGAATTAGCACTGACCTGCTGCTCAAGGAAAGCAGGGGGCTCTGAGGTGCATTAGTAAGACTCTCACAGGGCACTGCGATGTGAGTTTTATGACGAACAAATGGAATGGGAACTCTCCAAATTTCTGCAGGGTATACGGGGACGAGGAGGAGATAGAAACGGTAGAACATCTTGTCTGCCACTGCCCTGGGCTGCAGATTCGCCAGCAGAGATGATTTGGAGGGCGTTTCTTAGAAGAACTTGGTGAGTTCCGTGGCTTTGGGCAGGGAAGCATCATAGGTTTCATTAAAGAGGTTGGATGGCTGGGCAGAGAGGTGAATCAGTGCCTACGACTACTGACTTTCTTGAACATCTTGCAGACGGTACTCTTGCTTTCTTTTCCTTTACCTATAAAATGCTTGTCTTTTCTTTTATTTTTCTTTTCTTCACTCTTCTAAAGGGATTCACCAAGTAGAGGCCTATCCATGGTGAAATTAATTGTCAGTTGAACACATCGCAGAGAGAATTTTTGGCTCTCTTCCTTTTTTTTTGTTATATATGGAGCTTGGCAAAACGGTTCAAATTATTTCACCACCGTGTTTTCAAACTCCATATATAACAAGAAAAAAGGAAGAGAGCCAAAAATTTTCTCTGCGATGCGTTCAACTGATAATTAATTTCACCATGATAGTATCACTAACGTTTGAAATAATTTAATTAATTCTATGTCTTGACGAGACAAATTCATGCCTAGACAAACGTAAAACGCAGCACACATAAAACGCAGTATAAAAATACCGGATTTTTTATACCCTTTACATAGTGATAAGGGTATATATCAGTTTTTTATTCCGTTTGAAATTCCTTTATTATCCATTTGCGATCCCATAAAGTATATATATTCTGGATTCTTATAGATAAGGAAGTTAATATAGCCATGTCCGTCTGACCGTCTGTTGCAATCAAGTTTCCGGAGTCAAATAAAAAGATACAGACCAGTTAATGGTGTCAAACTATTAGAAATATTCTGGAGACAAAAGCTATTTAAAATCAGCAAAATCGGTTTGCTATTGACCGAGTAAGCGAAAACCCAGAGTAACCCATTTTTTTAGGACAAAATCCGTGCATATATCCCTATATATCTCAGTAAGTATAGTTACCTTGCCACAAACCTTGGCACGGATACTCCTAAAGAAGGGACCTAAATAATGGAAAAAATTTTTTCAGATAGGACCAGGGGAAGGGCTATTTTTCCTACAATTGCACAAATTTGGTGAAATATTTTATGCGCTATATCTCGTAAACTATAACAGCTATCGACATCAAATGTTCCACAAAAAGTAATTGGACAACAAAACCTACGTTCTAAAGAAAAAATTTTTTGGGTGGGGGTTGAACAAAGAGGAGCTCCCATACAAATTAACAATTTTTATGAAATCTTCGATAAGCTATATCTCGGGAACTATAACAACTATCGACTTCGAATATTCCACAAAAAGTAATAATCAAATAATTTATACATTTTAGAAAAAAAGTTGGGAAGAAGCAGGGGTACTGGAACATCCCATAACAATTAACAACTTTTATTAACCTTTAAATATGAATAATATCGAAAATTGTTAAAACCTTCGACCTCAAACGTTCCTCATCTATTTCTATTATTGATACGAACGTTAAAATTTTGTTATTTTTGCTATGGACTTTAAAACTCGCACAAGGTAATTTTAATATATTATTTTCAGTACAAAAATAACTCGGCTGGGTATATAAAAAACACCAATGTGAAGGGTATATAAAATTCGGCACAGCCGAATATAGCGCTCTTACTTGTTTTATTTGGATTTTGACATTTGCTTGGGTATTAATTTGACTTTACCAGTTTAGCGGGCAAGCAATCGGCCCCAGCGGGCTTATTACATGGGGCTAAGGCTGTTTGTGCCTCAATATTTTCAGGCGGTGGTATATTGATGTCGTCGTTAATTAGAATTTCGAGCGTGGAATTTTCATTTGTAGAGTTTTTGATTTCATTGCCCCTCAATAACTTTTGTCAGTGCTCCTTTCACAGCCTCACTATACCTTCTGCGTCTGGTTCCAGATTTTGTTTGGCATGTTAGAAGAAACACGTTCCACAGTTGAAAACTTCAAATTGACGCTCAATTTTTAAAAAGAATTTTGAAGTTTTATTTCTGCCGCCGTAATACCTACATAATTTGCCTCACATCTACGCTTTTCTCGTTCTTATAAACCCCTTTTTTAAATAAAGTTGACAAAAATTATTAAAGCAATCAATAGCAGAGTATTAAAAACCCAAAAACATAATTGGAAGTCCTACCTATATAAATCATAAATTAAAAATTATAGTTAACTTTTTGCTTACATTCTTATTATTTTAGAACAAAAAAGCAGCTGCATAAGTAAAGATTAATCGAGAAAACCTTTTTTGTGAATTTATTGTTAATGACAGTTTTTTAAAATACTTAAAAGCACAATATAAATTAAGGATTAGAAAAGAAAAAACCAAAATCTGTGCTCAAAAAATATTGCAAAAACTACTAAATTTATGTTTAAAAGGAAATTTCTAAACGCACACACACACTCATACATATACATTTAGCTACAATTAATTTCACTAAACGTATGTGCTTTTGAAACCTTTTGTTTCAATTATTCAACTGCAATTTATGATAAAAAACGTAACAGCAACAAAAAAAAATTAACAAAAAATAATTTAAACAAAGTGTACAACAACAAAAACATTGTTAATGATTATAAATGACATTGTTTATGATATTGAAGAGCATAAAATAAAATACGATTTTGTAATTTGGTTTCTTTATAATATCCTGGCATCCTTTTTTTGTATCGCTCTTATATTTAAACAATTTAATTTTCCAGCTGGTTTTGTTAGATTGGCTGAACAACATACAAAGACATCTACTTGTTATGACACTAAATCCGGCTGGACATTTAATACCAAAAAATTCAATAAACGATTTGTATCATCATAATTCCACCATACTAATACCACAGGCTACAACAACAACAGCTACCAACGAACCATTAACGTCAATATCAGCAAATACCATGTCCATTAAAGAGCCGATGGAAAATTTTCAAAGGAAAACTGAAACTACATTGGGATCCACATCAACTGTATTGACTCCTGTAATCGCAGCAGCTACGACAGCTGCCACTGCTTTAGTAGCTCCCTTGCCACCACCATCGAGCAGTTTTTCCACTTTGGATGGTGTACCACGCGGCAAGTGTGTGTATTTTTTAAAACGCCAGCAACATACAGTTCTGACTAAAGACAACTTTCATCATGAAATTATATCAGGGGATTTTCTCATGCACAGTAAAATCGACACATTAGCCATATTGTTTGATGAAATATTTCAACCATTATTGCAAAACTCACTCAATCGAAAATTATGGCCCGACGTTGTTGGCAAAGATTTAAGCAAACACATTAAGGATGTTGGAAATACATTAACGATGGTGAGTGTTTGGAAAATGTTGTCAAAATTGTAATTAGAGGCTAAGTAGGGGCTTTTTGCAAAAAGCAACTCATTCTTATTAGATTATTTGCAAGTTTTATAAGTCGCCTAAATTATAAAATTAAATTTTGTTAAGCAAACTTTAAAAACCTTTTGTCCACAATAAACTTTAAACTTTACTTTAAGCAAATAGCATTTTTTTCAAATTCTTTTAAAAATTTCCTTTTAGCGTTACCGGCAAACAAATGTCAAGTTCATTATGAATGTTTAATTTTTTTAGTTTAAAATAAAATTTATTTGTTGTTTTTATTAAAATATGTATTAAAATTGTTTTATTTTCAAGTTAAACAAATTTTATGCAATAAATTTTTTCCCCTTTTAAGTAACAAAAAAATGTAATTCCGCCCTTTCTATATTAAGCCATCGACATGTCAATTTTTCCAAATAAATTACTTAATAAAAAGGACTTTGTTTTCCTAAAGAGTATTTTACAAATTCAAACAAGACTGCTAATTGTAGTTTTTATTACACTGAACAAACAGTTTTTTAGCAAAAGTTTTATTCTTGGGCGTTTGTTTAATTTTGTCACTCCAAAATGACAAATAAGTGATTTTAACCGAATTCACTGATAACCACAATACTTGGTTCCCAACAATTGATTTTTTTTTGTTTTTTCAATTAAAAAACTTAAGTTGGGGGTATCGTGTAAGTTTCTGGTAGCACGTTAATTTTAATTTCCTAACCCGAAGTTCTGTGGTTTCACATAAAAAATGTAGATGTCACAACTAATCATTTCGATTAGCGGCGATTTTTGTTGTGAATATTCAAATCTGTTTAAAAATAAGAAGAATCATAAATCCCAAACCTTCAACCAGAAAAAATTTTTTTTATTTTTAAATTTTTGCTTTATTAAAAAATTTTCTGTTTAAGTATAAGCAAGGATTTTTCTGGTGTTTAATATGCTCTTACTAAAAGTTGGTTTAAAATTCGTCCTTGGCCTTCGAAAAAAAATTTCCCAAATTTTGTCAATTGGCATTTTCGACTTTTGATTACGTCTTTATGTAAAATGCTCCTCTGTGCATTATTTGACTTTACATGTAGAATATGGAAATCACTGTTTCAGTTTTATATCATTACAAGCTAAGCCCCGGTGTGCTTCGCTACCTTTATCATAGTTAAATTACCAAAATATGTAAACAAAAGCATTTATATATATATTTTTTTAATTTACTGGTTGCCCCACATAAGTTGCAACAAATTATAAGTCAGCTCTACTATTTTATTAACATATAAAAACTGGAAATTTATCAGGTGTATAGTTTTGGAGATATTCAGAAAGCTTTAGTTAGCAAAAATTCTTTTACAAACTTCTAAAAAGTACCAAAATATAATTCTAGCCCTTTAGTAACCCTTAGGGCCAAAATTTAAAAAAATGTACCAAAAACATATCAACATATTTTAGTAACCTGACGAATGCAATTTAAATAATTTTTCTATCTTTATTGGTTTTAAAGTTACAAAAAGTACTAAAACATAATTTTAACCCTTTTTTCCTTTAGGATTCAATAATTAAAAAAGGACCCAAAACCGTACTCATATTTTTTGAACTGTCGCAACCAATTTGAACTACGTTCCTATTTTTATTGGTTTAAAAGTTACAAAAAACGCCTAAAAAAATCAGAATATATTTTTAACCCTTTTTCCCCCTTTGGGTCCAAAATTGAAAAAAAGTACGAAAAACGTAATCATATTTTTTTAAGACCTTTCGAACGCAATTTAATTAATGTTTCTATTTTTATTGATTTAAGATTAACAAAAAGTACCAAAAAATACGAAAATATAATTTTAACCCCTTTTTTGCCCTATTGGACCAAAATTAAAAAAAAACTCAAGACACCTGCCTGTCTATTTCTTAAGGAAAACGCAAAACTTTTTTAATTATGTTCCTATCTTATATACTTCAGAAAATAGTAGGTTAAGATTTTTCCCTTTTTGCCCCCTTTTTATCCCTTTACGGGCCAAACTTTTTAAAATTCATATGTATTTAAACAAACATGGAAAGCGTAACGCGTGTTATAAATTTCATAAATTTATCTCTACGAGTTTGATCAGTATGGTTTTGGGTAATTTTGTTAGGCAATTTAAAACCTGACGTTCCCACACAAATAGGCGTGGCAGCAAAAATTTCCAATAAAAGTAACCTGTTGTTCTTTTCAAAACATATCAACAAAATCGATACACTGGTGTGGCCAGCTATAAAAAACAAACATACTAACATACATACAACCCGTATTTACAAAATAGATACTCATCAAAAACCTGGTAACAATTAGTCATTACCAAACAACTTACTTTACTATGACTTTTGCATATTGTCAACATTATTAAGAAGTTGTTAAATAACGATTTTAACTCATAACAAAGAAATGTAAGTTTTTGCTAAAATACACACGTATTGTCAGAGGATAGCTTGATATTTCATTAAAACCTAATTTAAATTTGTAAAACCGAAGAACAATTTTTCTAATTCCACGCTCTCGCCTGCCTTTACTGTTTTTGTGTCATAATTTTTGGAAAAATTCTTTTTAGATATTTATAATCTATGGACTATAACTTGTATTTGTATTGTTATCCATATTTTTTTTTTATCTCTTACAGATTAAAGGCAAAACCAACAATCGAACAATTTTATCGTTATTAGTTTCGCCAACAGTCATTGAACAAGTTTCAAGTCATATAAAACAGGGGTAAGTATTGCACATATTTGATAGCAAGTTAAGGTAAGATGCAGTACTTGGTAACTATTAATATTACATCAGTTTGTTTAACAATGTGATGTAGTAGCTTTGTAACCATCCTCTCTTAAAGAAAAAGAAAAACAAACTTCTCGTTTATCAGAACTATTCCAAAACTTAAATAAACTTTAGTTAAAACGCAAACATTAACCCTTAAACGATAACTGAGGAATTAATATTAAAACTTTAATTAAGACATCATGAATATTTTTTTAAGTCCTTGCGAATTTTATAAAAGTGAGTTGTAAGTTTGCTTTTTTGTTTGCAACGGATAAAGAGCTGTATTTTGAGAATAAATATTCCCTAAAATTGACAATGTTATAGGCAGGGTGGGTGTGGCACCATCTCTGATAAAAAATGAATAGTTTTTATTTTATAGATGGGAAACTTATACACTTACACTACATACATAGGGTTTATATATATAGTATCTTTCTAAATAGTTTAGGTTTAGAATAATTTTGAACGAAAAAAGGGCATAAAACGTTTTTTAAGCATAAATACATATGGAATATATTTTTTTATGCCTATATCTATTGGCTGAAACTATATTTTGAATGATTATATTTAATATTTAGGCGTTTGTTAAGGCAGGAAATGAAGAGAATTAGAACAGAGGTCATTAAACCCAAAATCAATTCAAAAAAAAACTTCGCTAAAGCCACTTAAAAGAAAAGACTAAGAAAAAGGGAAAAGGGGCTTAGCAACAACAACAAAAATGCGTCTTAAGATTAAACCCTTTTCGAGACAGTGTCTTTCCAAAATTTTTTAAAATTGGTACGTATGTATAAGGACTAGACATCCTGTGGCCCGACCCTTTTACATACACAAGCTTGTACTTTTTTTAAATGAAGATTTTGTAGCGTTTAATTTTATGGAAGAACTATAATGAAATTTTTTGCAGACAAAACGAGTAGCAAATAGCCTAATTTTATAAACCTCTTGCCTAGAAACAGAAAATTTTATGCAAATAGTTTCATAACAAATATTATGGTGTAATACTAGACTTATACAACTTTTAAAAATAAAATTACTTCAATAAAATTTTGCTTTAGAGAAAAAATGGTAAAAAAGAGCCTACTTAAAATTTCATAAAAAGTGGTATTTTTAAAAGATTTCTTTGTGTAAGTCTTTGTTCCTCACTTTTTTGTCTACAAAAAAAGTCCATAAAAGTAATTTTATGAAAAATGGACCAGGCCTACACGATAAAATTTTTCATGAAATTATTTCCATTAATTTTTGTTCGTAGACAAAAAGGGTGAAGAAGAGCCTACTTTCCTACACACCTCCACTAAAACAAAAAAAATTTTATGAAAAAGTTCATCGTGTAAGTCTGTTACAGGGTGTCTGGTGGCAAACTTATATTTTTAAATACGAGTTTTTTCAAAAAGTAATAAACGATATGGTGCCACCCATTGAATTATCGACTGTGCGGATTTTTCAGTCACGATGCCGCGAGTGAGCATCGCGCGTTTGCTATGGAGACATTTTTAAGGAGTAATGATTCTTTAGTAATTGCTCGTCCACAGTTTTGTTCAAAGTTCGGTATTCGGCGAATACGTGACAGACCGAGTGAAAATTCATTTATTAATTAGTGTATTTCGCGCTAAAAATATCCCACGGCTAGGGCTCAGTTAATCTTCCAGGACAGTGTGTTTTCGCACTGTAAATCCCATTTTTTGAAGGGACGAGACTCATTTTTACTTGAACGGCCACATCAGCAAGCAAAATTGCCGTTACTGGTCTCCAAGAATCCGCAACCCTCGATTGAAACATCAAAAACCATTGCACTGCCCCAGGGTATCTGTTCGGTGTGCCTTATCCACGCATGAAATAATTGTACCGTATTTTTTTGAAAATTCTCGAGGCCAGGCGACGAATTTCAGAGGTGAAAAGATTATCGACGCATGATTATTGAACTCTTTTTGCCAAACCTGAGAGCTCATCAGTCGTATTATTCACACACGTAGTTTCAACAGGATGGGGCGACTGCACACACAACCAATGCTTCAGGGCTGATCACCGAGGTCGCCCGATCAAACTCCCATGGAGTTTTTCTGGGTCTAACTCAAAGAAAGTGTTTGTTATGACATTTTCTAATCTCTTGTGGCTTTAAAGAAAAATATTCGACGAGAAATCAGTTCTATTGAACCAAGTTTACTGCAACGTGTGGCGCAGAACACGAGGCTCCGTTTTGGATAGTTTGCTCAACTCGACGGAAGACATCTGGAAGACACACTCTTTAAAAAATAAAATCTCCGTTTTCATTCTGTCGCTCAATGCTCTTAATAAAACTTTGTGTCAATTATTACGTTTTTTATTTAATTTTGAAAATATAAATCTATCACCAGACTTTATTGTCAATTCGGAAAAGAAATTGTAAAAAGGCTTGTAAAAGAAACTTTTTTAAAAAATAATTTTTCTAAAAAAATAATTCGCTTGGAAGTTTCTTTTTTTCGTTTTACGAATTTTCGTTTAATGGTTAAATCAAACCAAAAAAAATTTTAAATATTTGGATTATGCACAACGAAGTTTCGTCGAAAGAAAAAGCCAAACTCTATAAATCCTTAAAAAGTATTTAAATAAAATTGCTAATAGAAAAGTACAAGAAAAAGAATATGCATTTACAAATATGTATATATATTATCCTTTTTGCAGTCAGCAAGAGCGTCTTTAAGGACGCAAACACTAAGAAAACATAACACGCAAAGCAACCATAGCAGCTATAACACATACATTGACCCTGGAAGAGATATAACTTAGTAAGAGCTTACGAAAGCGCGATTAAAAAACCCTACACTACTATACTATACAAGATTGCAAATACATTTGGGCAATTCACAACTTTTGTTATATCGGTGTACATTTTAAAACAAAACTGATTTTCAAACAAATATATTTTGAAGTGAAAATAAATTTATTTAAAGTTTTTACGATACATCAACATATAAGCAATTCTTTAAGAATACAAAACTGGTTTGGAGTTAAACAAAAGTTATAAATAAAATCAAACACAAAAGGAAATCTTTTACAATGCGCACACACAAGCATACATACACATACTTACAAGCGAACAATGCAAGTTCCTAAAAATTGACCAAGAAGTTATAATTTAAAAACCATTGAATAACTTTAAGGACCTTTTAAACATAAAAATGTTTTTTTGTGCATAAAGTAAATCTTCCATTGTCCTTGTCGCAGTTTCTTTTTAAACACTCAACTTGAGTGTCGTCTTTTACTCATCTTAAGTAGAATTTAATTCTCTTCTTGTTTCTTTATACTTAATATTTCTTATTTTAAGTATTTTTTTTATTAGAAATACTTTTAAAACATGCTTTTAAGTTTATTTTTTATTTCCTCAAATATTTGCCAAAAAGTGAACATTTAAAACAGGATTAAAATTCCATAAAAAATTTGACTAAAAATGGGTCAATCATTGAACTGTTCATTTGTGAAAACTGTGTTTGGTTTTGGCAGTTATTTTTTTACTTCTCTTTTGTTCTCTAAAATCCATAAGTTATTAGAAATATTTAAATTACCATTAAAAGCCGCAATAAAAACCAAAAAAAAAAGTTGCAATTGCTGCAATATATGAATTTTTGGTTTAAAAGTTCCTCAACTATGTTGTTCCTTAGTTAAATGAGAGGAAGCAAAAATTAAAGGAAATGAGTTTAGTATATGGGGTTTCTAATTGTTTTCAAATTTTTAAGTCAAAAACTTTATCCTCAAATAGAAAGAAATAAAATAATAGATAAAATATTTGAAAATAAATTTAAAAAAATTATATTTGCAGCCTTTTGTTTTCTATTCACAATTTAAATGATTTTAATTTAATCTTTGTTAGAAATAAAATTATTATTTAATGATTTAATAAACGAATTCAATTTTTAACTACTTTAAAGAAATCTACAATAATATATTTAATACTTTTACTTAAATCTAAATTAATTTGTTCAGTTTCATTTTTAATAACCAGTTTCTACTTGGATTATACTATTAAAAAAAATATTTAAAAATTTTTAATTAGTTCAAAAGTTCAATTAATACTAAGACTAGAAAATAATTTTAACAAGCTTATACTTATACTTAACTAGCTATATGCGCAAATTATATGGAGGTTTCCATATTCGGCCAACAAACTTATAATGGTTATTTTAACAAAGAATTTCACAAATTTAAAAGCTTTTGTAAACAATAAAATAGAGAGACTTAACTACTAACTGTAAGTTAAAATAAAAAAAGTTTTAATAACTAATGAAAATAAGGTCATTTTTTATCAATTAGTTTGATTTACAGAGTTTAATAGGCACAAACCAAGAAGAATGACCGCGTCTATTTTTGATACAGCAAATTTGCAATTAAAGCATTGCAAGTTGGTCAAAAATTTACCATTTTCTTGCCCAATTGTGTTTTTAGTTTTTTTCTTTGACACTTAAAAAATTATTACTGTAATTGACTTTAAGTTGTTTAAAGCACATTTGCGCAACTAAGGCCTTAATAGAGCTCAATTTACCATACAAGATTTCAATTAATAAATTGAGTAATTAGTAGTAAATTGCTTCACTTCTTGAGTTAAACTCGAAGTGCAATGCAACCCTGCTGACTTAATAAAAACTGTCTCAAGGTACACTCAACAAGGTAAGCCCACGACGAATTCAAAAAATTCGCCCTCTGCATTTCTTTTTTGTGTTTAAGCGGCAGAATGTCAGAAAAATTAAAAATTTTATATAAATTTTTTATAACGTGAAAATGTCAAATTGATTTTAATCAGCTGGGCTCTTAATATTACCTCGTTGGGTGTGCCCTGAACTGTCTTCAGTTTGTATAAAAGCTTGAAAGCTTTTAATTAGTATGCCATGGTGGAATAACAAGGTGACCTTGCTCTTACAGCAACAATTTTCTGTAAAAGTTTAGCATATATTTTGTTGAAGCTAAATTCTAGTAATTTAACATTAAAAATTTTCCAATCTACTTTAGCAAGAAAATATATGGCGTAAATAAAAGTCAGCTGATCAGTTGATCCTACCTTGTTCAATGTACCTTAAAAATGAGAATAACAGTTTTTTAGCTGTCACATGGTAATTGAGTAAGCCTAATAATTTTTGTGGAACAGAAAACTTAACTACTCAATTTGTTTTAAATTAACCTAATTTATGATGAATGATTAAACATAAGTATTCCGTAAAGTTGTTATTGAATGAAAAAAAAGGGGCCAAATCGTCGCAATCGATTCGAATCGAAATTCTACTCGATCGATCGATTCGTCAATGCTTTTAATAAAAGGATTCTAAGTAGAATTTTCAAACTTCAATTCGAATCGAATGCCGTAATTTGCCTAAGTCTAAGTCTGGTTTAAGTTTTGTTTTTTAGTTTGGACTCAATATGTATGTATGTCCTTCACAAAATTACTCCTCAATTAGGACAGCCAACAGGGTCAAAATGTTTGTCACATACATGAATTTAGCTCCAATTACGCGAATTCCAATTGAAGAAAAAGAGTGCTGGCAGTAACTCAACATTTGTTTAAGCCAATTTTCTGCAAGCAATGTGTTGTTTCATGAATACCTTGAGTTGGGCTGCAATTTCGTTTCATTCTTCTTTTACATTTGCTTTATTAATTTCACTTGTATGTACAAGGTAGGCCAAAAGAAGCCATCCGATGTTGTTTGGCCTTCATTTTTTTCTAAACTAAAAATTTCGATTGTGTTTTTGATTATGTTTACTTGAACCTTTAGTATTTTATTGATCAAGTCGGTCAAATGGGCGCCGTCACACTTGGTTAAAATACGAGCTCGTTTTATGGCATTTTTTATCAACTCGGCGACAACTTTAGGCGACAGATTCTCGCACTTGTGTTAAATGTTGTCCTTTAGGGCTTCCAGGGTCTACGGCTTCTTCACGTAAACACGGCACTTTAAAAACCACACAAAATATACTGAAACGGTTAATCCGACGATCTTGCGGGCCAATGTAAATCGCCAAAACGAGAGATGAAGAGACCCGGGAAAACCGCCTTCAGAATATCGGTTCTGGCTCACGCAGTGTGTGCCGTTGCTCCGTCCTGTTGCAATTATATGTCCTCCAGTCCAAATTGGTTCAATTTGGAGACTGAAAAAACTCGGCTAACATGGCACTATAGCGCGCACCGTCCATTGTTGTCGTTTGATTAGCGGCGTCCTCGAAAAAAATTTTCCGATGACTCCCCAAGCGTGAACAGCGTGTGGAATGGCTCCTTGTACACCACTAATGGATTTTCAGTGCTCAGAAGCGATAGTTTTGCTTTCTCACGTACCCGGTGATTAAAAAATCGTCCCCTTCGTCCCAGACACGATTATTCCACGTTCTTGGGGAGTGTATCGCTTCATGGCTAGTTCACTTGTATTTTACATCTGTCTAGTTCACAAATGTCAAAACAGATTTGACATTGGCCGCCATTTGCTTTTTGTAGACTTGATTCTGTTTTTCTTTTTTTTGGTCTTAATTTCGTAAAAAGAATTATATAAAAACCGAAATATTTTGTTTTGGTTATATTTTAAGTATGGCAAATACCTTATTTTTGCTTAAATCCATTTTTTAATTGTTTTTAATATAATTTTTTAGTTGTCGTTAGCAAATACCTTAACGGCGATTTTTGAAGATAGTTGTGGCACCGAAAATTGTAATAGAATCGTAATTTTAGCAAATATTTCGTACAAAATACATTTAATAATATCAGTTACTATGAAACTGCCCGCATAGTTTTTATATCAAATAAACAAGTCCTCTGACAAGGAAATTCTTAAAAATAAATAAGTCCTTCTACATTATTTCACTTACATTTAGTGTTTATAAGGCTACAACTATGTTTGTTTGTTTGTTTGTTCTTTAAGCCACTTAATTACTGTTAAAAATTGTGCAGTACAAGTTGTTTGCAAACTTTAACAAACTTTTTCTGCATCTTTTTTTCATATATATGTACATACAAAAAAATATTTACTTAACAAAAAGAATTTAAAAAAAATAAAAAACATAGAAAACGCTCATTAGAGCATCCTTAAACTTTCAATTCGCACAAATACATCTTAAATACGCACAAACACATTTATACCAGCACATTACGATATACAAAGAGAACAGTTTTGTTGTTTAAAATATTTGCACTAATAAAAAAAAATTACTTTTACTTGTAGCTGTAATATGTAGTAAGTAGCTGCTGCTTCTAATTAACGTTTTCGAACCAGTGAAAACTTTAAGTAGTAGACGCAAGTACTTAGTTTTTTGTTCAAGTTGTTTTATATATTAGTTACAGCATAATGAGCCACAAAAAAAAATAACGAACAGCAATATAAGCCAAATGAAAATAAAAATATTCAATCTAAAAATATAAATAAATAGAAAATTTACGCAGTGAAGCTGAAACACTTGACTTTGACTTAAGTAAATATACAATCAAAAAATAATAGAACTGAAGTTAACTTCATTGAGAAAAGTGTTTAATCGATATTTCATTACAAATATTTTGTATAAAAAAATAATTATAAGAAAGCGTTATTTTAACAGTGTTAAAATATTTTTCATATTCTAATACCTTGCACAGATCTGTGACAATATTGTCACAAATAACGCGCTTAGTCCATATATGCGTACATAGACTAGACCATAAAGGACTAACCCAACTGAATGTTAAAAACGTCGTCCTCTTAACATTATGATTTCCTACTGCCGGACCATTTGCGTTATCTTTGGATAACATCGGAGTAGTTTTAAAACTACTTTTAGTACAACATAGAGGATAAGTTTATAACTACGACAACTCAGTATGCGATCATTTAAATACATACACCTGTCGCTCAACTACAAGATCTTGTTATACCCCTCACAGAAGTGTTAAGGTTATATATAGGTTTGTCATTGCATTTGTAGTTTCTTTAATATCTATCTGCAACTAAAAAAAATATATATTTCCTTGGTCCTTATAGATAGGGAAGCCGATTTAGCGATGTCCGTCTGTCCGCCTTTCCGTCTGCCCATCCGTCCAAGCTACGGTTGAAATCAAATTTTTGAAGCGCCGCTTAGAACCGAAGTAATATCAGATTACCAGAAATATCTGCGAGCAAATCGATATTGAAATCCAGCAAAATCGCCAAAAACCAAGACTACCACTGTTTATTTTCTAAAACTTTTATATAAAAACCTCTACAACTGCCCCGTAGCTGCCCCTACACGGGTGCAATGTAGGATCGACTTCAACTAGTTTTCCCTCATGAACAATTTTGTGGAACATACTTACACCCTATCTACGCCCCCTAACAGGGTTACCATACAAAGTTTAATTTTTTTTTTAATTCTTTTAACAGCTTCCACAGCTTCCAGGGTGCTCGTACAAAGGTAAAATGTAAGACCGACCGCAACTAATTTTTCCTTGCAAATATTTTCTTAGAACATATTTACACCTATCTCCACTCCCTTATGGGGTTTTTGGGGTTTTTATGCAAAATTTAAAAAAAAAATTTTAAAAAACCCAACCACTACCCCGGAGTCGCCCCTAGAGGAATAAATAATATCACATGCCCCCATTAGTTTTCTCTTCCAAACATATCCTTAAAACATTATACCTTAAGAGGTTGCCATACAAAATTTAAAAAAATAAGAGTCCCCAAGATGATTAAAATAAAACACCGACCATTATTTAAAAATCAAAAATATTTCATTAATAAAAAATATAAATAAAAATAAAAATTAAAAAAAGTTGAGGTTTCGAAAGGTCAATATGAAGGGTGTCTAAGATTGCGGCACAGATGAATATATCTCTCTTACTTGTTTGAAAATGACAAGGTCTATAACTGCATTACAAAGAACAATGTTGTAACTAGTTTATTTAAGCTGAAATGGACCTAGTGGTCAAATATTTTTTGCAGGGTAAGAGGGAGCACACATAGTTTAACACTGTTGCTGTGATAAGGAAGTGAGAAAATATAAGATCGTTTTGTTGCATTAGAACCTTACTCAATTTTTTATTCGAATATACAGTGTCGAAAATTAATGTGGATGCCCGTCGCGTTGGCTCAATACCACAGTGCTCCTAACACAAGGTGAATACAATGCGTCGACCAGCGCCCCCATGGATGACACTTTGCCAACAATGCAAATTATCACCCATGAGTACCAATTCGAACACAAACATTTGGGTCACTCCGTATCGAATACACAGCCAAATATATTTTATTTATCTAAAAAAAAGTTAAAGTTTCATTCCATCTGATAGGTGGATGATGCTTGACCGTTAGTCAAGTGTTTCCAAAGAGACTTTTAATACAAAAAAGAATAGTGAATTTGGAAAAGTAAACTTCGTCCTAACTTACAAAATAAATAAGAAGGAAAAAAGATATTCTGTTTTCCTTTCTCTGTTACATGTAAGTTAAATAGGGGATGTTTACAGCCAAAAGACACTACTACCATTCAAAAAATACTGATGATGAAATTGCGTAGGTGCTTTATAAATACATTTTACTCGGCTAGCATCGGTAGAAAAAACCTGGGGCCAAATCGTCGCATTCGATTCGAATCGAAATTTTAAAATTCTTATTAGAATTCCTATACTTAAAGCATTGACAACTCGATCGATCGAGTGAAATTTCGATTCGAATCGAATGCGACGATTTGGCCCCTGCTCTTTTTCTAATAAAATTTTCTTTTAACACAAACGAAAACATTATATGTTTTTCTAATAAAAAAGAAATTATATAATAAACTTAAGCCAAAATAAAGAGCAAAAATTTGTATTAAAAATTTTGTATATTTAAAAAAATAGTTTTTGCTCAAAAAAAATTTAAATTTTTGGCGTCTTAAAAACTTGCAAATATATGGAAAAAGTTGAAAAATTATAACGCTGGTCGCGACCAGAAAGAAAAAAATAGCCTAAATTTTAATCAAGCAAAAAGAATTTCAATTAAAGCTTTAAACAAGGTGATTATATCAATGGGAGCGATTTTAATTTTTAATGAAAATTCTTAGATTTTGGTAACGATAAAGATTAAGTGAAATGGTAGCTTCAAGTAGTTTAATTGTTTAATTGAATTTTAAAATTAATTTCTAAAACAACCGCTAATAAAGTAAAAATAAAAAATAATTTCTCCATTTGCTAAAAATAAGAATGTTGGAGAAATCGAACTTGAGCTTAAAATAGTAATAAAAGAATTGCCTTAAAAATTAATATAATCAGCACTGTTCTGAACAACAAGACCTCGAGAATTGTATGAGCTTTCATTAAATGTGACTGTTAAATATCATTCAACAGATTTTGGCAATATTTATATTACAACGACTTTTGCCATTGATATAGAAATGACATGTAATAAAACCCGTTTACCAAACAAAACAAAAACAAAAAAAAATCGACCAAGACTCCGTTGATGATCTATGCCTACTTACCCATAGTTTTGAACGCGTACGGCTTAAATACCTCCCGCCAACATAAAACTTGACTTAGATGACAACATCAAGTAAACCCACCAGTTGGTACAGGTAATAATAAAAGGCGTTGAGGAAGAAAAATAATTGTTCTGCGCTTTTCAACGGTGTCACTTAAGCTTTAGATAA
Source organism: Melanophora roralis (assembly GCA_963583895.1). Classification (NCBI taxonomy): domain Eukaryota; kingdom Metazoa; phylum Arthropoda; class Insecta; order Diptera; family Rhinophoridae; genus Melanophora; species Melanophora roralis. The sequence goes on along the minus strand of OY757187.1, from coordinate 32,626,383 downwards.
GATATGGCATGAAAGCCTATTGTTTAAACTAAAGTTGAGCTTCCTAGGTAATCTATATTACCTTTTGGAAATAAAAATAACCAAACCGCATTTACGCAACTTTTATTTTACGCTAAGAAACGTGCTTTTCTATGCCAAATAATAACCAGATGGTGCCTTAGCACTTCGAAGCAAAATACCTTGGCAATCCAATGGATCATCGCCTCACATGGAAGTCACACACCTTTATATGACACGAATAAAACTAAGAGCAGCCGAATTTCATCACTTTCTGGGTCGATTTTGTTTCTAAGGAACAAGCCGCATTTTTAAGGACATAAATCAAAAGTCCTTTCAGAAAAAAATTAAAAAAGTCAGCTCAAAACTGTACTTACAAGATTTGAGTATTATCAATACACTTTTTGCTGCTAGAAAAATACTTGATTATCAAGTTTTGCAATTGAAATTTTTTCAGGGAAATATTTAAAATATCAAATTATCTTTCAAAATTAGCACAATCAGTAAGTACGTTTTTTGAACAAGTACATTTTAGTACACAAGTTTTTAGCCAGTTCACCGAATAAAAAATCAGTACATGTACTGATGAAATCAGTGCAAATGGTCACCCTAGCTATAAGTCCCAAAATGAACTTCGGTAGCTACGTTTCATAGTAGATTAGGCCCATATGGACATTTGCCCGCGCCTTTTTAAAGAGGGAACCCTAACTATTAACGAAATATTTAAAAAAAAAAAAATTTAAACCAAATTTTACTCATTTAAAAAAAAACCTAAAATATTTAATTTCCTTAACCCTTCTGCTATAAAAAATTTCAGCAACCACGAACCCGCCCGGGATTCCAAGTTTCGGTCACAGCTCGAGGAAATGTTTATTAATTGGACAACCCAAATACATGAAATTCTACAAGAAAAATCCGATTGTATAAGTTACTCGGCAGCACCTACAATAAGGACGAAAGGCAATAAAACTGCAATGGTCGCTGTTAATACGCCACAACAGGAAGTAAATTTTTGGCTTAACAGACAAAAAAATCTTCAAAATATTTACGATCAACTTAAAGCTGACACCCACAAATCATTGGCTTTTGCACTACAATCTATAGATTCAGTTTATCATCCACCCTTTATAAAGGTTTTCCAAAGACTTGTTTTTGCATGGCAAGAAGCCAAGGATATTACATTGTGGTTACAGCCAATTCTTAGGCAAGTTGCCACTTTTAATGCAGTGAACTTTAGTAATGCACATGAATTGATTGGTCCATTGGTTCATGTAATTCATTTGATTTGGTCAAATGCCCGATATTATTGTACGACACAACGTATGACAGTTTTATTACGTTGTATTTGTAATTTTATAGTGCGCCGGGCTACAGAAGATCTAGAGGTGTCCACACTTTTTCATGCAGATGAGGGGTTGTTAAAGATTTCGAGAACAATCGAGATTTTGGAAATGTTCAAGTAAGTATGTAAGCAAGAAGAATAACCACAAACTAGACTGTGGCATAAATAGGGAACTAAACTTAATTCAGGAAGGGGTTACCCGTTAAGATATAAGCGCTAAAAAAACAAATGTGACGCACAGTTTTTTTAAGTCAGGGAACATCAATATACAAACAACAATCATCCGTTACCAGGAAGATTTATTGGACTTGTGGGACTGCTTTTGAAAAAGTAAAACCTAATTTACGATCTTATATCCCTATAAGCAGGACAAGACACTAACTAATACCAATTAGTAATAAACCAAGTTTGTAGTTAAACAATTTCAAAAAAATTCATTCTTGTTTTTAGATCAAAGCTTTTGGAGTATAAAAGCAAATATGCTAGCAATCACATAACATTGCCGGCTTTGCCTGTTTTATCCTTAAACGAAGCAACAGCAGAATCACAACCACTTTCTTCATCTGGCATAGAATTGCAACAATTATGGCGTTTTTCAAACGAGGACGTTTTTGGCTTGACCCTGAACGGATTTTTGCAACAACTGTGCGTGTTACATAAAATTTTTGAAGCTGCAGTTATTTTTCAAAGTTTGGAAAAATTAGAAATTGGCGGCTGTCGCGGCAAACATCTTACCGATAGAATACGTCAGGTTTAGTTAAAGATACAAGTATTATTTTAATTAAATTAAATTTAAGCTGCTTTTAGATTCATGATGAATTTAAACTTCTTTTTGAAGAATGGACTAAACTTGAAATCGGTTTGGGCCAACAGCCTTTAGCCAATGCAAACCCTTCTTATAGTGCATTGAAGAAGGAAACTTTTAAGAGAGAAGAAATAATTTTTTTTCAACGCATTAATGTGCTGGAAAAGAAATTGGCCACTTTATTACAACAGGCTTACAATGACTGCCACAACTGGGAACAGTTAATGAAGGTAAAAAGATTATGTTTGGTGTAAGAAAAGAAAATATTACTTATAATAATTGGTTTATTTTTTTACATGATTGGTACATAAGCTACCAGACTTTTAAAAGTTCAAGCACCAGTTTCCTTTACCCGGGGAGTGATTTGCTCTCTTTTCCCCGTTGCAGTGCTTTGTTAGTCGAAACGTCTAAGATTAGATTTGATACGAAATAAATCGTGCTGTATAAGTTTTAAATTAATCTCATAAATTATTTAAAGAAATAAAGTAAAACTACAGTTCACTTTTCTCTTAGTTTGGAAGTAAGAAACATAAAACTTGGAGGACCAAAGTAATTGTTCTTTTTAGGGATCATGTTACAAAACAATTTTTATGTTTAACAATATCAAAATATAAAAAAAATTAAACTGTTTACGAAAAGTTATTAAATTTTACGTTCTTTGCATTGAAAAGAGATAAAAAATTAATTATCTAATGAGCTCTGTGTCGGTCTGGCTGTCCTTTCGACTAACTGACCAATAAAAAAAAACCCACAATTCTAAAGTACTTCAGGCAAAGAACGGCTGCCTACAGTGGTATTAAGTTGATAACTGTTGGGGTACGAACTTGCAAAAAAAATTTTAAAAAATGAGAGCGAAAATTTTAAGGAAGTCAACACTGTTAGTCGAATCGATAATCTCTAGGTTAATGATAAAATCACGCTGCATATGCAGCTGTAAGATAAAATCTACTTTATTTTGACAACGATTTTGCCATTGTCTGTACTTTAAAAAAGAAATACTCTCAACAGTTTTGCCACATTTTTATTTATTTTCATACATCTTATTAACAAAACTTCGTGTTTTAAAGAAGAAAAATAAGAAAAAAATAAAATCAAAAAACCATTAAAAAATTCAATTTAAGTTTAATAACTTATGATCATTTGGAGTCACCCCTTTACAAAAACTTTTTTTTAAAGAAAGGCTTGTGAATTAAAATTGGAAAAGTTATAGGAGGGTTTGTGAATTTGCAGCTGAGGTTTCAAGTTTAGTCCTGTTTTCTTTGGAAATCATTTCTGCTTGAGGTTGTGGTCGTGTTCTGCTTTGTCCTTTAATTATTTAATTGTTATACCCAATACGGTAATTATTAATAAGTTTTATTTGCGCTAACTTAACATCTATGTATGACTTTAATTAAGGGCGACGATCTGGGTGAATATAAAGGTATTTCACCTCAAAGTATTCATATTTGTATTTGGATAATATGAACCTATATATTGTTCGAGGCCTCCTTAGCATCTTTATGAGAACTGAGAAAACATTATCATCAGCAAATATCAAGGTGTGTAATTGACTTTTGGCTGGCATTTCTGCCCCAATGTTAGTTGAGTTTTGGTTGAAGAAAACTTTAGTTGTCCCCTTCTTGTTTATGAACTGTCAGTCAGTCATGTTAATTTCCAAAAAAATTTTAAAAGATTTACTAGATGGTTTAGCTAGTTTGGCCTACATGCAGAAGTCCCACAAAATTTTTGCGAAAATTCGAAAAAATTAAAAAAAAATATCCAAATTATTGGCACTTTAAAATAATAAGGGAAAAATCGGCAAATTTATACACAAAAGAAAAACGTATTTTTATATTTGAAAAGCAAGAAAACACAAAAACTCATTAAAACGAATGTTTATAACAGAAAACAACATTAATATTAATATAGTAAACGGATTCAAATGTATTGGGGCCAATTAAAAAAAAAACAACAACTTCAAATATCGTTTATAATTTGATCTCAATATAATAATATTTTACCGGGTATCTGCCGGCAAGGTATACTACTTTGTTTGTTTTTAATTTTTGATTAAATGAAAGATAATGGATCTTCAATTGATAAATGTTTTATCTAGTGTTGGCAATTATGTATGAAATACAATATCAGATAAATGTCCGCCTCTGGTAGCCTTACAAATGCGAGTCATTTTGAGAACATTTTTTATTACACTCTCACGCATTTCACGCGGTATTTCATTAATTTCATTACATATCCCCACAAAAAGAAGTCCACAGTAGTAAAATCAGGCGACCATGGAGGTCAATCTACATTACTATTTCATGAAATAACTTGTTGAGGAAAGAGGTCTCGCAGTGATTCCATTGAAATCCTGGCTGTATGCGATGGGGCACCGTCTTGTTGATACCACATGTTAACCAGGCTTAAAGCATGCAGTTGTGGCATTTAAAAGTTTTCAGTCATATCACAATATCGCTCCGCATTGACAAATACCGTTGCACCGTTTTCAGTTACAAAAAAGTAAGGTCCAATGATTTCTCCTGACCAAATTGCACACCAGACTGTCACTTTTAGTAGATGCAAAGGCGACTGATAAGTTATTTAAGGGTTTTGCATTGCCCAGGACCGACTTTTCTGTTTATTCACGTATATCATTCGAATGAAAATGTGCCCCGTCCCCCATTATGATTTTTGCATGAAAATCGGGGTTGTCATGGGCGAGCTGTAACATCCAATTGGTATATGTGCGGCGGCTTTAATGGCCTTCTGGAAGAAGCTTTTGTGTCAATGGAATCTCAAATAGAAACAAATGCAAATTCTTGTGCAAAATTGTGGCAAACGTTGTTCTTTGAAAACAACGCTCTAAAGCAAGCCGTCGAATTGAGGTTAATGTATTGTTTTGAACACTTTCTTGAGCAGCAAAAATGTTTTCAGCCGATCTTGCAGTCCATGCTTGGGCCTATCATCTTGAGTCCCTCTATCTTCGAAATCATTCGCTACACGATAAATATTGCATCTTGTTGGCACGTTGTTTCTCCCAAAAGTTTTACGTAACTATCTCATAGTCACAGTAATCGATGATTGATTTTGATAAAAAAAAATTTTGACGATTGAAACACCTTGGTTTACCCAATATTTTTCCATAATGAATTTGCCACGTATCTACTTCACGACTGCCAAATCTGAACTGTCAAGACTTATGTTTACCCAAATTGGCGGCAAACAAATTAGTATACCTTGCCGGCGGACACCCTGTATAAATGTATTTACTTTGTACTTTAGGGTAGATTATCTTTTTAACATTTTTGTATGAACAATTATATTTGAATTTGATATTTTTATTTCAATCCTTTTCAATATTAGTATCAGTTTGAACAGTTTGAACTTAAAGTTTTGAATAATCTTTTGAAAAAAAAATTCTTTTAAAGAATTGTTATTCAGGGCGAGTTGCGGATAATGAAAAAATTTGTTTGGAAATACCCAAACTTTAGATATGAAATTTTTTGCAAATCTGCTTTACTTGCCTTAGAAACTTCTTTAAACTTTATAAACTTTCAAAAGAATATAGTCTTAAATTGAAATTGTTTTTTAGAAATAAAGTTTCAAAACCTGGTATAAATCAAATATTCTAACAACTATTTCTTTAAGCGATAGCCATCTAGTTTGACTTGGATGCAGATATTTTTGTTATTTTCGTTCTAGCAGCGTTTAACTTTAGTCAAGTCTTTTGGGACTATTTGATAAATAATGATAGATATCTCTTACTAGAGTTTTAACTAATGAAGGTGGTTGTAAGCAAGCATTTGACGAATATGATGCAAGTGAGCTCTAATAATAAGTCATCTGAACTGAATTATTTTTAATGTCATAATTTACCGTGTTTATAAAAAATACGGAATTTTTGCAACAAAAATTAGCAAAGCAGCACTTTGGCTATTTTGAAACAAATATTGCAGATCTGCCACATATTAATTCCCATTGGGTTTTCTTACAACCTTTTTTAACCTGTGAGTAAACTCGAGGGTACTACGTTGTAGTCTAAGCAATTAAAAGTTAAAAAAAAATTTGAAACAATTTTTTTCAAGATATTCCTGACAAAAGCATTACTTTTAGCTTACAAATGTATAAGAAAGCACTTAATTTTTAACCGAAATAAGTTTTTTTATGGCCCTTAAAAAAGTAAAAATCCGACAAAAGCTGGCTGGGGTACAAGTCAGTATGTTGTCAAACATCACTTAAAACGTTTTTTTTCAAAATAAATTCCTACCTCTATGAGTGTTTCTAAAATTTTTGGATGCAATTTGTAATGTATTCAAGAAGAGCCATAACAAACGCTGGTTCGTTTTCCATGTTTTGTCCATTTTACCACCGGCTTTTAAGGCTTCTTTTAACAAAATTCCAAGCATTGGCAGAAAAATTAGCAGCAAATGGATGAAGGCTAGAGGCTCATACATTTATATTATTGACATTTACTTAAATAATATTTTATTTTAGAAAAATAATTAGTTTTAACTTGAATGACTTTATTTCGTTAACCGTGCGCAAAATTGGTTAAACAAAAAAAATTAACAAATTTTCAAATTGAAATTGGTGGGAAAAAAATTTTAGGTAAATATTTTCGAGCCTGATTTTTATTGGATTAAATAAGAACAAAAATATGTAGTAAAAAAATTTAATAAATTTTTTTTCGCTTAACTTTAGCGTTTTCTTCTTTAAAGGCCATGACAAATTGCCTTCATACATACATTTTAGATACGTAATTTTAAGTGAAACTCATTCCCATTTCCTTATCATTTGATATTGTACACAAACACATATTTCTTTTACCGAACATCCTTTGTCGGCATCTCTTATTAATCTGTTTGAACCTTTTCAATCCATTTTTTTATACCAACTTTTAACCAACATTTTCAATCAATTCACATATAAATTTGTTTTTTTTATTAATCTTTTTTCATTTTACAAACAAAAACACACACACACGTTATTTGTGTGTGCGTGCTTACATACGCGGCTTAATGTACATTCTTACCTGTGTATTTGTAAATTTCCTTTTTTTCTCCCTTTTTTTCTGCGCTAATAATGGTTGACATGAATGAATGGTTGGTATTTTCGAAAAAAAAAAATTCCTTTAGCTTACAACAATGTTTTCCAATATCGTTCAACGAAACACCATTCAAACCGAATTAATGGTAATTTTACCGCACATCTTAAGCGTATTGAAGGAAGAATTGCTTTCGATTGAAACCATTGTCAGTGAAGTGCTATTGGCATTTGAATATAAAGGTGTTGAAGCCATACCAGTGGAAAAGAATTTTCCGTCTATAGCTGGTGCTATTATGTGGTTGGAGAATTATATGAAAAGATGTGATGCTTTTGCTGGCAATGAGTTGAATGCCTTAATAACTACCCTGTAAGTAAGTGGATAAAGAAATTAAATTTGTAAAAACAACTAATTATTTAAATTAAAAAAAAATCAGATATAAAAATATTAATGCATACAAAGTGAAAATGGTGTATGTACTTAATATACACTGAAAAAAAATCGTGCAACAATAGATATCAAAAAAAATTTAATGTTTATTTTTATTTTTTTTTTTTTTTAATGTCATTTTTGACATATAACAAAATAGTAAGGCTATAGTTTAAAAATTTTATGGAGGTAATAGAAATATTTATATTTTTATTTTTGTAATTTATATGCAGCTTTTGTAGTTTTTCACGACAAAGAGTAGTATTTAATTCTTATATTTTTATGAAAGTAACCAAAACTTTTTAGTTTTATAATTCAACAAAAAAAAATTTTAAAAATTGTTGTTATTTTTTTCTATATTTTAAAAAAAAAAAACTTTTTTAATTTCGAAAAATATACAAAAACATTTTGTACAATGTATGAACGAATTCGTTCATATATTGCATGGATTTTTTTTTGGAGTGTACGAACACGAAACACTAAAAATAAAAACAAGTTTATTTTAATATATTTTTAAGCGTAATTTTATGTACAATTTAAATTTATAATTTCTATATTATTTCTTTAACGTATTTTCCAATTCGTTTGTAAATGAAAACTTTTATTAAAACATAATGATGAAAAAGTAGATTTCCGACCTTGGCCAAATGAAATGCATCTTTGAAACCCACTACACTTTCTTTTTAGCATTCCCTGAGCAGCACTAAAGTGGATTTAAATTTCTTTCAATCAACTTAAACTTAAATGATGACATAAGTTTTTGCCTTCATATATGTGCAACAACAAATCTTGAGTTAGAATAAAGTTCCCGGCATACCACTTTCCCTTCGTGGCAACATACCACATACGTATTATACGTTTGTGCAGATGTTTGAAGGGTCCAAAATAATGGCTTAATTCAATTAATCAATTTCTGAGTCGATTTAAGCATGTCTCTCTCTCTGCCCGCCTGGGTGTCAATGTATTCTTGTGAACATGCTGCAGGTCGTCTTTTTAAAAATATTTTTATGAGAATTGTCAGAGATAAATTTGTTGGCAATGGGATAGTCGATGCACTTTTTGGCATAGCCCCCATGTAAATGTGGTTTTGGGTATAATATGATCGGGCTTGATCGACTATAACTTTTTTACTTGTTTTTTCTTTTTATTATCTATTTGCCTCATCTATCTAGGCGTTGTCCATTTTCACATAAAACAGCCCCAACAGGACGTTGTTTATTCAGCAATTTTATTAATTTGGTATCGTGTTTTGTAGTTGTTGCCGTAGCCTTTTTACAAAAAAATTTATATTTTTACAATTAAAATTGCGAGATCTCAAGCCTAAATGGTTCTTAGGTTATATGCGGTTCATACAATTTCAGCAACTAAACTGAGTAACGAAAATCACATAAAATGTAACGCTCAACACATAAAACTAAAGACAACAACAAATTATTAAAAACTTGATATATAAAATTAGAAGAATAATACAAAAAAAAGGCAGCAGAGATATCTCGAAATGTATGCCTTATGGTGTCGATAAAATTGTAAAAACTGTTTTGTTGCTATTAGCTCCCGCGTTACGACTTACCTTCTCCAAAAAAATATTGAAAAGGTTGTATGACAGACTATCCTTGTTTTAAGCCCCTCTGGATGGCGAACAGTTTAGAAAGGTCTTTTCCGATCTTTACTAACACAGAAAAAACTGAGTTGTAGAATCAGTAACAAATTTCAGAGAATCAGTAAATATTTTGTCTGGCTGAGGACCTACAACGAAAGTTGTAAATTTAGACAAACAATTTTGCAAGAATTTTAGTTTCTGTTAAAAAATTTTGCTGAGTTGGTTTAATATTTTATTTGTCTAGGCGAAAATTTTGTTTGATTTAAAAATCAAATAAAAATATTATTAGAGACTATTAAATAAATTGACTAAAAAAATAAATTATTTTGAACAAGAATTTGTTTGAAAAATTTTTTTTGTAGTTTTTTGTGTGTAATTATTTTCTACTTGTTAAAGACATCTTACATAATCTGATCTGCTTTGCAGGTATGCCAAAATCAGACGTGGCCCTGAGCAGCTTTGCTTTAATCGAAATATCGAAAGTCGACGATAACTTTTGATCTCTTTCTCGTTGGCTTTCTCCAAGATTTGACGTAGTTTGAATATCTGGTTTGTGATGGATTAACAAGTGCTGATTATTTAGTCGGCTTAAGTTTTTAATAATTCACACAGCATCTTGGACGAAATGTGTAAGAGTCTAACGCCTCCAAAATTTGCTCTAAAAGTTTTGTCACCTTTTTTGTGGACGAGGCAAAGCACAAATGGAGCGTCACTTTTTCATTAAAAAACACACATATTTCACCTACAGAGCTACAAAATATATAAACTTCTAATATCATCCTAACAAAGACTTTACCAAAAACCTAAGAAAACAAACGTTAATTCGTTTAAGAAAAATCCAAAAAAGTATTCCGTATGCAGTTACATATAACATGGACAAAACTAATAAAAATAGCAAACCTTCGTTAAACTTTAAGCTTTAAAAACTTTTTTTAACCACTTTCAAACAGTTGACCAACATTACAAAGAGAAATAAGAAATACTTTCAAACCTCTTTGAAAATTATTTTTCTCAGTGAATCTTCACATTTTCAAACTTAAGCATTTCTGGGATATAGTTGCAATGTCAGTACCGAATTCTAACACAAGAAAATTGTATCTTAACTTAATCAAATTCCTTTAAATCCACCTTACTAATTGTGATATTAAACAAAAATCTATTATAATTTAAAATAGTTTTTATTTATATTCAAACACTTTTTAATAATATCTCGCATATCTACGTTTTTATACATCCTTTTACTTAGTCTTACCATTGATAATTCCTTGAGTTGTCAATATGACAACCTGATTGCTCGACGCGATATTTTGACAACAAAACTTAGCAATTTGCAATTGAAAATTTGGTACAATTGGCAACATACAGTTGAGAAACGCATAGTCAAGGGCCTTGATTCAAAAGTGATGATGATGTTGACACTGACACAGCAACAACAACAAGAAAATCATACCTATAAATGTGAAAGCAGCTTTAATAAAAGTGAAGTGGCTAAAGGTTTAAGTTGTAGTGTTGAAAACATAATTGATATAAATGCAAGATGTGGCAACAGCGATGATAATAAACGCAAAAACACCTGGTTGGCAAGCAACCAAAGATATTCATTTTCTGGTGCAACAAATACTTCAACAAATGCTGCTTTTAATTGTCATCATTTCAACACTACTTTATCTACTGAAATTGATTGCACAGCTAGAGTTACAAGTCATTTCAATACAATTTATAAAACTAGTTCTACTAGTGAACTTGTGGACCAGCCAAGTGCTGGGGGTGAAAATCCAAATAAATCATTACCTGTTAGTGACACGAAAATCCTTGAAATCAATTTGTCCCCTGAACTATTTTCCTTGCTGAGGGAAACCAAATATCTCTTGGCATTACAAGAAGTTTACAAATGGCCGCAAGCACAAAGTAAGACAATACCATCATCATCGTTATCACCTACAACAAACGATTTATCAACAAACTTAGAACACGATTCAACACATTCGCTTCAACAACTACATTTGGAACAGCAACAAGAACAACAGCGCTATCAACTGCCAATAACTCTTTTAGATTTGTACAAACAACGGGATATTTTTTGGCAACGCAAGATCAAACTAATAAAAATTGCCGAATACTACAACAACATCAGGGATGGTTTAAATGCATCCAACGAAATGCAATTAATTCAGCCTGTTGTTGATGTCATCGATGAACGTGTAGAATGTGCCAGCAAAACTTGTACATGGCGGAACTTTGGTAAGCAACATCCTAATTACTAATACTAATCATCATTTGTAATGTGTGTGCATGTCTAAATGAACATGATATGTGTTACATGTCAATTTCCCGTACATTTGTAATAACCAACTAATTATAATTGATATTCTTTGCATCACATTTTGTTGCCAGCAAAAATTATTTGATTCATTTGACGTTTTGTTATTCAAATTTTATAACGTAAATGTCGACTTATGGCAAATATTTGCATGGGATATACTTTAATGTAAGCACGCTTTTACACCGGCCTTATAGCTCGTCGAAACGGGGTAGGGTACAAATCTTTAAAATCCCAAACGCCACCACAATACATTATAAACTTATTTAGAGATTATGCGTGCCAAAAAGACAACCTGAAAAATATGTGAATATAAACCGTATACGTATACGTAAACACTCCAAAACCGTGTAAAACAAATAACTTCAACTGCATTTCCTATCTCAAGCAAGCAACTAAACAGATTAAAAACGGATTTAGGCAAACATTATTATTTTATTACTCAAAACAAACAAATTTACAAAAATAAAACAAATAAACAAATTAATAAAAAATCGTAAAATGAAATAAAAATAAATTAAAATAAATAAAAATTTATATTAAAACAAAGCTCCAGCAAAAATGAAAATAAAATAAAATATTTAATAAAACAACTGCATGCATTTAAACTAACAAAAAAACAATTTAATATATTAGATCAATTATATTTTGCTGGTCACCTTACAAAAATGAAATTATATACTAATAACCTTTTTCAAAGTTCATTTACATAAAAACCAATAAGTTGCAAATCAAAACAAAACAAAAGTAATAAAAACAAAACTCACTTATTCCGGTTTCGCTCATGCATCCAAAGATCTTTGTTGCTGTTGCTGACACCGACTGTAAACAATGTTGCTAAATGTTTCTCAACAATTATTCGTTCTTATGATATTCCACTGAAAGCCCTTAGTGATAAAACAAAACTCTTATACTTAATCAATCAACAATTTTTCTCTTTGAACTAACAATTATGTATACCAAATTAAAATTGCAAGTATTTATGTATCACATATATATGTATGTATGTATGAAAAAAAAAAGAATTAATAAAAAAAATCACCGCATGTATTTAAAATTTACAACAGCAATCAAAACCACACTACATAAAAACAGTTATATTCTTGCAACATCAAAAATTTTTTTTTTTTTTTTTTAAAGCAAATTTTTCTTTTTAACAACTTGTATAACTTACAAGAACATATTCTTTTATATATAAATTTTCCCCCGTTTTTCTCACATCATACATACATATATGTTTTTTTTTCATTTACACAAATAAATTTTTCACTTAAAACCTTAGTAACTTTTTTATAACATTTATTAATTACTATTATTAACAACTTTAAGGTTCTATTTTAATTTTACCAGTTTTTATGGTGTTTTTTTTTTTTTTTTTTTTTTTTTGATTTTCTTAATTTGGCTTTAAAGTTTTTATTATTCTCTCACTTTACCTACTGCAAATCGTGCATAGACATCACCGGATTCAATCAAACTAAAGCCCATGGGAATAGACATATCAAATATAAAAGTTACCATCGGGAAGATTTGTAGCAGATTTCTTTTTGAGAGAGGAGGAAACCTTCTTCTTCAACGTTCCAATCCTCAAGAGAATCTGAGCAACTAACAAACTTTGTATTATACACAAAGTGCCAAATCTATGTAGATTTGTGCAATAAAAAAATAGATAAAATAATAAATAGATAATTATAGATAATTATAGAGAATTAAATCGTAAAATTACCCTTGGAGATGGCACTATGGGACACAAAAAAAAAATTAAATAATCGTCCACCAGATAACTACAGGATCGCTCTCCAAAATAAGTTCATATATTAAAATAAACCTTTTAATTTAAATTTTTAGACGGAAAAAACTTTTAAAATTGTACTTCGTTCACTTTAAATTTGAATTTAGCTTTTACTTTTTTTTTTTTTTTTTTTTTTCCCAGTAATAAATAATGTATGCAGAAAAAATATTAAATATGACGACACGTCTTGCAACTAGGTCAAAATTATAATGCCGGCTTGATCACCATTTTGCCCTCGCGTTAGCTCGTACAGCTCCCAAACTTGGCGCGTAATCATGTCAGCATATTCGCCTTGTTAATAGAAGAAAAACTAGCAAATAAATTTAAGGAAAACGTCAAAACCAAGATGCAGCATATTTTAAAGTGGCAATATATTCACACATAGATGGCGTTAACTACGATCAAGAACCGTTTGTATTTCGCAATTTAAATAGTTTTGGAAAGGTCAAGTTGTAAATCAAGAAATGTGACAATAAGTGTGCCAGCTCATTACAAATCCCCCCCACCAGAATCTGGACTACTGGGTAATTTACCATGACGAAGACAGATTCACCTGGCACATGTAAATTATAGGAATTATCATCTACTGTCTAATATCCTTTGCATGATACCTTCCAACAAATGTTCCCTTTGTATCTTCCAGTTCATAATAGCTATTACCTAGCTTTCGCCTGATACGGGCTTTCAAAAATGCTGGTGCCAGTTTTGAGTTAAATCCTTGCTCAAAGTTACTTTGCTTGAAGTTTCTACGAAACACTTCCTGGCCTTCCGTATAGGATACATTACTAGATCTCAGATTATACTTTCTCTCATTCCGCTCAAATTGTTTATTACTTATCTCACTAGCTCTTCTTACCATTATTTGTATTGAGTCTTCCCTGTTAAAACTGACCTCACGATCATCCAGCATTTCTAGTTGTTTCAGTAGAGTATAAGTCGACCCATTTGTCACCATATGTTGTCCAAAAACAAGATAATAAGGCGATGTGCCAATGGCAGAATGAACCGCAGATCTTAACGCGCACGATATGCTACTTAGCTTCTCATCCCAATTTTTCTGATTTGGGTTTACGTATGATTTTATGGCAGCGAGTATGGATCTATTAACCCTTTCGGATGCATTTGATTGGGGTGCATGGATTGCCGTGTATATGTGTTTTACCCCATATTGTGATAAAAATTTGTTAAATTCATTAGATCTAAATTGCGATCCATTATCTGAAACTATCGCCTCTGGGACACCAAATGTGTGAAATAGTTCGCTCTCCAGGTATTTTACGGTAACATCTGTAGTAAACTTCTTTACTGGTTTCAAAAAAGGAAATTTGGAAAAGTGGTCGAGTACAATAAATATACCAACATGACCAGACCTAGATCTCGGATATGGTCCCAGAAAATCAACGTAAATCTTCTGGAAAAATCTCGGCGTGTTGCTAATTCTGCCTAGTGGTGGTCTTAGTGTTTTATTAGGATGTTTCGATGCTTTGCATACTTCACAACTATTAACATAATTTTTAACATCCGCTACTAAGTTTGGCCAATAATAAAATCTACGAATTCTCTCTAAGGTTTTGTTAATTCCACCATGTGATGATAATGGATCATCATGTGCCTTTCGAAGTAGTTCCGGAACCATTTCACGTGGTATCCATAGCTTCCATGCTAGGTCATCCTGCACTTTATCACCTGTTGCGTGCGTAGTACGTTTATACAAATAACCGTCTATAGTACGAAGGTCTGGAGTTTGTTCAATTGTCTTTTCAACATTTAAAAGTAATCGTTTGTATTCGTCTGAGTGAAATTTTTCTGAATTAAGATCTACAAAAAGCCCACTGTTGTTCCCAAAATCTGTCACACTGTCGTCTACTATTGCGGACAAATCGTCAGAGTTGGCCCTTGAAAGTGTATCCGGAACTATGTTCTTGGAGCCACTCCTATGCTGAATGCTAAATTTGTATCCCTGCAGCTTTAAAGCCCATCGAGCTAACCTTGAACTGAGATCTCTTTGCGACATGAGCCACTTTAATGAGGCGTGGTCAGTTATGACAGTAAACTCATGCCCTTCCACGTATGCTCTAAATTTCTTTATACTCAGCACAGCAGCCAAGCATTCCTGTTCAGTGACTGAGTAGTTTCGCTGGGCTCGATTGAGCTTTTTGGACATGAATGCGATTGGTATCTCTTCACCATCGATATTTTTCTGCACCAACACACTTCCGATCCCTGTTTTACTTGCATCGCAATGTATAAAAAATGGCCGTGAAAAGTCAGGGCTATGAAGAACAGGTGCTGAGCTCAAAAGGGACTTTAAAACCTCAAAAGCTTTTTGCGCTTCGTTGGACCATACAAATTTTCTTTTGCCTTTTAGCAAATCTGTTATAGGAGTAGTTAAAGCAGCATAGTTTTGAATAAACTTCCGGTACCAACCCGTCATTCCCAGAAATCTGCGGACTTGTTTAATGGATCTGGGAACTGGAAAATCGGTTATGGCAGATATTTTCTCCGGATCCATACGAATAACCCCATTCCCAACCACATGACCCAAATATTTTACCTCAGGGACGCAAAAATGAGATTTCTCTACGTTAATTGTCAGTCCAGCGTCTCGTATTTTCGAAGCTACCATACTCAAGACGTCAAGATGCCTTTCGAAAGATTCGGATATGACAAGCAAATCGTCGAGATAAACAAACACTTCCGTTCGAAGGGCCGGAGGTATTATTTTGTCCATCAATCGGGACATTGTTTGTGGGGCATTACATAGCCCAAAAGGCATAACAGTAAAATGATACAGCGGCCTTCCTGGAACGGTAAATGCAGTTTTCTCTTTTGATCCTGAATCTAAGGGGATCTGCCAAAAGGCATCTTTGAGGTCTAGGCTTGTTATAAATTCCGCTTTCGGTAATCTACTTAGGATACCATCAATATGCGGTAGCGGATAAGCATCACCCCTAGTTACAGCGTTAAGTTTCCTGCTGTCTAAACAGAGTCGATTTTTGCCAGGTTTTCGGTGAAGGACAACAGGAGATGACCACGCACTAGAAGATTCCTCAATAACCCCGAGAGCTATCATTCGATCTAGCTCCTCGTAAATTAGTCTTTCAACAGCTGGGGATACAGAAAAATGGCGCTGTTTAATAGGTTTGGCGTCACCGGTATCTATTACGTGTAATAAAATACTAGTTTTGCCCAAACCCTCTTTAGAAAATGAAGGAAACATTTTTACAACCTGATTCAGCTGCAGTTTTTGAGCAGTGCTTAAAGGAACTTGAACATTTAGTTCATTTATCGTATAAAAGTCATTACAAGGACTAATTTGTGACACATTTGGTGGAAGCAAGTTAAATAAATCCCAAAAATCAATTCCGAGGTATAGGTCTTTTTCAAGGCTAGGTATAATAAAAATTTTTATTGGTTTCTCCAAATCTCTAAAAGTAATACTTGTGTCTACAACTCCAACAATCTGCTGGCTTTTGCCATCCGCTGTCTTTACAGACGAGTTTATCTTTTTATAAGGATGACCAGATGCAACAAACCCGTAAGCTGCTTTAGATCCTAAACAACTTATGGATGCCCCCGTATCCATTAAACCTAAAAGTTTTTCCCCAAAGAGTGTCACTTCGGCGTATGGTCTTACGTCGCCAGATTTACTTAATATAGAGGAAACAATCTTCTTTTTCAAACCTTTGATCTTTTGCCAGAATAACTTCATACGCAACGCTGATCTGTTTAGTTTAGTTACACTTTTGCTATCATTAGAATCTTCATTGCCTACGGGGAAATGTGAGAATTGTTGATCAATACTTTTAGTGAATTCTTTTACCCGTTTGTGAAAAGGTTTAAAATCTGCCACACAATTGTCATCAATAAAATTTCTAGAGCTATTGAGATCTGTTGAATTGTTGGGATTCCCATTGATTAATATATTTTTCACAGGGTGATTTAATTGGTTGTCGATTTTGTTTGATCCGGAAATTTCTGTGCACTTCGTTGTGCACTCCCTTTTACGTTTTTTGAATTACATTTCCTACAGTTTGGCTTATAGGTATCGGGTAGCCCGCATCCGTAGCAAAAAATCGTACGCTCGGAGAGGCAATCTTGATATCTGTGCCCAGATTTTTTACAATTCCAACAAGTGAGGTTTAATGCAGAAATTTCACCATCACCTGTGTCTGACTCATCTGACGAATCCGGGGGGAGATCATTTTCTATTTCCGCAACACGTCGTTGCGATAAAAATGGGCGAGCTTGATATGAATTATGTTTCCGCCGCAAATCTTGAATAAAAAACTCACGTCGCCTACAGGTGTCACGAAGGTGTTCGACAGAAAATATTTGCATGTTAAGCATTTCATGCTGAATTTCTGGAAGCAAATTGCGTCGCAAAATCTCAACTAAAGTTTTGTCGGGTAACGGTTCAGTAAGTTTATCAGTTAAATGTACTATTGATTCATAAAAACTATCAAATGTTTCGTTTTGTTTCTGCTTGCGATCCCTTATAAGCTCGCGGATATCTACATCAGTGCGGGACTCACGATATTGTTGCCTTAAAGCTTTACATAAGTCTGGCCAAGTTATGGATTGAACGGACCTATGGTACCGCCAAAACCAGTCACTAGCTTTTCCATCGAAAAGAGAACTAGCATTACGACAAAGAAGGTCATAATTTCCTTGAAGGGTCTGAATAGTTAAAGCTTCAATTCTATAAATAAAATTTTCTACAGACAAGCTGTTTGGACCACCGCAAAACTTTATTTTCCAATTTGAAATTATATGTAAGGCTTTATCCGGACGGACATTAAGATCAGGCGGGTGGGATAGGTGCGAAGGAGTCGGATTATGACCAGCGTTAGGAATTTCAATGCCATTATTGTCATTAGTCTCTAAACCTTCGAAGTTACCAAAAGTAGGTTCCTCAACGGAAGGAAGGGTCTGTATAGCATTAAAGGGAGCTCTAAGCACATTCGATTGGGAAGTAGTTGCTTGTGGTACCGAAGCAGGTGCAATATTGTATCTAGAAAAATTTGATTGCATGATAGTGTCCACCATTTGTGAAACTTGGCTATTTAAAGTAGATAACAACTGCGCCTGTTGAGCAGAAAATAAGTTTGCTATCATTTCTTGTACTGGTTCAGTAGTGAAAGTGGAGGCTAGTACCGAAGCATCACGATTACTATGCTCAGTTACATTATCGCTTGAAACATTTGCTGACGTATTGGCCTGATCTTGACTTTGTTCCTTAGCTCCTGTATTCTTACTTTGAGATCTAGTAGTAGAGGGTGTTTTATCATTTATTATTCTAGCATTGCATACGGGACAGAACGGCCTTACTTTAATAAGTTTCGATAAGCAGGTTTTATGAAAAAGATGGCCACAGACCGTAATATGGGCCTGAGGCTTTGCGGCTATACCACTTTGACAAGCATCGCACATAGGAATCTTATCCACTTTGGTGGCAGGCTCTGAATCTATTATGGTTTGATCTTTGTTTGACATGATAGGCTAACAAGTATTTAGATACCAGTAAAGTGAAAAAAAAAATTGATAAAATAAAATTATAAGCTTTTCTTTTAAACTTTTTCGCTAAAAACGATTTTTAAAAATAGTTGTTTTTTTTTTCTTTTTAAAGTTTTCAAATATTAAATTAAAAAGAGGTTCTTTTTACTCAAAATGCGGTAGTATAAAAAAAAATAAAAAGTTATATAGAAATAATTGCAATTTATATCCTGTTTGTTGTTGCTTTTCAATAGGTTAACAGTTGACGTAATTTAACATATTCACATACTTTCATGTATATATTAGCTTATGCTATGGTTAGTTTTTTTATCAAAAACTATATTTCCAATAAAATCAATAAGCTAAACATATGAAACTATTGCATTTGTGGACAGTTAAAGGCATATTGATACCAAAAACAGTTTTCCAGACAAATACACAATAGATTCATTTATTGAAGTACAAGAAAGTTTTTTAGAATTGAAAAAAAATTATCGGTTGAAAATGAAAATAAAGCAATCATAATCAATTCCAGAAAATATTTTATATTCAAAACAAAAACTTTCGATAAAAATTAAGGGTCCGAACAATTTTAATTTAGAAGTTCACATATTAAGAATATATAGATGTTTTACAAAATGTGTATTATAGATATGCTCGGGCCCCACGTTGGGCGCCATAAATTTATAACGTAAATGTCGACTTATGGCAAATATTTGCATGGGATATACTTTAATGTAAGCACGCTTTTACACCGGCCTTATAGCTCGTCGAAACGGGGTAGGGTACAAATCTTTAAAATCCCAAACGCCACCACAATACATTATAAACTTATTTAGA
This sequence comes from Melanophora roralis, assembly GCA_963583895.1. NCBI lineage: Eukaryota > Metazoa > Arthropoda > Insecta > Diptera > Rhinophoridae > Melanophora > Melanophora roralis. Next base: position 32,606,742 of record OY757187.1, on the reverse strand, counting down.
GATTATGCGTGCCAAAAAGACAACCTGAAAAATATGTGAATATAAACCGTATACGTATACGTAAACACTCCAAAACCGTGTAAAACAAATAACTTCAACTGCATTTCCTATCTCAAGCAAGCAACTAAACAGATTAAAAACGGATTTAGGCAAACATTATTATTTTATTACTCAAAACAAACAAATTTACAAAAATAAAACAAATAAACAAATTAATAAAAAATCGTAAAATGAAATAAAAATAAATTAAAATAAATAAAAATTTATATTAAAACAAAGCTCCAGCAAAAATGAAAATAAAATAAAATATTTAATAAAACAACTGCATGCATTTAAACTAACAAAAAAACAATTTAATATATTAGATCAATTATATTTTGCTGGTCACCTTACAAAAATGAAATTATATACTAATAACCTTTTTCAAAGTTCATTTACATAAAAACCAATAAGTTGCAAATCAAAACAAAACAAAAGTAATAAAAACAAAACTCACTTATTCCGGTTTCGCTCATGCATCCAAAGATCTTTGTTGCTGTTGCTGACACCGACTGTAAACAATGTTGCTAAATGTTTCTCAACAATTATTCGTTCTTATGATATTCCACTGAAAGCTCTTAGTGATAAAACAAAACTCTTATACTTAATCAATCAACAATTTTTCTCTTTGAACTAACAATTATGTATACCAAATTAAAATTGCAAGTATTTATGTATCACATATATATGTATGTATGTATGAAAAAAAAAAGAATTAATAAAAAAAATCACCGCATGTATTTAAAATTTACAACAGCAATCAAAACCACACTACATAAAAACAGTTATATTCTTGCAACATCAAAAATTTTTTTTTTTTTTTTTTAAAGCAAATTTTTCTTTTTAACAACTTGTATAACTTACAAGAACATATTCTTTTATATATAAATTTTCCCCCGTTTTTCTCACATCATACATACATATATGTTTTTTTTTCATTTACACAAATAAATTTTTCACTTAAAACCTTAGTAACTTTTTTATAACATTTATTAATTACTATTATTAACAACTTTAAGGTTCTATTTTAATTTTACCAGTTTTTATGGTGTTTTTTTTTTTTTTTTTTTTTTTTTGATTTTCTTAATTTGGCTTTAAAGTTTTTATTATTCTCTCACTTTACCTACTGCAAATCGTGCATAGACATCACCGGATTCAATCAAACTAAAGCCCATGGGAATAGACATATCAAATATAAAAGTTACCATCGGGAAGATTTGTAGCAGATTTCTTTTTGAGAGAGGAGGAAACCTTCTTCTTCAACGTTCCAATCCTCAAGAGAATCTGAGCAACTAACAAACTTTGTATTATACACAAAGTGCCAAATCTATGTAGATTTGTGCAATAAAAAAATAGATAAAATAATAAATAGATAATTATAGATAATTATAGAGAATTAAATCGTAAAATTACCCTTGGAGATGGCACTATGGGACACAAAAAAAAAATTAAATAATCGTCCACCAGATAACTACAGGATCGCTCTCCAAAATAAGTTCATATATTAAAATAAACCTTTTAATTTAAATTTTTAGACGGAAAAAACTTTTAAAATTGTACTTCGTTCACTTTAAATTTGAATTTAGCTTTTACTTTTTTTTTTTTTTTTTTTTTTCCCAGTAATAAATAATGTATGCAGAAAAAATATTAAATATGACGACACGTCTTGCAACTAGGTCAAAATTATAATGCCGGCTTGATCACCATTTTGCCCTCGCGTTAGCTCGTACAGCTCCCAAACTTGGCGCGTAATCATGTCAGCATATTCGCCTTGTTAATAGAAGAAAAACTAGCAAATAAATTTAAGGAAAACGTCAAAACCAAGATGCAGCATATTTTAAAGTGGCAATATATTCACACATAGATGGCGTTAACTACGATCAAGAACCGTTTGTATTTCGCAATTTAAATAGTTTTGGAAAGGTCAAGTTGTAAATCAAGAAATGTGACAATAAGTGTGCCAGCTCATTACAATTTAATTGCAAATTAATGTGACTTATTCAAAGAGGAATTAAAATATCAAAAAGTATCATTAGTGGTAAATTTTAACGTGGTTCGATTGCAATCAAAGCATACAAAAACCATAGGAATACCAGGAACTCTGTGTTAAAGATCGCAAGCGAAAAATGAATAAAACAACCCTGAAAATATTTTCTTTATTAACCTTTTTGTAGTCCCATTTCTATCACCATTTTCTTGGACACAAGGTGTGACGTTTAAAACATTAAGTACTATTTAATTGTGTTTCATGCATTAGGTTGGGTTAGGTTTAACTTGCTGTTCTCAAAGAACCCAAATAGACCTTTTTGGTACTTTGTGTTACCAGATAATAATAAATTATAGCCAGTTTGACAAACTTGATGTAAGGAAATCAAAGGGTGCTCCACACTTTTTTGGCAACCCCAAACATTTGTTTCAGGTTTTTGAAGAACTAATACCTTAAACAATTTGCTCTGGAGCGGACGAGCGCTGGACAGTGCATATGCTTAACAGTCTTCTTATCCCCCGGTACACTCTTCCTGCTTTTTTGACAATTTTTCCATTGAAATTTGTCATATAGGTCCTCAATAAACATAAATAGTTTTTATCAATAAGGGCGATAAAAATTGTAATTTCAACATTTATTTCTGTACTTTCCATAGCTGGGACTCGAACCAGGAACTCTCGGAATTGCTACACCAATACGCTGCCATTTAGGCTACAGAGACACTCTGTTTTTATACCCTTCACATAAGTAATAAGGGTTTAGTTCAGTTTGTCATTCCGTTTGTAATTTCCTTGTTATATATTTGCGACCCCTTAAATTATACGTATTTATTCTGAATCCTTATAGATGAGGAAGGCAATTTAGCTAACTCCGTCTGTCCGTGTTATGGTTAAAGCCATCCGATGTCGCATAGACCAGTTAGTGGTATCAATCTATCAAAAATATCTGCGAGAAAATCGGTACTGAAATTCAGAAAAGTCGCTCGGTAACTGACCGAGATATAAGCCAAAAACCAAGACTACCTCCTATTTTTTATTGCAAAAAAACAAAGGAAGATAGGAGATAGGTTTAACGCCCTAGAGGGTTGACATACAAAATTTACAAAAATTATATGAAAATTCCCACAACTTCTTCAGAGTTGGCATTAAAGTAATAAAATGTACGACCGACCCCCATTATTTTCTTCTCCCAAACATATTCCTAGAAAATACTAACCCCGTATCGTCACTCCCTAAAGGGGTTTTTATACAAAATTTACAAAAACGATGTAAGAACGCACACAACCCCTTCGGAGTCGGCCTTAGAGCTACAAACTGTACGACCAACCACCATTTATTTCTTTTCCCAAACATATTCCAAGAACATGCTAACCCCCTATCTCCACGCCCTAAAGGAGTTGCCATACAAAATTTACAAAAATTATGTAAAAACGCCCATAACTTCAACAGAGTCGGCCTTAGAGAAATAAAGTGTACGACCGATCCCCATAAGTTTCCCCTCCCAAACATATTTCTAGAATATTCTTACCCCCTATCGCGACGCCCTAAGAGGGTTGCCATACAAAATTTACAAAAATTATGTTAAAAATGCCTACAATTTCTCTTCAGAGTCCATATTGGATAAGCTCAAGAAATAAATTCTTGATTTTAGAATGTGTTTTTTCTTTTTGTGTACACATAGTGGTATTTTCATAGGCTTCCGTGACTATTACGTCAATACCCCTGTGCCACCGAACCTGGTAGATCTACCACTGACTCTAAATTAATACGTTTATCTAAAAATTCTCACTCTGAGAGGACAGGGAAAGATCGGATTGCAATTCGGCTGCTAGAATCTCTGCCGTTAAAATACCGCAATGATCAGGGGGGTGATTATGTAATTCGATTCGAATCGAATAGGTTTTCGAAAGGAATTTTCTATTCGAAAGGCAAATCGTATTATCTAATACTTTTAAGAAATTTAGAGCAGAAGAAGAAAGAAATTAAAGAAGAATGAAAGCAGACTTAAAAGTATTAGATAATACGATTTTCCTTTGAATAGAAAATTCCTTTCGAAAGCCTTTTCAATTCGAGTCGAATTACATAACAACCCCCCAGGAAGTTTAGAAAGTCACTTATACTCAGTTCCCGGCAGAAAACTGCAGCTTCATTTTATTTGCATTTAATTTGTCCAGAAGCACCAAAGAAAAAAAAATTATAAAACATCCAATAATTTCTTTTCTTAATTGCCCGATTAACATATTCATTGCAAATTTTTTTTCAAGATACCGAACTTATTGAAGATATCTTTCACAAAATAAATTCATTGCACTCACGTCTGCAGGAGTCACGCAAAAATATACATAACATACTTGAAAGTGTAAGGCGTTATAGCCGTGATCCTCTACATCAACGTAGCCTCTATGGAAAAAACTTGCTAGAGTTAAAACATCAACAGGAACGTTTGAAGACACGTTTGTTACAATGCGAAGAAACCAAATTACAACTAAATCGCATCCTTATAGAAAATTTTTATTTATTTTTTGATCATGACAAACACAAACAGGATGTACAAGACAAAAATATATTGGAGGTACGTGGTTGAACTGAAATCTAAATTTATATCAAAATAATTAACCTTAAACATTTCTTATTTCAGTTTCTTTGCCAATTTCCCGAACAACAGCGCTCAAAGTATATTTTATATTTAAAGTTCATAGATGATTTAATTTATGAAGAAATTAAACATTCCATGAAAATCAGGTTATAGAAAATAATTTTAAAATAAATTCTAAAATTCATTTACATTTCATTTACAAAAACAAAAACTAATTTGAAAAACAAACATCTAACGAATTTCATTCATTGTATTCAACAAGAGTCATGTTTATTTAAAATTAAAATTAATTTTAAACCATTTCCAGTCGCTTTCTTTGGTAATGACCCTACTAATGACATATTGTATTCCTCATTTAAGGTCTATTTAATTTAATTAAAATTAATTTGGTTTGCCTAAACTTTATACAATTTCACACTTTGCTTTTGTAAATATTTGTTTTGTATTAACTGTAAGAAAAACAACGTCATTTACTTTTCAACGCCTCCACTTAAATAAAGTATAAAAAAAATTGGTATAGAAAACACGTTGTTGCATGCACGAACATGTCATATTTTTATTTAAATATTTCTGTCTGAACAAAGCTAATCAAACAATTGTATCAACAATGTAAACAAGCGATATCAAAGGAAGAGTTGTCTGTCTTTCGTGACAAAAAATGTGGTAAACAAAGTTATTATAATAGACGAAAGGCTTTTTAACAAAAAAAGCTAAGGGACACATTGCAAATTTAAAAATTATTTTACTAAAACTAACAATAAAGAAAATTTTGTAGAATTATTTTGTGGGTTGCAAAAATTACGACAGCTTAATTCACAATTTAGGACATTCAAAACAAACACGAATTGAGCAACTATTTCCATACATAACGTTAAAAACATGTTGACAACTCCAACGTTTTGCAACACATAAAATAGGTTTTAAATTGAACATACATAAGTACTTATGTATAAAAAGACTTTTGGTAAAAAATTTAATTGAATAGACAACCTACTAAGGGGCTTCTGTCAACAAAACAAAATTATTCAAAGATGATATTTAGCGTTTTTCAATTATAAAATTGCATTTAGCGTGTAGGGCCTGGATGGCGGACAGTTTACATTGTAGCTAAGTAATTGCACCGAATGCTTTATTAAATGTCGACAATTATGTATAAAACACTATAACAGATCCTTTTGAGCACATTTTCCATTACATTCTCACACATTTCACGAGGTAATTTATTAATTTCATCACAAATATTTTGTTTAGTTGTTTTTTAGTTTCTGGTTTGTTTGCATAAACTTTACTTTTCATACATCCCACAGTGAGCTCGATGACACCTAAAGTGGCGATTAATATAAATTTTTTTTAATTTTTTTCAAATATGCATAAAAAGGCATATTCTGAAAAAAAGATACACGGAAAAAACATTTTTTTTACGATTTTATAGACATTTTTATTTTTCTGAAAATTTTAGTTTGTTTCAGAATTTTCGCCTTTATTTTTAAATGGAAAGTGATTTTTTTAAAAAATTAAAAGCAAACAATAGCTTATATTGTCTTCTTACTAAAAAATAAACAAATAAATACATACATACTTTGTATAAATATGAATATAAGTTTAATTTAAATTCTGAAATTAGGTTTTGAAGGGTTTCAAGAATTTAACAACTTTTTTGAAAAAACAACGAAATAGATTTTTATAATTTTTTTTGCTTATTAATAATTGTCATACACTTAAAAAGAAACCATATTATGATCATCCTCACTTTCATCTTCATAATCTTCGCTATCATTGCTCTCACTATCATGTGTTTCTTGAAAAATAATAGGCGATAGCAAAATCTGTTGTTCCGAATTTGATCATTGTTGCTTTTCTTTCCGCTCATTTTGTTTATTAATACTAGATATGAATGGATCTGAACTGAGAAAAAATATATTTAGAATATCTTCATTCGAATTTTTTCGGCTGCATTTGCGAGCAAAGTGTTCTCTATAATTTTTAAAATCCTTATTTCTGCTTCGGTAAAAGGGCATATTTTATGATTTCGGGACCATGAATTAAAAATATATGTATTGTAGGAGTCATACAAAACCATTTTAACACTCTCGTAAATGAAGATGACTGAAACTTGTTTACGCATCTATCTCTATTAAAATTAAAATCCTCCGACAACAATAACAAGTAAACATTGAACGAATGACTATGGGAAAACAAAATAGTTAGTTTTGTTAAATACATGACTTTGAAAAAACACGACTTCAAACAGAAAAAAAAGTATGAAATCTTAGTTTGAAATATCAAGTTAAGATTTCATACTTTTAGAAAATATAAGATTTAAAACCCAACCTTAACTAACTTAGAAGTTATGGTTCACGAAACATCAAAAATAGGCCAATTTTATACCTTTTTTAAAAAAATTGTCAAAAATATTTTCACACATATTTTTAAAAACAATACATCATTTTTATACACTTAAATACCTAAAGCTGAAGGTTTTATTCTTGAAATAACACTTTGTTAACGTTATATATGGAAATTATGGACTCGTTTTATGCAAAATTTTACTTTTTTCGCTTTTTAAAATAATTGCAAAAAATGTTTAATTTTGACACGTCACTACAGAGTCAGCTGACAAGATAGATGCTTAAAAATTTACAAGGTGATGTAAAATTTTATGTGGTTTTATTTGATACCAAATATTTATGCAAAAACTTAATTTTAAGAATTCAATTAAGCGTCATTTTCGAACTATTTCAACCCACAGTGCATCCCTTCCAAAGAAAAGTCCAAAGCAGTCAAATCAGGCGACCGTGGAGGCCAATCAATATCACCATTTCTTAAAATAACTTGTTGTGGAAAAAGATCTCGCAGTAGTTCAATCGCAGCCCTTGCTGTATGCGATGTGGCACTGTCTTGTTGATGCCACATGTTTACCAGGCACATAGCATGCAGTTGTGGCATTAAAAAGTTTTCAATCGTATTACGATATCGCTTCCCATTGACAGTTACCGTTACGCCGTTTTCAGTTTTACAAAAATGCACACCAGACTGTCAGTTTTAATGGATGCAAAGGTGACTGATGAATATTTTGAGGGCTTTCCATTGCCCAGAACCAACTGTTCTACTTATTCACATGAAAATGTGCCTCGTCACTCATTATGATTTGTTCCCGGAAATCGATGATTGATTTTGATAAAATGTTATAACGATTAAAACAGGTTTATTTACCGACCACTTTTCCATAATAAATTTTCCACGTCTCTACTTTACGTGCTGCCAAATATTTTTTTTTTTTCATACATTTATTATTGAATCTTCGCCTGTGGCGAACTAACAATAGGTGTTCAAATCTTAAAACTAGGTAGTTAATATAAGACCAGCCAGTGCCAGACAAAAATTTAAGTTCTCATATTAATTATAAAGCTTCATATGAGCGCAACAGTATCCCTTCTTTTTAGGCGGGTGTGCCCACTATGTTGCAGGATGCTTCGAGCAAGCGGATTTGGATGTGTTTCCAGCTTGTTTAAGTACTTGTCCACATAGTTTAGGATTTCGCGTTTTACAAGTGGAACTTCTTGATCCTTGTGGATGTTGCTGTTTTTAATATACCAAGGAGCACCAGTAATCATTCTTAGAATTTTGTTTTGACGGCATTGTATTTTTTCGATGTTAGAGGCGGAAGCAGTACCCCATAATTGTATACCGTAGCACCAAATTTGTTTTAAAATCGAGTTGTAGAGTAGGAGTTTACGATCCAGACGTAGCACAGAGTTTCTACCAATTAACCAGTGGATTTGAGTTTCATTTGAGTCAGCTTCGCATCTATGTGAGGCTTTCATGTGAGGCGGCGGTCTAAGTGAATACCAAGATATTTTGTCTCGGTTCGTTGAGGCACCAAATGGCTGTTAATAGTGATTGGAGGGCACGTTTCTTTGCGTAAAGTAAAAGTTGCGTGAGTACATTTTTGCTCATTAATTTTTATTCCCCATAATTTTGCCCACTTCTCTACTTGGGTTACGTGTTGTTGTAATTGGCACGAAGCCTCTTTAGGATCTTTATGAATACTGAAAAAAGCGGTATCATCAGCAAATGTAGACGTATGCGTAAAACAGTTGGTTGGCATATCTGCCGTGTAAAGCAAGTACAAAATTGGACCTAGTATACTCCCTTGAGGTACACCAGCCCCAATTGGTTGAGAAAAACTTATTTGATTTCCCTCTTTGATCATAAATTGTCGGCCTGTTATGTATTTTTTTAAAAGGTTGAAAATATTAGCTGGAAGGTTGAGCTTTAGTTTGTTTAGAAGGCCTTCATGCCATACTTTATCGAAAGCTTGAGAGACATCAATAAAAAGAGCGGAGCAGTACTTCTTTTCCTCAAATGTTTTTCTTATAACCTGTACCAGTCTGTGAGTTTGTTCGATTGTGCTATGTTGACTTCTAAAGCCAAATTGGTGATCTGGAATGCAATTGTTTCCATTCATGATCGGAGTCAGCTTGTTTTTAAAGAGCTTTTCGAACAATTTTGACAATGTTGGTAACAAACTTATAGGCCTATACGACTCCACCTTCGAAGGATCCTTACCAGGCTTAGGAATCATCTTAACTAAGGCCACTTTCCATATTGCCGGGAAATGTTCAAGCCGAATTATGGCATTAAAAATAAAAAGAATAATTCTTTTAGCGATAAACGGTAACTCTAAAAGCATTTTGTTGCTTATTTTATCAACACCAGGAGCCTTTTTATCATTTAGGTTAACGATAGCCTTTACAACATCTGAAAATCGGAAACGTATTTCCATAGGGCGTCTAGCAACAACAGGCGGTAATTCCAACACGTCAGTACACGTGTTGGGAGTGAACACGTTTCTTAAGTGACTTGCGAACAGATCGCATTTTTTTTGTCATTTATAGCCCAGGATCCTCTCAAATTTCGCAGTGGAGGTTTTGCGATAACGGGTCTTTTTAGACGTCTGGCAGCTCGCCATAGAGAATAATTTGTCTGGGAAGTCGCGTCTAGGCTTTCTAAATATTTATTCAGTGATGCCATTCTGTGCACCCCCAACAAGTTTTTTAATTGGTTTGTGCATTCTTTCAGTTTATTTTTAAGTTGAGGCGATCTATGCTTTTGCCATTCTCTTCGGGTTCTCCTTTTTTCATATAAAAGCTTTTCAACATCTGCAGAAAAAATTTTGTTGTACTTGGCCTGACGATAAGTAGACGAAGCATATTCAACGGCTTTTATAATGTTTTCATTAAGGCTGTTAAGACAATCTTCGATGTCTCCGGGTGTTTTTAGAGGTTGGCTTTTCGAGCAGTGGGTGCTGATATATTTTTTATATTTCAACCAATCTACTTTTTTAGTTAAGAAAAAATCACTAGTTGCTATTTGATGAGGACTGCTAATAGTGATTATTGTTGGTGAGTGGTCAGAAGATAAATCCAAGGAGGCTTGGGCCTCAATAAGCTCCGGGGATATACCTTTTGCTACGCCAAAATCTATTACGTCTGGTGCTGCCAAATATGAACTGCCAAGACTAGTGTTAAACACAACGGCGGCAAAACAAAGTAGAATACCTTGCCGGCGGACACCCTGTATTTATGTTAAGATAATTATAAATTGGAAAAAACTTAGCTAGACCTGCTGGCGTGGAAAAGAATAACGGCCGCTTAATTAGTTATTAAGCTTTGACTAAAAAAAATTAATTTTGTTTTCAAAAACATAGATTTTAATGATAATTATTTTATTTCAAAACTTGCAATAGGACCAATGTGAAGCGTGTATAAGATTCAGCATTGCCAAGTAAAACACTCTTACTTATTATAACATAACTTTAATTATTTTATAATTTTTAACACTATAAAAATAGACGTATTTTCCTAAAAATTAGGAAAAAATATTAGGCATAAGTGCACCAAAGTTTGATGGCAAATGTAGTGAGACAAATTACTATAAATGACAGCTGTAACAAGGTCATTATCGTTACCAACAACATCATTATTATTGCGGTAGTTGCAATAGTTTTCATGCTCATTCATTTCATCATGTAGAGTCATTCATTCATTGTCATTGTACTCATCAACAACATTTCAAAATAATTACAAAGAAACACAAAAAAAACTTTAAAAAAATGCCTTTTGTGGCATTTTTTTTTCTATTGCATGCAAAATGTACTCCCAAATCCAACTTAATCTAACTTAATATACACAACGTTCATACGGCTCGTCGCACATCACTGCAGCTTAGAGTATTTGTACAATGAAATGTCTATAGCCACAACGGCGTTGCCGGAGTTATTTGCAGTAGGAACAATAAGAGCCATAGAAAAATCGACAACATTAGACACTTCAAAAACTTTATATTTAGTAACAGCAAAGGAAACTGAAACCAAAACATTTAACTATTTTAACGAAAACATGGAATCAATGGATTCTTTAACAAATATTAAAGCGACAGTGATACCAAATGTAAAAAAAATATCTCCCTTGACATCAACAAAAGCCAAAGAAACCACAACAAACGGCAAACACTTTTTGCCACAACTACTTAAAGGCAGGCAAAACCAAAATCAACAGCAGAATGAATCACAAGTTTTGCCAGCATGTCCAGCAACAACATATAGTGAACTAATGCCCCAACCTCTCTCGTCATCCTTGCACAACACTCTAAATGTAAACTTAAAGAAAAGCTTAGCACCTTCCTCGCCCAACAACAGCAGCAACAGAAATAGTACAAAATCTCCTCTGTTTGAGGTAAAATTGGAATTGGTAGACATGCAAATATGCTTTCAGCCAACATTTGAGATAAACGTAGAAAATAATTTTCAACAAATTGTCGAACAACTATTACAAGATATCAGCAGAGCCTGTAGATGTATGCCGCGAATATTTCGTGAAAGCAGCACAACACTGTCGTTAGATGGCGAGCCGAGCTGCATTTACGTAGAATATTTGTCTGAAACTAAACAAATGCTCAACTACGGTGTACTAGAACAAAAAGAGCAACAACAATCAGAAGACAGAGATTACCAAAATATTACTGAAAGGAATGCAAATGATGTTGGGAAAGAAAGAGCCACGACTGTGACAAATAAGAAATTTACAGCTCTAACCACAAAAGGTAGTATTGTTTTACTTAATTTTTGTTTATTTGAACTTACAATAGTCACACGGGTCAACAAAATAAAATTTTCTTGTAAGGTCCAAGGTTAAATAGCCAATTCGCATACAATAGATTTTTTCTAATAAATCTCGCCGCTTAGAACAAAAAGGAAACAACATCGTCCATTTTAAATTATCCTTCCACCACTCAATATTAAACTTCGATAAATTTGAATTTTTAATTATGAAAAAACTTTGTATCAGTTACAGGAAATTTTCTCAGATATAACAAAGCAAAAAAATATCCTAAAATTGTAGAGAAAATGCCTCAAATTTCATTACCTACACAGTCATTAAAACAGATTTTCTATCAGTCTGGACGACTGTAATGAGGAATAAGGTAAACGGTTTTACCAAGATGTCAAAACTATTAAAAAACATTATCAAGCCCAATTGCCATATGATGGCAGACTACTGCTGAAGCTTACAAAAATATTTCTCTGAAGTAAAATGTAATAGAAAATCTCGTTAAAAACGACTTTCTCTACTAATTTTTAAAATTTTTGTAAGTCAGTTAAAAATACATAAAAATTTTAAAAAATCTTTTAGTACGTGCTGCCACTTAATTGTAAATAAATTTAAAATTTATGCAAAAATGTTATTAAATTCTAGCTCATTTGATCTTTATCAAAGAAAGTTATAACAAATAAGAATCAATTTTTAAAAAATCCTTCGGTTTAAAATCTTAAGCTATATTTACACTACCTGAGTTGTCATCTGAGTTTCACAACTGAGACTTATTTTTATAGTGTAATAACATGTCTATTTTTATTTGTTAATATTTTTGTCTAACCTCAGTTGAAAATAGAACGTTTTCTATTTTTAAATTATTTAACGTCTGAGTTTTAAATTTATGGCTTAAAAAGTTATCGGATTAAATGCTTGTTGTTGTATTGCCATACACTTTGTACCAGTTTAACAACATTTAAAATTAGCGGACTTATTATAATTTCTTAGATGTAATGTAATACTAAAAATAAAAATTTCAAATTGTTTTTTGACACTCATAGAAATTTAAACTAATTTTTTTGACACTCAACTCAGATGAGAACTTAGGTAGTGTAAATATAGCTTTAGCCTTTTTCAAAATAAAAACCAATTTTTTTAAATATGTAACTTCGAAATAAAGCTTCCAGAATATCTCTAAAGCTTTTATAGAATCCAAACATTAGTACAGACATTTCTTTAAAGTCGTTTTCTTTCCTATCCTTCTGTGTTTTTTTAATTTAATCAAATCACTTGTTCTCTAGTAAATGACAATTATGTGATGCAACATCCTCATATTTCTTCATTAAAAAAGTCTCGAGGTACAGACTCAAATTAAAAAAAGTGATTGATGTTCATTGATGCTGACTACCATGTAAATACAAATTGGCTTAAAAACCACGGACCTTAAAAGTTGTGTTGACCTGTGAAAACTTAATAAAAGCTTGTTTAAATTTTACAATCAACCATTAATGAATTAAAGATGAAGAAAATATAATAAATATATTAATTAAAATATAACAATTATTTCTACAAAAAAAAATAATATCAAGAAAAAATTATTATTTCTGCCAAACCATTTCGTTCCCTGCAACCAAATTCAAAGTTTATGCAAACACTGCGTATGAGCGATATTTAAAAACCGTCACCAATAAAGATAACACATACGCCACCAGTGCACACTGGACCCAAATCAACTGATTTTAATAGAAATGAAATATACTAAAATGTTGAAAATTGTCAAGTAAATATATTTTCTTATTGGCAACACTTTAATCAATCATGGTTAAAAATAAAAAAAAATATATTAGCAATTAAGCGAGTAAAAGCTTTTAAAGTTGGCGGTTCAAGTATAAATAGCGATTGCAGCAGTTAACTACAAAAACTAAAACAAAAAGCTATAAAAAATTAAATTTTAAAGAAAATCAAATTGAAAATATAATTAAATGAAGCTGCTATACATATATGATAAATCTAATTCCGGGTTTTTACCTCTAATATAAGATTTAGGAGTTATTTGGGTAATTTTAATCGCAGATTTTTAGTAACTTCAGAAACATAAAATATAAAAAATTACTATTTTTTCCGTTTTTCTGAAAGTACGTTTTTAACATATTAGTGACTTAATATCAAAAAGGCGTAGCTCAATTTTTTTTAAAGTAGAGTTTTTTTTTTTGTTAATTTTTATATTCAAAATTTTAAAAGTTTTTATTATAAAGTACATTATATAATTTCCTTTTAATATTTTTCCGTTAATATTGAAAGAAACTTTAATTTAAAAAAAGGAGTAGAATGCATTTTCAAAAGCAGCTACGCATTTTTATCACCAGTACTGGTACACAGTGGCGATTAATTAATGGGAGCCGTAATTTAAATTTTTTTCAAATCGTTAAATATGCATAAAAAGGCATATTATGAAAAAAAGATACACAAAAAAAATTTTTTTACGATTTTATAGACATTTTTATTTTTGGAAAAATTATAGTTTGTTTCAGAATTTTCGCCGTAATTTTAAAACGGAATGTGATTTTTTAAAAAAATAAGAAGCAAACAAAAGCTTATATTGTCTTCTTTCTAAAAAATAAAAAAATAAATATATATTTTGCATATACATATATGGATATAAGTTAAATTGAAAGTCTGAATTTGGGTTTTGAAAGATTTCGGGAATTTTACAACTTTTTTAAAAAAGTAACGAAATAAATTTTTATAATTTTTTTGTTTATCAATAATTGTCATACACTTAAAAAGAAACCATATTATGTTCATCCTCACTTTCATCATCATAATTTTCTCTATCATTACTCTCACTACCATTTATTTCTTGAAAAATAATAGGCGATAGCAAAAGCTGTAGTTCGGAATTTAATAATTGTTACTTTTCTTTCCGCTAATTTTGTTTATCAATACTAGATATGAATGAATCTGAACTGAAAAAAAATCTATTTAAAATATCTTCGAGTTTTCTCGGCTGAATTTGCGAGCAAAGTGTTCCCTATAATTTTTAAAATCCTTATTTCTGCTTCGGTAAAAAGGCATATTTTATGATTTCGGGACCATGAATTAAAAATATATGTATTGTAGGAGTCATACAAAACCATTTTAACACTCTCGTGAATGAAGATGACTGAAACTTGTTCACGCATCTATCTCTACTAAAATTAAAACCCTCCGACAACAATAACAACAATAGTAAACATTGAACGAATGACTATGGGAAAACAAAATACACGTTTTGTTAAATACATGACTTTGAAAAAACACGACTTCAAACAGAAAAATGCAAAAAATAGAGCAAAAAAACCGCAAATTTTTTTTTGTAATATCAAGCTTAGATTTCATACTTTAAGAAAATATATGATTTAAAACCCAACCTTAACTAACTTAGAAGTTATGGTTCACGAAACATCAAAAATAGGCCAATTTTAGACCTTTTTTAAAAAAATCGTCAAAAATATTTTCACCCATATTTTTAAAAACGCTACATCATTTTTGTACACTTAAATACCCAAAGTTGAAGGTTTCATTCTTAAAATAATACTTTGTTAACGTTAAATTTGGAAATTACAGACTCGTTTAATGCAAAATTTTACTTTTTTCGCTTTTTAAAAAATTTGCAAAAAATTTTGTATTTTGACACGTCACTACGGAGTCAGCTGACAAGATAGATGCTTGAAAATTAACATAGTGATGTAGATTTTTATCTAGTTTTATCCGATGCCAAATATTAATACAAAAAAATAATTTTAAAAATTCAATTAAGCATCAATTTCGAACCATTTCAACCCAACGTTCGGTAGTAGTGTCTTTTGACTGTAAACATCACCTATTTAACTTACATACAACAGAGAAAGGAAAACGGATTATCTATATCCCTTCTTTTTTATTTTTGTAAATTAAAGCGAAGTTTACTTATCCATACACAGAATACTTTTTTGCATTAAAGTATTATTCTCCCTTTGCTAGGTAACAAAAAATTTTAATTACGCTTTTGACATATAAAGCCATCAATATAATAAACTTTCAAATTTGTTAATATTTTTTTTATATAATTTTAGTTCACAAAAATCTTTCAAATATTTTTTTTTAATAAACAGAAATCAAACAACTTCATTCTGACATACGCAAAAATGTAAGCGAAACTATAAATGCTGCTAAATTATATGCCCTTCAGTTTGAAGCGTTTAAGCAACTTTGGTGCGAAAAGTATTCAAGTGTTTTAAAACAGCATCTCAGGAATCAAACATTAGTAGACCAAACACAACAAAGTGAAGGCAAAAAGGAAAAAACTGATTTTACTACGAATAAAGAATATTTTGTAATGGAAATATTTAAACGTGAGGTAAGTACTTAATTGGAAAAATGTAATTTCCAAGGTTTGCAAACACATGTTACCACTTTTCCCTCTTTTTTTTATTAGTTTGTAAAGAAAAACAATAAAATAAAAGCCATAAAATAAATGTTAGTGTTGATTAGTTACTTTCATTATAGGATTGAGATAATAATTTATATTAAGTAAGAAATGGTAAAGACGAATTATAAAGTACCCTCTTAAAATCCAATAAATATTATTTGTTAATGTGAAGTTAAAGTGTTTATTTAAAAATTAATAAATTAATCTTAGCAATAGGTTGTAAGTAGGTCGGCTAACAAACTATCAATTTTATTTAATTACAAGTCTTTTTAATAAATAATTTGTAAATTATACTTTTTAACACATGTTTCAAGTTGCTTACATTGCAAAGTTTACCCTCCAGGAAATGGTCAGTAGAATAAATCAAGCCAAGTTAAATCAAATCAGTTTGGTTAAAAACAGTAATTTGTGCTGGCATTGCCTAAAAATGTTTTGCACAGTTATTTATGGTTGAAATTCTCCTAAAATGTTTATGCTTCTCATAAATAATGCTGGCAGGCATTATATTTTTCTGCTACTCGTTTCGTATTTTTTTTTTATTTTTATTTCTTCTGGTTCTGGTAGTGGCAAATGGCAAGTGGAAATAAAATCTACAAATTGTAAGCCACAAGTTACATATATACATAAACACATACAAATAAACTAATGTCTAAGTAAAAAAAATACAAAGAGACATAAACAATATGCATCCAATTTCAGTTTTTTATTACGAACAACTGACCTGAGTTAAATGATTCTGCTGGTTTTCTTACTTTTTTTTAGAAATTTCTTTTATTATTTTGTGTCGCGCTTATTCAAGTTTGGATTGTCTTGAAAGCAATTTGAGTTATATATGTATGTGGTCACATTTATATATTACAATTTACTTACTCATTTCTGTGCAAGTAAGATATAGACAGGCTTACACTTCCGGTAATATGAAAAGGATATGAGTTTAACTGCATAAGAAAACAAACAGTGTGAACCAAAGCTGATAGAATAAAATCGAGTTAAAATAAGAAATTGTTTTAATACTGCAAAAAAAAAATTTACATTAATTCCTTAATTTATTTATTTATATATTTTATTTATTTGTTTATTTAAACATTAATTTATTTATTCTTTTATTTACTTATTCACGATAACGAACTTTTCTGCACTTTAGTCAAAAAAAATATTTTTTATAGACCTCCACACTGACCCTTTTTACAGCTTTATTTTTTTCTTTTAACTATAATTAAAGTACAAAGTACTAAGTACTAACCCATTCAATTAAATTTATCAAAATTTTTCACAATTGATATTAATATTTTATGAGTTTCGACTTCTCTTCAACACGGCTTTATGGCTAGTTCTGCTTTCTTCATTTTTTGAGCCTCTGGTTGACATCTTCTGCTTTTCTGCTGCTCACGCTTACTCAGTTTGTAGAAACCGCGGACCAATACAATTCGCAACTTGATGAGGGATCGAGTTACATCCGCCCGTGTTTGTAGATTGCTGAAACAATTGTTTCACAAGATGCAATTTGATTCGTATGCTGTATACTGTTGCAATGCAGCGATTACCGCGCAGTCAGTCATGGCCAGTCAGTGTCGTTTACTTCCATTAAATTATTTTTTTTTATTTATTATTTATTTTTTATTGTTTATTCATTATTTTTTTCGCTTATTTTTTTTCATTAATTTAATTATTTATTTGTTCTTTATTTTTTTTATTAATTTATTTATTTTTTTTTAATTATTTAATTAATTATTTATTCAGAAATAACAAAACATCAATTTTGCAACATAAAGCCCGCCTTTTAATTCGACAATTTCATGTTAAGTAGATAATTTTTGTAGAGTAAGCTTCCAGTCCAGCTGATCTGAGTTACTTTTAAAGTTACTTGAAAGTTACTTTACCGAAGGAAACATTTTGTAAGGCAACCAGCAATGTTTTATTAGTTTTTGCAATTACCCATGATTTAGTGCCACGGGAAGCCCGGGTAGCATAAGCGTGTTGCACAGTGCGTACTACAGGGTTTTCACCGGCACTTTGTTTGTTTATAATTTTTGACTTAATAAGAGATAATCAATCAGTCAAATTAGGCGACTATGAAAGTCAATCAACATCACCATTTCTTGAAATAAGTTGTTGTGGAAAGAAGTATCGCAGTAATTCCATTGTAAACCTGGATGTATGCGATGTGGCACCGTGTTGTTGATACCATATGTTTACCAGACCCAAAGCATGCAGTTGTGGCATTAAAAAGTTTTCGATCATACCACGATATCTCTTCCCATTGACAGTTGCTATTACGCAGTTTTCAGTTTCAAAAAAGTAAAGTCCAATGATTCATCCTGACCGAATTGCACATCAGACTGTCACTTTTAATGGATGCAAAGGTGACTAATTAATGAATTGAGAGTTTTCCATTGCCCAGAACTGAATATTCTGTTTATTCACATATCCGTTTAAATGAAAATGTGCTTCTTCACTCATTAGGATTTTTTCATGAAAATCGGGGTTGATTTTAATACAATGTTTTAACGATGAAAACACGTTGGTTAAGCAAATATTTTTCAGTAATAAATTTCCCACGTCTCTACTTCACGACTGCCAAATATGAATTGTCAAAACTAATGTTTACCAAAATGACAGCAAAACAAAGTAATATGCCTTGCAAGCGGGCACCCTGTATTTTAGCTCTTTGAGAAAGAGCTATGTTTGCAATGTTTGTTTCACATAAAGTTGTATTTATTTTTCAAAAGATCCTTTGTCTTACTTCAATGCTCATATAATTATTTCTGTTGAGAACCGAGGATAACAAACTCCTCTAAAAACTTTGAGCTGCAATTGCCGGTCTTTATTTCATAAAAAGCACCAGATATATCTCGTCTTATCCGCTTATGCAAGGACGATATGGCATTTGATTTTTACTGTGACTGTTTTATTATCTTCTGAAATTTTTAATATTAATAAGTTAGGGAAATGTTTTCCCTAACTCCTCATCACACTTGGCGTTTCGGTCACTATATTCCTAATTTTTTCTCTACACGAAGTTATACCAATAGCCAAGTCTTTTGATTGAAGTTCTATCGACTGGTAAAATTTTCTGGTACCGTTGCTGTTTCCATATACCCTGTTTCCATATACCTCCATCTCCTCGAGTTGCCGTTCTTCTAGTTCTCGGTTCTTCTTTTGGAATAGGCGGGTTTCCCCCCCTCTTTAACAGCTCTAAGCTCGCGTTGCCAATGGCACAAGTGTCACTCTGTATGTGGCCTTTTGGGACGCTTTCATTTGTATATGTGCTCCCATTGCCGGGAGAAGAAGGGTTCAATAAAAGAAGTGAAATAACTTCGTGGAATAAGCAGCTTTTCAACGTCCGCCTTTCTTTTTGTGTTATTAAGTATGTATTTTGTGGCAATTAAGGTTGAATCAGACGTGACTTAACCGTAACGCCATAGCCATAACGATTGAAAACGCAATTGGTTTCCGATTGGGTTCAAATTGGATTCTATTGGATTTCAGTTAGATTTTCAATAGGTACGGCTATGGCGTTACGGTTAAGTCACGTCTGATTTAACCTTTAGCCAAGTGCGTCCCTTTGCTGCTACAATGTATTGATACAAATTTATGTAGCTTGGAACGTCAATATGTCTTACACGCTGGACATGCTCGATCTGATTTTCGAACTTCCGTCAGGTGACAGTCGTGTTGAAGTAAATATCCTTTTATAAAAATTTGGGTCATGAACTTTTCACCTTTTTTGTTATACACAGTCAGTATAAAATTATTTCATATATTTTTTGGAATTTGCACACAAATCTAAAGTAATATATTTTGTCACTATAATTGTAATCAATTTTGGCATATTTATATAAAGCTGCCACATATTGCAAGAAATGCTCAACAAAAACTATAATAAACAAAGTTTAATATATTAAAGAAGAAATTACACACATTTAGTACAAACACAAATATGCAGTTCAAAGGAGAAACACATTTAAACATTAAGTCACAAATTGTATGTGTAAGTGGCCACAATCACACAAGTTGTACCCAAGGGACCAATAACATTTGATAAATGTTGAACGTTTAGAGGGTCAAATTACGACTGTTTCTTTAGAAACTTTTAGTTTTATGTTCGTAATGCTTTGTGAAACAGCAGTAAATTCTTTAACAAACTGTAACACACAACTTATAAAGGGATAATTATTAAGAGTTTAATAAATTTTTACAAAAAATGTTGGCTTCATCCCAAATGTAAAGCAATTAATACATACAAATATACGCCCGCAAAGAAAAAGTGCTACCAATGGATTTTTTAGCAAACAAATCCGAAGTAATTTTTTTCTTTTTTGCATTATAACTCTGTTAATTTAAAGTATCCCAACCATATTTTGTTGTTATGAGCTTAAAACAAACTCTTTAAAAATCTGCTTCTTTAAGTATTATTACCCACACCAAAAAGTTTTGCGATTTTCCACATGTTTATACTCCCAAAGCTAGCAATTTTAGACCCATCGAGTCAGAACTACTCCCTCAACATCTGAATCAACAGGAACATAATGCATTTTTGTTGACATATTAGTTTCCCTGCAGAACTAATACTACTTTACGGGATGCCCCTTGGCTATGAAAAATCCCCAAATAGGCAAAAGTACCTCTGAGCCTTTTAGAACCAAAAGAGTTTTTAGACAAGGTAACAGCTTTTGTATGATATATTAACACCCTCTTGGAAAAGGTTATAGGAGACGTAAATGTGAATAGAGCTGGCAAACTATTCACAAAGCAGTTCATTTTACTCGCTTACGTCAACGATATTAACATCAAGAAGGAATCAGCCAATGGTAGTCTGGCAGCTAATTGAGATAAAACCAAGTGGATGGTATCAGCATAAATTACAACTTTTACGTTGGCTAGGCCTTGCTATAAAAGTGAATTAAGATGATTCAGCTATAAAGTCATTTGAATGAAAACCTGGTCACCTGATCACGCAGAAGGGGATCCAAGGATCAGTTGAAAGAAGACACCTCGAGGCTTGATTTCAAAAACTGGAGAAACAATAAAAGTAATGACAGTCTAAAATTTTAGTTCTCAAAATAAAATAATCGTCATCCTCTTCAAACAAGTGTACCCGCCATGTGGTAAGATATTCAATACGAGCAGGTTTGGAGGTGTTTTAATTCTATTTAGATACTTGCCAATATAGTTAACAATATCGTGTGTAAGTAATGAAATTTAAAATTCCTTGCGGGTGTTGCTGTGTCTTATACATCAAGGATGTGGGGCAGTACCTCATATGTGGTAGCACTAAACTAGTTTTAAGCTTAAGCAAAAACAGAAAGATCTTGATGGGCCTGATGACGGGCAGTGTATCCAAAATTTTATAAATTGTCATTAGCAAGCACAGCTTTAGTTTGGTTAACAAGCTTTCAAGCCAAACCTATATCGAAAGCTTAAGAGACATCGAAAAGCACGAAATAGTGTTTGTTTTGATTAAAGGCTTTTTTTATAAACTGTTCCACTCTTTAGGGCAAGTTTCGTAATATTATGTTGTAATCCTAAGCCGAATTTGTTTTCAGGAATACAGTTGTTATCATTTTAGATTGGAGTTAGCTTGTCTTTAAGCAAAATTTTGAACAATTTTCACAGGCTTAAATTCTTTCTTTCGAAAAGTCTTTTCCATACTTAATTATCATTGTAGTGTATGCATACTTAGGTTTACCACTGTAGAAATTTAAGAACTTTGTTTACTCTAAGTTTAGTTTATGTTGGGTCAGCATTAATAAGTATCAAGGTATTTTTGTTTGTGTGAAAATGAAAGAACTAAAACCGTAATAATGAAGTTTGATTGAATGTAATTAATTAATTAATGTTTTTCACGTGCCAATTGTTTATGGGAACCAAAACGAAATTTACTAAAGCCGTGGGAACAGCAGACCGACTATTGGTTTGTTGATATCCTAAAATAATGCTGACCTATAGAATAAGTTAGTATATAAGTTGATAATTTTTGAAAATAAAAAAACAGAAAGAATTGATCAGGCAAGAGCTGACTTTCATTTCTATTTTAAAATCGGCACTCCTGGTGCTGAGGGAAAACGGCTGCAGAGCTCAGCAAATACTGAAATAACCCTTAAACAAATCCTTTTAAGAGACACTTCATGGCGATCCTGCGGATCTAAAATAATAATAATAAATAAAAAACTCAAAATCAAACAAATGACTCAAGAAGAGGTTGACAAAATTTTTGAGCGGTGGCAAAAATTTATCAACAACGAATACGTTCCAGAAGGCACACCTATCGAAGAACCACCCAATTACACACCGACACCAAAGTCTGCCGGCCCGAAGCCCATAACTATCGAGCAGTATAAAGCGAGACAAACCAACTTCAAACCACAACCAAAACCAGAAATCAAGAAGAAGAAGAAGAAAGGTGGAAAAAAATTAAAACACCAAAAAGCCTGCAAGGAACTACAGCAAGTTATAGGAATCAGCCAAGGGAAACAAAAGCAGAGGCTTATACAACAACTTGTAGAACTAAGACAGAAGGGCTGGAAAAATTAACAATACTTATTACATTATTATTTATATAATATTAAAGCTCACTAATAAATGTAATATTAGTAAATTAATAAATACACTTTTCAACCATTTTGTTGAAATTTTACACAAGTAATGAATCCAGCGATTCATACCTTTATACTTAGCGAAGAAGATAGAATAGAGTATATTGTAAAACAACTCAATATGGGCATCGCAGATACAAAAATAGAAGGCCATGCGAATGCTAATGCGATAAATACAAATAAGATAACAATAGATCAAGAAATTATAATAATTTTGTTGATAATTTTTATACTAGTAATCATATTTAAGTTCTTGCAACATTATATAAAGAAACAAGTTGTACGAAACACTGTACAAAATGCATAATAACAGAACAAATTTTAAATAAATAAAATCTAAATAAAAAATTTTTTTTTGAAGTACATATATATATATATTATATTCATGGAACAGATTTTTGAAGAATTAGACAAATTAATTGTGAATGCTAGAAAATCTATAACAAAGAAATACACGAAAGAAACTATACAGGAAAAACTAAAGTCAATAGAACAATTGAGTGAAAATTTCGGGAAACTAGTAGGACATTTAGCAAACCCTTTAAGAGATGAAAAAATTACACATTTTAAAAGTTTGAGAGAAACAGCAATTCAACTGCTAACAGAACATAAAGGAGAAAAATTAGAAATAGGGCAAAAAGCTGAAAATCCTAAAATCATGTCGAACTTTGACGGTAAAAAAGCTTCAGAGATGATCCCAGTCTTCGACGGAAAACCAAAACATGTTGATATTTTCCTTTCAATGACAGAAATGGTTCATACCGAACTAAATGATCAGGGGAAAAAGAACCTAATAAAATATGTATTGGCGATAAAATTGATAGACAGAGTCAGGGATATTTTGATTATAGAAAACACACCTGAAACTTTCGAAGAACTTAAAACAATTTTAAAAAAACATTTTAAATCCACAAGAACGGCAAGCAGCATACATTTTGATTTAAGGAACACTAGGCAAAAGGGAAATGTACTAAATTACAAGGAACGGATTAACACTTTGATAGCGGACTTGACATTAGCACAAATTTCCGAACTAGAGGACAGTACCAATCATGTGGCTCGTTCTACGATTAAGACCATGAATGAAAAATTGGCATTGGAAGTTTTTCAGGAAGGTTTATATAAGGACATAAGAACAGCTGTAATAGCAGCACAACCCAAGACTTTGGCACAGGCCTATGACATTGCAAGCACACAGGAAAGAGCATTACAAGTATCAGATACATTTACGACATTACAAATAAATGATAATAATAGGCGAAACTATAACAATAACACAAATGGAAACAATTCAGGTTTTAACAGAAATAGAAATTCCCTCAATCCACTGATGGATAGGAATTTTACCAGAAACTATAACAACAATAACAGAAACTATAACAATGTCAATAGAAACTCTAACAATGACAACAGAAACCATAACGACAATAACAGAGACTATAACAATATCAATAGGAACTCTAACGGTAGCAACAGAAACCATAACAACAATAACAGAAACAGACACTATAGCAACTACAATAATTACAATAGCTATAACAACAGAGGTAATAGATACAATAATAATGCAAGGGAAAGAGGCTACCCCAATGTTCATACAATACGACAACAGGGAAACTTACAAACCCTGGAGACTCAATACGAATCTCCGGACAGGGAAAACTAAGGGTTTATACACTACATATTGGGACATCAAATTTTCTCTTTTTATCAGTGAAAAACATTAACTATAAATTAACATTTTTAATAGACACGGGTTCAGAGATATCACTCTGTAAGGAAAACGTAATATACAACTATTATAAAAATACTGACAATATTTGCCGATTGAGTGGCATTACAAATGAATGCAAGGAGACAGTAGGTTCTACTGATTTGAAAATAATATTAGGAGAACAAACATTATCACACAGATTTCAATTAGTGGACGAAACATTTCCAATCATTACTGACGGAATTTTAGGACTAGATTTCTTCTGTAGATACAACTGTCAGATTGACTATGAGACATTAACTCTAAATGCTTGTATGGAAGAGGAGAAAATAACAATCCCAATAGAGATTAACACGAAAAGAATACATAATATAACTATACCTCCAAGAACAGAGAAGATAGTACCTATAAACATTGACATAAACGAAGATAGTGTTACGTGTAGTAAAGAAATAACAAACGGAATATTTTTAGCAAACACTATAATACCAAAAGATGGCCAACGCTATGTTAAAATTCTAAACACATTGGAAGAACCAGTGCGATTAGAAAAGTTAAGAGTCACTACAATACCATTGAAAAATTATGCAATCTATAAAACTAACATGCGCGATAACGATAGACAATCAGAGCAAAGATTTAGAAGATTACTAGAAAAACTAGATTTCAGGAACATGGAAGAGGAGAATGAAAGAGTCATATGTGATATTCTACGACAATATCAAGAGGTATTTCATCTTGAAGACGAACCATTAACGGTAAACAATTTTTATAAACAAAGTATTCAATTGAATGATGGCACACCCACTTACATTAGAAACTACAGACTGCCACAGACCCAATTGGATGAAATAAGTAAACAAGTGCAAGAGTTATTAGACAAAGACATAGTAGAACCATCTATTAGTCCATACAATTCTCCATTATTATTAGTACCAAAAAAAGGACAAAACGACACGGAAAAATGGCGTTTGGTTGTAGATTTCAGACGTTTGAATGATAGGATAGTAAATGATAAATTCCCTTTAACCAGACTTGAAGATATATTGGACAGATTAGGTAGAGCTAAATATTTTTCCACTTTAGATATGACAAGCTCGTTTCACCAAATAGAACTCGAACCACAGTCACGACCACTGACAGCATTTTCAACACCAAACGGACACTTTCAATATACAAGACTACCATTTGGTCTAAAAATATCATCTAACAGTTTCCAAAGAATGCTGACAATAGCATTATCTGGTTTAGAGTCAGACGCATTTTTATACGTCGACGATGTCATTATCTTCGGATGCAGTTTAAGGCACCACAATGAGAACCTCATAAGAGTGTTAGATAGACTGAAACAGTATAATTTGAAACTGAATCCATCAAAATGTTGTTTCCTAAAACCGGAAGTTTTGTATTTGGGACATTTGATAACAAAAAACGGTATAAAAACCGATCCGACGAAATACAAGGTAATTGAGCAATATCCTGTACCGAAAAACGCTGACGACGTTAGACGATTTATAGCTTTTTGTAATTATTATAGAAGATTCATTCCGGATTTCGCTAAAACGGCAAATTGTCTTAATAATTTATTGAAAAAGAACGTAACTTTCAATTGGACAAAAAATTGCCAAATGGCATTTGACACTTTACGAGACAGATTAAAAAACCCACCTATATTACGATATCCGAACTTTGACGAACGATTCATTCTGACGACAGACGCTTCAAATGTAGCTCTGGGAGCAGTACTTTCACAGGGTGAGATCGGAAACGATCTACCCATATCTTATGCGAGTAGAACATTGAATAAACATGAGAAAAATAAATCAGTAATCGAAAAAGAATTATTAGGTATTCATTGGGGAATACAATTTTTTAGACCATACCTATATGGTAGAAAGTTTACTGTAGTCACAGACCATAGACCTCTTATTGCTTTGTTTACCCACAAAAACCCATCTTCAAAATTAACCAGAATTAGACTTGAATTATCGGATTATGACTTTGAAATAAAATATAAAAAGGGAGCGAATAATACAAACGCAGACGCTCTATCGCGTGTAGAAATAGATTCACAAATATTAAGAGACATGATTCCAATCTGTATTGATGAGAAAGAAAAGAAAACCTTGGCAATAACAAGAAATATGTTTAACAGCGAAATGAGAAATAAAATTAATAACGAAGCGAAAGGCAAATATGATAAAGAGGGAATTATTATAAAAGACTGCATATCTCGAAAGGAGACTGATCACCTCCATATGTGGGAATGTACGTCAATAAATAATATTAAGGAGCTCCAAAAGATTGAATTTATATATGATAACAAGCTGCAGCAAAAATTTAAAAATGAATTAAAAGAAAAGAATGATAAGATAACGCGCATAATATGCAATAAAAGCGAAAATCCTATGTTTTCAGGAACATTTATGGAGAAACTTTTATTGAAATTGAGGAAATTGAAATTTAAAAAGTACGTACTATATGACGATGATGAAATATTTAAATATATAACGGCCGAAGAATTGAAAGAAAGATACAACAATATAAAGAACAACGATATAGAAATAATAATATACAGAAAGCCAAGAGAGATAAAAGATAATATAACACAATATAGATTGATAGAAGAATTTCATGACTCACCACATGGAGGACATTTTGGAATTAGGAAAACACTTTCCAAATTAAAACAAAGATATATTTGGAAGAATATGAATAAAATGGTTAAGAAGTACATAACAACGTGTGATTCATGCCAGAGGCATAAACAAATAAGAAATACGAAAGAACCCTTTACTATAACAGATACACCATCACACGGTTTTGATACTGTTGTAATGGACACAGTTGGACCACTAAGACCATCCGGACAATTTAGATACATACTTACCATGCAGTGTGAACTAACAAAATATGTTGTTGCTTGTCCAATGGAATCAAAAGATGCCAAAACAGTCGCAAAATCTTTAATAGAACATATTGTATTAAAATACGGGTTATTTAACATTCTCAAAACCGATAGAGGAACTGAATTTACCAATGAGTTAATGAGAGAGATTTGTGTATTATTAAAAATAAAACAAAATTTCTCAACACCTTACCATCATGAAACTTTAGGTACAATAGAACGAAATCATCGCGTTCTAAATGAATATTTTCTAAATTTTGTAAATGACATTAATTGGCATGAATGGATACCATATTATGCTTTTGCTTTTAATACGACACCAAATGTCGATACAGACTATTCACCGTTCGAACTAATTTTTGGTAGACTTCCTAGACTACCAAACGATATTTTAGATGATGCTAAGAAAATTTATAATATTGATAACTATTTAAATGAACTAAAGATTAGACTTCACGACTCATTACAAAGAGCAAGAGGAATAATTCTCGAAGTAAAAAGAAAAAGAGGATTAGAATCTGAAAAGAAGCAAAATAGAATAAATCTTAGAATAGGAGATTTAGTTTTAGTTAAAGTTTTAAATAGAAAAAAGTATGAACCACCATACAAAGGCCCATACAAAGTAGTAGACTTAGAAGATTTAAATGTACTCATAGAAATTGACAAAACAAGAACTAAACTAGTGCATAAAAATTTGCTAAAAAAATACTTAAATTAACATATATTGGTTATATGTAAGAAATATAAATAATATAAAATCCTGTATGTAACAATATGAATAAGAAATAAGAAGATGAGGTGCTTCAAATTCACTTTATAAAAATGCATACATAATCATACTTATATAAATTTTTTTAATTTTAACTTTGTTTCATTTTTTAATAATACCCAAACCTAAAAGGGTAAGGGTGTAGTGTATGCATACTTAGGTTTACCACTGTAGAAATTTAAGAACTTTGTTTACTCTAAGTTTAGTTTATGTTGGGTCAGCATTAATAAGTATCAAGGTATTTTTGTTTGTGTGAAAATGAAAGAACTAAAACCGTAATAATGAAGTTTGATTGAATGTAATTAATTAATTAATGTTTTTCACGTGCCAATTGTTTATGGGAACCAAAACGAAATTTACTAAAGCCGTGGGAACAGCAGACCGACTATTGGTTTGTTGATATCCTAAAATAATGCTGACCTATAGAATAAGTTAGTATATAAGTTGATAATTTTTGAAAATAAAAAAACAGAAAGAATTGATCAGGCAAGAGCTGACTTTCATTTCTATTTTAAAATCGGCACTCCTGGTGCTGAGGGAAAACGGCTGCAGAGCTCAGCAAATACTGAAATAACCCTTAAACAAATCCTTTTAAGAGACACTTCATCATCTTTGCCAAGGCAACCATCCATATTGGCGGAAGTATTCAACCCGAAGTAAGGAGCTAAAAAAACAATTTTTTTCTTGCTGTGCAAGCATTTTTTTGCTGAATTTTACAAATCCAGGGGTTTTTTAATATTCAAGCTATTGATACCTTTTAGGACATCAAAAAATTGGAATCTTATTTTTATAGGAAAACCACTTAACAAAATACCATTTAATCATCATTTCGATAATGTTTATTTCAAAAAATAAAAATTAAAATAAAAAGCAAAAATTTGTCCTAAAACAATAAGTTTTAACAAAAATACGAGGGTTGTCTTTATGTTTCGGGATTTGGCAACACTAGTGTTTCAATCCGACAACTGACAGCTCTATCGTAAAGTTTGTCATTTTCTAAGTTATACGTACTCAGAACGTTTTGACATACGAGCGCTATTTGTGTTGTTTACAGTAACTTAAATGATTCAACTTGACCCAAAAATGAAATTTAATCGTAAACGTTTTCGTGCGATTATTTTTTACAACTTTCAACGTGTATTTACTCAGCAACAGTGCATGGACGAACCAAATTCCGTTTTTAGCGATGAAGCTCCATCAAGGACCAGTGTTAATCGATGGTTTGGTTAATTCAATTGTAGTCGTAGTTTACTCCACGACGAATTTCGTGAAGGTCGTTTAAAATCAGTTGTTGTTCCGAAAATCACGAAAGTCACGTGACCTATCGTCAGATTGAGGCAGCCTTAGGCATTACTGGGACCAGCATGCATTCAATATTGCATGAACATTTGACTGTCAAAACAAGTTTTTCGCGTTGGATCCCATACAATTTTTCAATCGCTCAAAAAAAAAGTTCGTTTCGATTGGTCGAAATAAATGCTCAGAAAATACGATCGCGGTGCTTCAAAACACGTCTAAGATATTGTGACAGGTGGTGAATCCTGGATTTATGCATATGAGCCTGAAAGTAAACAGCAGTCGACTGTATTGGTAGCTCAAGATGAGTCAAATCCAACAAACGCTGTTCACGCACGAAAAACTTCTAAGCAAATGATCGCCAGTTTTTTAAGAAAAACTGGACATGTCGCAACCGTTTCACTATAATAACGAAGAGCAGTCAACTCTTAGTGGTATACAACCATTTTTTTGCCAGTTGTCTTCCAAGAAATCAGGAAAACCAACTGTCGAAGATGGATCACTCTTCACCACAACAATGCGAGCTCTCACACATCGGCTCAAACAACTGCCGTATAGGCCTTTCTTAGCACCGAATGACTTCTTTTCCCGTACGTAAAAAACAAACTAAAACGTCAACGTTTTTCGATACCTGAAGAAGCGGCAATGGGTTCAAATGCATGCAAAGGTGTATATATCTTCATGGGGAGTATTTTGTAAAGCAATAAAGTGATTTTCGATGATTGATATTTGCTTTTCTTTTCTAATCCCGAAATGAAAATGCAACCCTCGTAAAATAAGAATAAAAAAAATATTTTTCATATTTTTACATTAAGATTTTTTCTTTTAGAATCCTGATCACTTTCTTTTCCAACCTGATTTAAAATTTATAGGATAATCATAAAACACATACAAATATAGAAATAAATGTTCAAAAAATATATATCATCTTTATTACATATTTTTTTACATTTGGTCTCAGATTGTAATTCTTTTAGTTGCGTCTTTGAATTGGTCAGAATAAAACTCTCATGTTGCTTGTTTATGGCTTCTTTTTTCTTTGTCAAAAACTTGATTTTATTGCTTTAGCTTATATTTTCATTTTATATTTAAGCCAACACACTTAAACCACGCACTCTCAAACAAAAATTTAAGTTCTGGTGTACAAATACATAAAATATTTGCGGTTGAGGTTAAAGTTTTGCGGTTTAAGCCTATTAAACTTAAAGAAATTGGTTCATATTTCATTGCGGACCCAGCCAAATGGCCAATTTAAATTCGCAATTTTTTTATTTTCTTTGTTTTTTCTTGGCTTGCATTTATTTATTTAATTTTTATTTTTATTTATTTCTTTTTTTTTTTTTTTTGTTGTTTTACTAGATCTCAGAAGGTTATCATGGAATTTAATGCCAGTCAGCAGCAGTAGTTTTGTCACATTTGGAATGAGTTGTTGTAGCTGTACTATTTACTTGTTTGTATTGTTTGTATGTGACATGTATGTATTTGTTTTTTACTTATTTTTCTATGTGTGTGTATGTAGTTATGTTTGTGTAAGGTTGTCCTTTAAGTCAATAGTTTTATTTGCTGTGGCTTTTATTTTAGGAGGGGACACCAAACGTTTTTGGTCAGAAATAATTGTAAAATATTACAGACAATAAATTTAAGAATAGAAAATTTGAAAGCAAACCAGAAGTCTGGTTTGTATGTTCCCACAAACTCAGAAGAATAAAGAATTTCAAATATTTTGAAAACATTTATCAATATAAACCTGTGTCTTGATTTAAATTTTCAGGCTCTTATAAGATACTTAAAATTAATTAATTTGAAAATTATGTTAATAAATACGAAAAATTGTGTGTCTGTTTATATTTTTAGATTGAGCGCTATAATAATCTGCACGATGTCATCGAACAATTTTCTGATTTCCATACTATTAATGGTTGGTTACTAATAGATACTCGGCCTCTAAAATATTTGTTACTAAATCTGACCTGCAAATGGTCCCAATATTTTAAAAACAGACTATTGCGCTACGTGGAATCTACTTTGGAAGTAAGTAATTACTCTGTAACATTTAGTATCAATTGATATAAAGCTGACACATTCAGTCATACTATATGAAATATCATAATTTGTTTGTAAAAAGGAAAGGTAAGAAAATAAGAACAAAAGTTTTCCAAATTTTTTTTTCTGATTTTTATCTTGTTAGATACGGACGCATTTAAGCGAGTATTTATCTGAGTGAAAATATTTGTAATAAATAAAAAGTAACCTTTTTGATCTAAGTGCATAAATAAGTAAAATAAGGAAATTAAAATAAAAAATAAAAATCAAAACGCAAGCTATGGATGAGTGACAATGACTGTACTAACAGTAGGCCTTATAGCGGGAATGCTTACACTTTGCCGAATTAGATAAGCGTTAGCAATGACAAGATCAAAATCAAAAAGAAACTCCAACAATTTAAATGCAAGTGAAACTGTTTAAGTAAAAACTTAAAAATAATCAGAACAACTTAAGTGGCAGTGCGCCAAATTTATATAATATCGAATTAAGGCAAAGCTTGCCCCAAACTCGTTTTTAAAATCATAAAAATACACGGTATTCATAATCAAGCCTTATGAAGCTAAAGGCTCATAGTTGCTTCTAAAAAATAACCTACAACCTAAGTTGGAAATGACCGTTACATAACAGTTCTTAAAAAAGGCAGAATCCTAAAATCGGCAAAGGTTACACAACCTGCAAAAATACTAAAAGCTTAAGAAATGCAAGCTAATCACATAAGTTTTTAGTCAGTTAATTGGTTAAAATTATTCTTAAATGTCTATAATTGAACGTAACAATATTTATGAGACCAAAATTGAAGTGAATCACGAAAACGCTTACCGCACAACGCACGAAAGTTAAAAAAACCAAAAAATTCTTTCTGAAAATTTACACACAAAAAATTATCTAAGTAAAGTTTACTTAAATCAAGCCATAGCGGTGTCAAAAGTACGGTGAGTACGGTTTTTCTTAAATCAAGCACGAAATTTCTTACTCCAAGTAAAATTTTTTAAGTACGAATTTCTTACTTTTAGCCACAATTAAGCCAAAAAAAGGATTGATCTAAGCCGTAAACGGGATTATTTCGAAAATGAAATGTCATTTTTTTGACTTATTAAAGAAGAAGAATTTTATATTTTATTTTTATTTAATAGATACTTAAAATTTATAATTTAAAAATTTCATTTTTGTACTTACCGAAGCTGAGATTCGAACCAGGGATTTCTGCGTTGCAGCACAAGCGCGTTACTTCTAGGCCACCGAGACACTTTGTTTTCAAATGAAAAATAATATAATAGAACAACAAGTTTTTCCTGCTTGATTTGTTTAAGCAATCCAAATAGTCTTGATTTAAGAAAATGTAAGTAAGGATCGAACTTAAAAATTTCAAGAAAGATTTTGGA
The DNA here is from genome assembly GCA_963583895.1 of Melanophora roralis. Taxonomy (NCBI): domain Eukaryota; kingdom Metazoa; phylum Arthropoda; class Insecta; order Diptera; family Rhinophoridae; genus Melanophora; species Melanophora roralis. The sequence goes on along the minus strand of OY757187.1, from coordinate 32,573,866 downwards.
TAAAATCAAGAATAAATTTCTTGATTTTAGAAAGCGGTTTTTCGTTCTGTGTAAGAACGCAAAACGCCTTCATGTCGTTATACAAGATATCGAGTATAATTTAAAAACAGAAAAATAAAGGCCAGTTATTGCAGCGAAGAGAGTCTAATTTGCAACAAACATTAGAAACCGAGAAAGATACCCTCAACCAGTATTCCGAGTGGAGCTGGGTCCACTGATGTTAAATTAAAGAAAAATTAAATTTACGCAATTGTGACCTGATATATATTTTGCACCATAGAATTGTAGTCGAAGTGCCACATAATTCATTTCTACATTGCTTGCAAAGGATGTGGCCACACCAAAACTTATTGTAAGTTGCCTTCTGTTTGTGGTGTGAATGGGGATCTGCATCTTACAATCAAATACAATAAACCAAAGGATGATCTCTGGGCGTAGAAATGCGGTTGAGGATTTTACCCCTTTTTTGACTTAGAGAGTTTGTAACCCAGAAAACGTTTTTAATGATTAGGAGGAGTTGTTTTATAATTGTCAGAGAAAAGTTAAATAATTCCTAATGAAATAAGTCCCAACAGAAATGAAATAACTCCCAACACTTCGATAAAATGAAATAACTCTCAACAAAAATTCAGAGGATTTTTATGCAGCAGATCAGAATAATATTCTTAACATTATTAATTTCGGAGTAGTTAAAGAAATGTGTCAGGAACTTTCAGAGGCCCAGGTTTCATTGGATTCATTTTCGTACCGCTCGCAAGCAGTCCTCACTTAATCGTAGCTAGTGATTTTCTCTTAATTAAAATTATCATTTTAGCTGAAATAGCAAAAATACATCAGGATCCACTGAAAATATAAAACATCGAAAAGAATGTCCCAAATTAAAGCTAAGCTGCAAAATTGTGCAACCAACTCGAAAAATTTGCTAGAAGCATTCAAAATAGCATTATTTAAGACTTTTCTTCGCAGACGAATTATTCTCTGTGGCAATCAACCAAAGGTATTTGAACACTCATTCTCGCAAACCCTTAACTATATTCAGCCAAAGGTCAGTTAATGTTTAAAGCTTAAGTCACCTTCAACTAACAAGGGCTAGCGTACCTCAAAATTATATATTAGGACCAAGATTGTGCTTGGTTTACACAGCAGATATGATATCAAATAGTCTTACATACCGGCAACATTTGTTGGTCATACAAGTATAAATATAAGCCGAAAATACATTTAAACCCGCTCGCTCAACTATGGAAATTAAGAATAAGTAATTAATAAATATTTGAAAAAATCCCCCCTTTAATCAATAAGTTTTTTAATTAAAATTATTTTCCTTTTAACTTACCCAGACTTACATTATTAAAAAATTGTGCTTTATTTTATTTTATCAGTGGTAGAAGTTCTGCCACGCACAAATTCAATCTTTTATCTTTACATGTACACGATCACATGTGTATAAAACATTTGAAATTTTAAACAGTTTCAGATGAACTTTCAAACAAGGCGAATGATTATCGCTTGTTTGTTGAATTAAAATTACAACAATATTGAATTAATGTTATCTGAACATTATCTGAAACAGCACATAAACAAAAATATTATAAATAGTATCAGTTGCCTACCACTGTACTATATTCATGTATAACTTGTCTCTCTTTCTTTTTCTACTCCTTCTTTACAGAAATTTAACAAATTCATTACAAAGGGCTTTGAATTACTGCAACTGCAAGTTGCACTTAATGATTTTTGTTCTTTGCTGAAAGTGCTCGAAGTTATGGCACAAATTAAGCAACGCGAAGCTTATGCCGATAATCTGTTAAAGCCACTCAAGGAAATGATGCAACTGCTAAAGGCCTACAATGTACAATACGATGGACAATTAGTACGCAACATTGATCAGTTGCCCGTACAATGGCAACATTTAAAATCCCAAGCCGTTACCAAAGCCGAAGCGCTGCAAGATACAAAGAGACATCAAGAGCAACGAGTGACAGCCGTAACCATGCTGTACACGTGTCATTTGCAAACATTTGCAAAGAAATTCCAAAAAATGGCGGTAAATTATGCTGCAAATGTTTAACTGAAAAATTATATTTATTTAAAATTCCTTTTCTTTTTCACATTTTTTTTCTACTTTATTTTGTAGTTTTTTCAAACGCCCTGCTCTAAAGTTTATAGTCTCTGCGATGAAGTTTGCTGGAAAATGGAATGCTTCAGTGCACAACACAAACGCATTACGTACTGCGCCCAACTACTTGGCATTGCTGCACCAGATGACAGTACTTTGCGTCTGTGTGCCACTGAAGTGAAACGCGTCAAAGTAAGTTTAAGCAAAACTTATGTAGTTGAAATTGAATGTAAACTTTTTTATTTTATTTCAACAAAAACTTTTAAATTCTAATCAATTGAAAAAGTAATACAAAAGAAAGGTCTTATTGATTCAAAAAGAAAAATTTTAACTTAGTAAAATAATTTTTTTCTTTCGTTAAGAGTTAGATTTGCATATTTTTCTATACGTTACAGACAGAAGGAGGCGTATTTTTACAAGAATGTATAAAACAATTTCCAAATTAAAATTTAACTCTAATGCAAAGTCTGTTTTACAAACACTTTTTTAAGTTCTTATACACATACATTTTTATATATTTACACACATACTCACAACGTTAAAAAGTTTTTGATTTATTAACCCATTTGCAGTTATTTAATATTGGTTTTTCTTTTCAAGAGAAAAATTCCAATTTTGTTCGTGTTTAATATAAAGTTTTTAACATTTGTTTGTTTTTGTCTTTTTTCAATTGAAATATTTGCATGTGTTGTTGTTAGCAACTGTGGGATTTTGTTCATGTCATCGAATCATGTATTGATGATTGGCGCTCATCTCCATGGCTGCACATTGACACCGATGACATCGAAAATGAGTGCAAACAATTTACGCGCGAATTACGCACTCTTGACAAAAGTGTACGCGAATGGACTCCTTATTTGTATATTGTAGGAGTGTTGAGGGAATTAGTTGCTTCGTTGCGTACTATTACCGAATTGCAAAATCCAGCAATTACTGAATGTCATTGGATGGAATTGATGCGTGTAACAAAGGTATGTATGATAACGTGTAGTCTAGAGATTAACATATTTGTGTTTGTGTTTGTGTGGGTGATTGTTTGGGGTGTGAGTAGAATTGCAGACATGTTTACAAGCATTTTAATTTTTAAATAAGGTTACAAAACACTACTTAACATTTGAATTGATTTTAAATTTCTTTATGATAAACCATTACGGTGAAGTGTGGCTGAAGCAAACTAAATACTTTTACCCTTTACATATTGATTAGGCTATTTTTGCATCAATGGAAGAGAAATGTTTTCCTTCTAAATGGAAATTTGTTGATCTTTTTTTAATTGAATCTTACCTTCTGTGAACTTAAAATTAGTTTTCAAATCTTAAAACTGAATGATTAATATTAGCCAGATGGTGCAAGGATAAAGTTTAAGTTTTCAAAATGCGATAATCAATTTGGATTGTTTCATCTTCCTTTTTAAACGAGTGTGTCCGCCATATTGAGCGAGCGGATTTGGATGTGTTTAAGCTTTTAAAGTACTTTTTGTATTAACTATTGGAGCTTGAAGGTCTTGTATCATTTTGTTTTGACGACGTTAAATTTTCCTTATGTTTGAGACGGAGGCAATGCCCCATAATTGTATACCAAAGCACCAAATTGGAATCGAGTTACGGAGTGGGAAATTACAATCGGGGCGAATCCCAAAGCTTCTTTCAATTAGGCAATTGATTTTGGTTGCTTTTAATTTGTTTTGTGTCTACTTCACATCTACAACTGATTTCTATGTGAGGCCACTATTCAAGTAAATGCCACGGCATTTCACCTCAAGGTGCTGAGGCACTATGTGATTATTAATAAGAATTGGAGGGCACGTTTTTTACGTAAAATCAAAGTTAAAGCGGTTTAGTTTTGTTTTTTTACTAAACCCTTCACAAAGTGACAAGGGTATATATAAGTCGATTTAGCCATGTCCGCATGTCCTTCTATCCGTATTATGGCTAAAATCAAATTTCTTAGGCTCCCCGATGTCGCATGGACCCGTAAGTGGTATCAAACTGCTAGAAATGTCCACGAAAAAATCGCTAATCCCCCGATAACTGACTAAGATATAAGCCAAAAATCAAGACAACCTCTGTTTTTTCCTCTAAAATTTGTGCATAAAAACATCTACAACTGCCCCGGAGTTGCCTCCTACAATGTATAACGTGAGACCGATTCCCATTTATTTTTCCCAACAAACATTTTTTTGAAACATACTTACAACCTATCTTCTCCCCCTAGCAGGGTTGCCATACGAAGTTTCCTTTTTTTTTTTTCTTTTTTAATCGCTTCCACAGTTTCCAGTGTTCTCCTACAAATGTGAAATACAAGGCCAACCCCAATTAATTTGTCCCCTCAAACATTTTTGTGGAATATACTTACCCTTTATCTTCAGCCCCTAAACATGGTTGCCATACAAAATTTTAAAAAATAGGTCAAAAACCCCTACAACTTCTCCGGAGTCGCCCCTAGAGGAGTAAAATGTATCTCAGACTCCATCAATTTTTCCTCCCAAACGCATTCCTAAAGTATACTTACGCACTCCATCACCATTATGTAAAAACGCCTTTAACTCACATAAAGTCGGCCTTAGAGAAATAAAGTGTACGGCCGACCCACATTAGTTTCTACTTGCAAACATATTCCTAGTACATACTTACCCTATCACTACACCCTAATTTTTACAAATTAGAGTAAAAGTCCCTACAAAATTTTAAAAAGTTACGATAAAAACCCCCACAGCTGCCCTAATCACCCTAAGAGGATTAAAATATGACACCGACCTCTATTTTACAATTAAAAATATTTCATAAATAAAAAACGGATAGAAATAAAAAAAGTTTCGGTGTTTCGAAAGTCCAATATGAAGGGTATCTAAGATTCGGCACAGCTTAATATAGCGCTCTTACTTGTTTTTAGTCTACATGATTTTGCCCAAGTAGAGAGGACTATTTAGTTGACTCATGGCCTCTTTAGAATCTTGATGTGTACTTAGAAACGCAATACTATCATCAATTGACAGTATGTATATTTGAATATTAGATGGTATGTATGGTGTGTAAAGAAAGTATAGAATTGGTCCTATATAAGGTTCGCTAGTCCCAATTGTTTAGGGATAACTTAAATATTCTCCCCCTTTGATCATGAAGTGTCGGTCAATTTGGTGCTTTTTCAAAAGGTAATAAAGATTCACTGACAACTTCAGATTTTTTTGGAAACCAAACTTTCATGCCAACCTTAATTGATGAATGCCCAACGAGAGAAGATGAGTACTCGTGTTGTTTATATGTAAAATCCGATTAGTGTTCGGCCCCCGCAGACGTTTTTGGGTAATATTTCTTAAGAGACAACAAAAAACAGCACAAAGCTTTATCTATTATCTTCCTACGCTTTTCTATAATCCTGTGCCAAGCTGTGAGTGCTGTTCTATAGCCTTAAGCCAAAGTGGGGAAATCAATTTGTTTTTAAGCAACCAATTGAACAATTTTAACATACTTAGTTGATAACAGACTTATAGGTCTGAAAACGTCCACCTTCAAAAACTCCTTACCAAGACAACCTTTTATATCTGCGGGAAGTATTCAAGCCATAGTATGGCGTTTGGCTTAAAAAAAATATTATCTTTGCTGTACAAAGCACATCAAAAGGCATTTTTTTATTTATTTGATCAAAACCAACAGAAGCCAAATCGCTGCATTCGATTTGAATTGAAATTAAAAAATTCTAATTGGAATTCCTTTATTAAAAGCATTGACAACTCGATCAAACGAATAAAATTCGATTCGATTTGAACGCGATGATTTGGCTTCAGAAGTTTTCTTGGCCGTTAAAATACTAATGGCCTCTAAGATGTCTAGAAGTGTAAATCGTATTTCTTTAGGTTGTGTAGCAGCTCGAGGCAGTAGTTTATTCATATTAGCAACTGTATTGGGAGTGAACACTTTCTTTATATGTTTCGTAAGAAGATCAAATTTTGCTTTGTCTTCTTAAATTACGAAGTGGAAGTTTTCCAAAACCGGACTCCTGGCTAGTCACCATAGTGAATAATTTGTATGAGTAGTCGACTCTAGATCTTTCAAATTTCCTTAAGTTATGCTGTTCTAAGTGCCTCTAGCAAATTTCTAGGATTATTTGTATATTTCTATAGCTTAGTTTGGGCAATCTAGGCTTTTACCATTCTTTGCGGACTGAGCTTTTGTACGTAATCTGGTAGTATGGGGAAGAAACATGCTCAGCCGCTATATTTATTTATGCTACTAAGCCAGCTATCAATATCTTCCGGAGCTTTTATGAGCTTTTTTTGCAAGCAGTGGTTGCTGATATGTTTTTGTATTTGAGCCGATTTAACCCTTCAGATAAGAATACATCACAGGTTTCGATTTTGTAAGCACTGCAAATGGCAATAATTGTAGAGGAGTGAATGGTCTTGAAATTCATCTCTGGTAAAAAAAAAACTACAAAAAATTGCATAATCTTTAAATTTACAATCTATAAAAACTCCCGCTTTACCTTGTTTGTTTTCTGAAATATTATTCGTTAAATATTTTGTTAAAAATTTTACAACCAAAATATTTAAAAAAAAGCCATAAAAATACCTTAAGCTTTTTTATATTAATAAAAACTCCCATTAAAATTCCTATTTCATTAATCATTTATACAAATATTTAATAACATGTAACTTTGTAAATAAATGTTTTATTATTTTACTAAATTGATTTCATAAATAATTTCTTACATCTATTTAAATGTCCAGGTTTTTGCTTATTAATTTTTCAAACGTGTGGGTCTAAAAGAAACAAATTAATTTAATTTTATAACAACCAAAAATTAAATGATTTAAACGTGCGAATTTAACATTTTACAGTTGTTTTCAATATTTAATCATAAAGAATAAAAAAGATTTAAATCATTTTTTAACTCTAAGCAGCAACCTGTTTAGACCGTAAAAAGCAATTAAATAAATTAAAAACGTTCACTGGCATGTGAGACCCAACTTTAATTGAAATATTTAACCCTTTTGAACTGTCAATTTTAACAAATTTTTTAATCTGTTTACAAAAACAGAAGTGACTTTTATTAAGGGCACTATGGCCAACAGAATGCTCAGCGGATACTTAGGTACTTCTGAGCCAAGGTAGATAAGTCAAGGAGCTGCATGGGGGGACATTGTATATGATAATCTAGATTATCATAAGTAATACGTGGGAAAATAATAAATAATTAGAAGCAATCACTGAACGAAATTACAGAAGGTAGTTTTCCAAAACCTCTTGCATTCTCTGTGAAAACTATCAACTTACTTTTGTCTTCACTTACTGCTAAACTCATTTTTGGCGATTTTTTTTCTCTGTTTGCAAAGACAACATTGACATCTCGCAATATCGATATCATCAGAACATGCGAGCATATGGTAGAAAAATTTCCAAATCAATAAGGGCATATTATTTGGTCAGCTTTCATCTTTTACAGACTAAGTAGCAGTTTACTGCAGGCGATGAGGTTTTAATCATTATGCATGCTGCCTATCACCTTATCGTTTCCGGTTTTAAATAACTTACATCATCATCATTGAGTAAAGAGAGTTGCACATCTCCATTGCCGCTGTCACCAGGTACCAACAATCTTAAGAAATGGCTATCTGTCACCAGATTGTCACAATGGTTATTACAAAAGAAAATGCCACCTAATCCTCAGTGTAATGTTTTACCCCCTGATAAAACTTTTTGCATTCCCCTCGTCTTATATACATTTTTATCCCCTCTTACTCGTATTTTCCTTTTTCTCTCTCCTTCTTTCGGAAAAACTAGTTTTCCTTCTTCTTTTTCTCCAGATACCTCTTCTACTTGTAGAGCAAAAAAGAAAACCTCATTTTATTTTTAACGCCCTACTACGGCTTGAAGATCTTCCACGTATATGGAAAGTTACCTTAGTAAAGATGATTCCTAAGCCTGGAAAATATCCTTCGAATGAGGAGTTTTACAGGCCTATTAGTCTGTTACCGACTATGTCGAAATTGTTCGAAAAACCGCTTAAAACTATATGGCCCGATCCCAAATGGCAACAACTATATTCCAAATCACCATTTTGGCTTTCGAAGTCAACGTAGTACCATCGAACAAATCCACAAGTTGGTACAAGTTATGAAAAAAGTATTTGAAGAAAGGAAGTACTGCTTCGCGCTTTTCATCGATGTTTCTCAAGCTTTCGATAAAGTATGGCATGAAGGCCTGTTAAAGAAAATAAAGCTGAAGCAAGTTGCGGCATTCGATTCAAATCGAAATTCTAGTCATTCGATTAAGTTGTCAATGCTTTTATTAAAGAAATTCTTATAAGAATTTTTTAATTTCGATTCGAGTCGATTGCCGTAATTTTTCCCCTAAACTTTCCAGTTAATGCCTTTAACATATTAGAAAAGTACATAACTGGTCGACAGTATATGATCAAAGAGGGAAACCACTTGAGTTTTTCTTAACAAATTTTAAGTTCAAATTTGTGCTTTCTTAACAGAGCAGATATACCAACCAACAGTCTTATACACACATCGACATTTGCTGATGATACCGCTTTTCTAAGTATTCATAAAGATCACATATTGGCTTTGAACTATCTGCAACATCAAGTAACCCAAGTTGAGAAATGGGCAAAGTTACGGGAAATAAAAATAAATGAAGAAAAATGTACCACATAACTTTTACTTTACGCAAAGAAACGTGTTCCTCAATCCTTATTAACAACCATATGGAGCCTCTATGATTTGAGACGAAATACCTTGGCATTCATCTGGACTGTCGCCTTACATGGAAGTCACATATAGATGCGAAGTTGACGCAAATGAAACTTAAAGCTACACAAATCCATGGGCTAATTGGTAGAAAGTCTTGATTATAAGCTTCTGCTCTAGAACTCAATTTTGAAACTAATTTTGTGCTTCGGTAGACAATTATGGGGCACTGCTTTCGTCTCCAATACTGAGAAAATTCAACGGCGTCAAAACAAAATCCTAAGAAGGATAACTGGTACTCCTTGGTATATTAAAAACAGCAACATCCACAAGGGTCTGCAAGTTCTACAAGTTAAATGCGAAATCATAAACTTTTTGACAAGTATTTAAATAAACTAGAAACAAATTCAAATTCTCTCGCACAAAACATCTTGCAACATAAGTAGTGGACACACTCGCCTGAAAAGAAGGGATACTATTGCGCTGAGATGAAACCGTTTAAATTGATTTACTTTATTTTGATAAATTAAATTTTATTCCGGCTTTGGCTGTACTAATATAAATTCCACTTAGTTATAAGGTTTGAATACTTATTATTAGTTCGCATAAGAGAAGATTCAATAATAAAAAGTATGAAAAAAAGTAAATATTAATTATCAACTGAGAGTAATACGTTTGTTATTTCTTAAAGGCTCATTATTATATCTGTTTCATAGGCTAAAGTAAAGATGTTAGATGTTCGATAAATGGATTTTCGTTATTACAAACATGCTTTAAGCTAAAGTTACCTTTAAAATTTAAAGAAAGGTTTATTTATTTAAAGTTGCCATATTTATTGTTCATTTGTTTGTTGTTGGTGTAAGCAGACAAATGAAAGCAAGTCGTTACCACTGCATTGCTAAATATTCAAAAAGAAGTCGGTTTATTCATTAGTATTGCCACACTAAACAAATTTTCTGTTTAACTGAAAGGGAGGCTGTATTGACTGAAAATCTTGAAGTTCAATTTATTGTTTACTTTAATAAGAGTCAACTTTAGCTAAAGTAATTAAGTAATGGATTACAGGTACACGCCTGATGTTAACTATAGCCATAATATGGTGCCTGCACCGTTTTGTAAGAAATAAAACAGAGTTGTAAATACATACATACATATCTACGAAGAAACAGCAATCATTAAATTTGTCGAGAAAACCCCTTTTCCAACTTCTTTAGAAAATCACATTATAACTTTAATAACAAACTTTTTAAAGCAATTTTTTAGACAACTTGTCAGCCAACCAAATTATTTTTCCGTCGATTTGTTTAACATCCCTTCTTTTAAAACATTGTTTTACAATAAATTTATACTAAATACAACCTTTGCTCTTCTTTTGTCGTGAGCATGCATAAAGACGTGTGTATGTATGCGTATTCTTTATAAGTTTTTCCAAGTAAAATATCAACTCAAAATACCAACTCTTTTCTTTTTGATGTTAACATTTTTGAAAGGTTAATCGCCAAACAATTACTTCAAATTAACATTACAAAGTAAAGTTGAAATAACAACAACTCTTGGCAACATGTTTTTGAAAGTCTTAACACTAATAACATGATGAAACACACACGTAGACAGTAGAAATGCCTTAAGGTGCAAAAAATTACGGACTTACATAACTGCTTGTGAACGTATTATGACAAGGGGCATGTAAAGTTAAGTTGTTGAAATCCCTTAAATGCTGTGGTCATGAAGGAAAATTAAAGTTTTAGCTAAGAAAGCGTTTAAGTTTAATTTTTGTGGCCAGAAGCAGGTGAAACTCATTTTAAAGTTTTTAAATTTTCGCTAAAAAAACCCATGTTAAGTTAAATTTTTTTTATAAGACCCTTAAACTTAAGAAAAATTATAAAGAACGTTAACTTTTTGTTTAATTTGGGAATATTTTTTTTAATCTAAAGAACTTTTTTTTTTAATAAGACTGTTAACTAACCTGTTTCTTTAAACTTCATTTTTAAATATTAATTAAAATATCTTTTCGGTAATATTATATCTTTTTCATATCGATATATTTTAAAATCGCTTATACATAAGACATGCTTACAGTCCAAAATTTAACTCTAGCTTAGCTGTGGCTAAACGATAATCAGTCGGGCTGTCAGTAAGTAACACCACAATTCCTTTGTGATAGATGTGACTGCACAGAAAAAATACAGAGATAATTTTAGTTAAGAAGTTTGTAATCCCAATTAAATTTGTATTGAATCTCAGCCTGCAAACAAATTGATAGTATCAACATATGAATTTGCAAGTTTAAAAAGTTTTCTCCTATTTTAGATTCAATTAACAAATTTAACTAAAGTAAAACAAAATTATTAATAAACCTTTTAATTGTTTAATTAAAAGTATTAGTTGAATTAATATTATTTAAAAAAAAAACAAAATTTTATTTATTCTAGTTCTATTTAGTTTACAAATAAAACTAACTTTAGTTTACATACAATACCAGTCTTAAACAGCGACTCGAACCTGAGACCTTTTGATTGCAAGACCTACGCTCTATCCACTCAACTAACGAAGCATTCTGCTTTTTAAAGTGTTAATTTATATTTCTTTTATTTACTTTCCACCACATTAACAACTAAACACAACTGATCTAAACTCAACGCACCTTAACAACTATGCATAAGCAGAGGCCTTAATCTTTTACAAAAATAAAAAATAAAAAAGAAAAAAAAAGAAAAGAAAACAAGTAAGAGCGCTATATTCGGCTGTGCCGAATCTTATATACCCTTCACATTGGTCTTTAAATATACCCAGCCGAGTAATTTTGTACTGCAAATAATATAATAAAAAACCTTGTGCGAGTTTTAAAGCCCATAGAAAGAATAACAAAATTTTAACGTTCGTATGAATAATATAAAAATAAATATATATAATATATATATATATAATAAATATAAATAGGTCGAGAGTCTTAAAAGTTTTCGACATTATTCATATTTAAAGGTTAATAAAACTTATTAAATGTTCTAGTCAACCTGCTCTTCACCAACTTTTTCACCAAAATGTATGAATTATTTGATTATTACTTTTTGTAGAATATTCGAAGTCGATAGCTGTAATAGTTTTCCAGAAGTAGCGTATCAAAAATTTTATAAAAATTGTTAATTTGTATGAGAGCTACCCCTTCTTCACCCCCCATCCGAAAATTTTTTTCTTCAGAGCGTAGCCCTTGATGTCCAATCACTTTTTGTAGAACATTTGATTTCGATATATGTTATAGTTTCTGAGATATAGCATATCGAAAATTTAACAAAAATTGTTAATATGTATGCTACCCCTTTTTCTGCCCACACTCAAAAATATTTGTCTTTGAAGCGTAGGCCTTATTGTTCAATTACTTTTTGTGCAGCATTTGATGTCGATAGCTGTTATAGTTTCCCAGATAAAGCGTATCGAATATTTTATAATAATTATTAATTTGTATGGGAGCTACCCCTTTTTTTGCCCCCACTCAAAAAATTTTTTCTCTAAAGCGTAGGCTTTCTTGCCCAATTACTTTTTGTAAAACATTTCATTTCGATATCTGTTATAGTTTCCGAGATATAGCTTATCGAATATTTTATAATAATTGTCGATTTGTATGAGAGCTACCCCTTTTTTTGCCCCCACTCGAAAAATTTTTTCTTTAAAGCGTAGGCATTCTCGCCCAATTACTTTTTGTAGAATATTTTATTTCGATATCTGTTATAGTTTCCGAGATATAGCATATCGAAAATTTAATAAAAATTGTTAATTTGTATGGGAGCTACCCCTTTTTTGCCCCCACCCAAAAATTTTTTTCTTTAAAGCGTAGGCATTCTCGCCCAATTGCTTTTTGTAGAACATTTCATTTCAATATCTGTTATAGTTTCCGAGATATAGCGTATCGAATATTTGATAATAATTGTCGATTAGTATAGGAGCTACCCCTTTTTTTGCCCCCACCCAAAAAATTTTTTCTCTAAGGCGTAGCCCTTAGCGTGCAATTACTATTTGTAGAACATTTCATTTCGATATCTGTTATAGTTTCCGAGATATAGCGTATCGAATATTTTATAATAATTGTCGATTTGTATGGGAGCTACCCCTTTTTTTGCCCCCACTCGAAAAATTTTTTTCTCTAAGGCGTAGCCCTTAGCGTGCAATTAATTTTTGTAGAACATTTCATTTCGATATCTGTTATAGTTTCCGAGATATAGCGTATCGAATATTTGATAATAATTGTCGATTAGTATAGGAGCTACCCCTTTTTTTGCCCCCACCCAAAAAATTTTTTCTCTAAGGCGTAGCCCTTAGCGTGCAATTACTATTTGTAGAACATTTCATTTCGATATCTGTTATAGTTTCCGAGATATAGCTTATCGAATATTTTATAATAATTGTCGATTTGTATTGGAGCTACCCCTTTTTTGCCCCCACACAAAAAATTTTTTCTCTAAGGCGTAGCCCTTAGCGTGCAATTACTATTTGTAGAACATTTCATTTCGATATCTGTTATAGTTTCCGAGATATAGCGTATCGAATATTTGATAATAATTGTCGATTAGTATGGGAGCTACCCCTTTTTTTGCCCCCACCCAAAAAATTTTTTCTCTAAGGCGTAGCCCTTAGCGTGCAATTACTATTTGTAGAACATTTCATTTCGATATCTGTTATAGTTTCCGAGATATAGCGTATCGAATATTTGATAATAATTGTCGATTAGTATGGGAGCTACCCCTTTTTTTGCCCCCACCCAAAAAATTTTTTCTCTTAGGCGTAGCCCTTAGCGTGCAATTACTATTTGTAGAACATTTCATTTCGATGTCTGTTATAGTTTCCGAGATATAGCTTATCGAATATTTTATAATAATTGTCGATTTGTATTGGAGCTACCCCTTTTTTTGCCCCCACACAAAAAATTTTTTCTCTAAGGCGTAGCCCTTAGCGTGCAATTACTATTTGTAGAACATTTCATTTCGATATCTGTTATAGTTTCCGAGATATAGCGTATCGAATATTTGATAATAATTGTCGATTAGTATGGGAGCTACCCCTTTTTTTGCCCCCACCCAAAAAATTTTTTCTCTAAGGCGTAGCCCTTAGCGTGCAATTACTATTTGTAGAACATTTCATTTCGATATCTGTTATAGTTTCCGAGATATAGCGTATCGAATATTTGATAATAATTGTCGATTAGTATGGGAGCTACCCCTTTTTTTGTCCCCACCCAAAAAATTTTTTCTCTAAGGCGTAGCCCTTAGCGTGCAATTACTATTTGTAGAACATTTCATTTCGATATCTGTTATAGTTTCCGAGATATAGCGTATCGAATATTTGATAATAATTGTCGATTAGTATGGGAGCTACCCCTTTTTTTGCCCCCACCCAAAAAATTTTTTCTCTAAGGCGTAGCCCTTAGCGTGCAATTACTATTTGTAGAACATTTCATTTCGATGTCTGTTATAGTTTCCGAGATATAGCTTATCGAATATTTTATAATAATTGTCGATTTGTATTGGAGCTACCCCTTTTTTTGCCCCCACACAAAAAATTTTTTCTCTAAGGCGTAGCCCTTAGCGTGCAATTACTTTTTGTAGAACATTTCATTTCGATATCTGTTATAGTTTCCGAGATATAGCGTATCGAATATTTGATAATAATTGTCGATTTGTATGCGAGCTACACCTTTTTTTGCCCCCACCCAAAAAATTTTTTCTCTAAGGCGTAGCCCTTAGCGTGCAATTACTATTTGTAGAACATTTCATTTCGATATCTGTTATAGTTTTCGAGATATAGCGTATCGAATATTTGATAATAATTGTCGATTTGTATGGGAGCTACCCCGTTTTTTGCCCCCACCCAAAAAATTTTTTCTTTAAGGCGTAGCCCTTAGCGTGCAATTACTTTTTGTAGAACATTTTAAGTCGATAGCTGTTATAGTTTACGAGATATAGCGCATAAAATATTTCACCAAATTTGTGCAATTGTAGAAAAAATACCCCTTCCCCTGGTCCTATCTGAAAAAATTTTTTCCATTATTTAGGTCCCTTCTTTAGGAGTATCCGTGCCAAGTTTTGTGGCAAGAGTGACTATACTTACTGAGATATATAGGGATATATGCACGGATTTTGTCCTAAAAAAAATGGGTTACTCTGGGTTTTCGCTTATATCTCGGTCAATAGTGAACCGATTTTATTGATTTTTAATAGCGATTGTCTCCAGGACATTTCTAATAGTTTGACACCATTAACGGGTCTGTATCTTTTTATTTGACTCCGGAAACTTGATTTCAACAGACGGACAGACGGACATCGCTAAATCGACTTCCCTATCTATAAGGATCCAGAATATATATACTTTATGGGGTCGCAAATGAATAATAAAGAAATTACAAACGGAATGACAAAGTGATATATACCCTATCACTATGTGAAGGGTATAAAAATATTGACCCAATCAACGATTGAACCTGGCAGCTTTTGATTGCCAGGCTAAGACTGTAGCGCTGTGGCCACACGTTGAATTTTCACTTTCAAGTTGATCACACAAATTGTTTGTAAAATTTGTTCGAATTGACGATTGTGACTAGACTTGCCAGATCGAATTTGCCAAAAAGCTTGACATTGACCAAAAAAACTTGATTTTGAAAAAAAACTTGACAAATAAAAACACCCATACTATTGTTTTTTATTTAATTGTTTATTTTTTTTCATAAAAAATATTTGAATAAAAACAAAAATATCATAAAAAGTAAAAAACAGAAACAAATTAACAAACAAAAATATAAACTCACTTTTTACTTCAAAAAGCTTCAATGTACGTACTGGAAATCAGCTGCTCAAAAAATAAGCAGAAAAATAAGTAGAATTATCGTTAAGCACTACTTACAATTCGACTGTAAAAAGTACTTATTTTTGTTCGCGATGTCCCAAAACGAATCCGATATAATTTTGGTAGTCATACCCCAAAAAATAATTACTTTTTTTTTAATGGTTTAATTTAAAAAATAAGTAGGCGCAAAGAGTTTTAAAATAAGAAGACTTTTTTTTAATTTAATTTTTATTTTTTATACTTAATATTTTTAATTTAAAAATTTAATTTTTTGTACTTGCCGTGGGTGAGATTCGAACCAAGGACTTTCTGCACTCAAGCACTAGCGCGCTAACTCTAGGCCACCGAGACACTTTGTTTTTAAATGTTAAATAAGATATTCAAACAACAAGTTTTGTTCTGCTTTATTTGTTGAAATAATCCAAATAGACTTGATTTATAATAATAATTATCATGAGTTTAAATGATTTTTCAAATCATAAGGTGCTTTTAATAAGTCATTACAAATAGAAGAAAAGTGGCAATTAAGGCTACAAAATAATAAATTAAGGAAGTCATTATAAAAAAGTTTGTAAGTGAAGTTCTTGCTGGGATCAAACGACTTTTAAAGATTACAATAGGTGGCGCTGTAGTAAAATTATAAAAAATTCTGTACTTATCAACCTTAACTACTTTAATTCATAGCATCACTAGGTATTGTGCCAAAAATAAAAACTTAAATTTTATACCTAAAGACAATTGGCGAAACAAAAAAAAGTTGTGTCACACTTTGACCCGCTATTTTTATCCTTCTCAATTTGTTAGGGCATATAAGTAAATGTTTAATATCATTAAAAGTTTGGTTAAATACTAGAAACTGGATTCAATTTAAATACTCAAATTTAAATTGAATGATTAGTAAAAATATATATTGTGTCTCTTTCAAATTTTTCTTTCTCTTCCTCTTATTTCAGTTGGACAGGCAATACAAAATGGAATATTTGGTAAATATTTAAGCATTTGTATATAAATAAATTAAAAAAATTGATTTGATTTTTCACCTCCCTCCCTATTTTTAAGATTATGTTAAAAACTAACGAATTAACCACACTCGAGGATCTCTTAAAACTAGAACTTCACAAACATGAAGAGGAAATAAAAAATATCGTTGATCGCGCTATCAAAGAAATGAGTGTTACAAAGATCTTAGATGAAATTAAAGCCACCTGGTCAGACATTATGTTTGATACCGAAATTCATCAACAACGAACCAACATACATTTACTAAAAGTATCAGAAGGATTAATTGAAACTTTAGATGATAACCAAATGCAAATACAAAATATTGCTTCTTCGAAACATGTGGAGTACTTATTAGATAAACTTCTTTATTGGCAGAATACATTAAGTAGTGTCGATCAGTTTATAAGCAATTGGTTTGAAGTTCAAAGAAAATGGATTTATTTGGAGTGTATTTTTATTGGCTCCCCCGATATAAGGGCTCAATTGCCGAAGGAGGCAGAATTTTTTGAAGAAATCGATCAGGATTTTACTCAACTTCTTAAGGAACTAGCAAAAACACGTGTAGTTATCGTTATAGTTAAAGAGCATAAATATGTATTCTCTTCATTAAATTTGCTGCAAAAACGTTTGGCCGTTTGCGAAAAGGCCTTAAACGAATACTTAGAAACCAAACGTTTAGCCTTTCCTCGTTTCTATTTTATATCTTCGGCTGATCTTTTGGACATACTTTCAAATGGCAATAATCCTTTGGTCATAGATCGCCATTTTATTAAACTTTTTGATTCGATACTTCGTTTGTTATATGAACCCACTTCTAGGGCGGCTTTAGGCATGTATTCCAAAGAAAATGATGAATTTGTTGAGTTCTCTTCCCAACAGGGAGTCTTATGTTCTGGTCGTGTGGAAATTTGGCTCAATGATCTTATTAATGAAATGCGTAGCACCTTGCACGAACTCTTTAAAAGAGCTCTTAACGTTTATCAGGACAAACCACGCGACAAATGGCTTAACGACTGGCCAGCCCAAGTTGCTTTGTGTTGTAGTCAAATTTGCTGGACAGCTGATGTAAATCGTGCTTTTGCTTGGATGGAAGAGGGCTATGAAGCAGCAATGAAAGATTTACAAAAAAAGCAAATTATACAATTAAATGCTTTAATTAATTTATTACTGGGCGATCTGACGCCTGGTGATCGTCAGAAGATAATGACTTTGTGCACCATTGATGTACATTCCCGGGATGTAGTGGGCAAGATAATACAGGCACGTGTCGATAGTTGTTTTTCTTTTCAGTGGCAAAGTCAATTACGCCATCGCTGGGATGATGATAGTGTAATGAATGTTGCAAGTGATGATTTAGCAATGGATGCTGATTGCTTTGCAAACATTTGCGATGCAGAATTTCGTTATGCGTACGAGTATTTAGGCAATACATCGCGTTTGGTTATAACACCATTAACAGATCGCTGTTATATAACTTTAACACAGGTACTTAGTTATTTTTAATATGTGAAAGACATATAATGTTTACACCATTTCCGCAGTGTTTATCATCATATTTAAAAGTCTATCCCTTTTTGTTTATAAACCATATTAAAAAAAACAAGCCAGAACGCTATATTCAGCTGTGGCGAATCTCATATTCCCTTCAATAAATCCTTTCGAGCTCAGTTGTTTCCAAAATTTAAATACTGTCACAAAATTACTTTTTAGCAAGTTTGAAGTCAGTTGCATTTTTAGCTTCCAAGATGTAGCGTGTTTAAAATTTCATAATATTGGTGCGTTTTTAAAAGGTCTTCCACCCCTCTTGCTCCGATCCAAATAATTATACCCTTCATATAATATTTAGGGTATATATGAGTTTGTTATTGTATTTTTTAGTTCTTACATCAATTATATATGAATCCAAAAAAATTATATACTGAATCCTAGATGGGGAAGTAAATTTGGGCATGTCCATATGTCCGTCTGTTGAAATAAAGTTTCGAGAGCCCAGAAAAATCCGATGGACTACCTATCAGAAATATTTAAGGGGAAAATTTTTATTTAATATTAGTGGGGCCGATTCACTGCGGAGCAATATTTAAGTAAAAACTCAAAATAACCAATTTTTCAGAACAAGATATCCATACATATTATCTCAGTAAATATGGCAACCGTTGCCACAAAACTTGACACGGATGCTTTAAAAACGGTGAGCGGAATTGAAAATATTTTTTAATACGGGGAAAGTGCCATCCAATTAATCGGCAATACTATTCGTATTTATTACACTAGTTGGTGGCATAAAGTAAGACACATATGTACATATTTAAAATTTTGTCAAGATAGAGTAATGTCTCAGTCAGCCAAAAATATTTATCTCGGGAGGACATTTGTCTGGGGCAGTGTGACCGTTTGTCCACTAAAGTTGCAATTTGAAACCTTGTTTCCGGCCTGTGACTTTTTTTGCAACTTCGCTAAGCTGATACTTTTTTGCAACTTTTAACGACTTTTGACCCTTTTTTGTCAAGACAGCTACAAAAATATGTTTTTTACGTAAGCATGTGTACGCCCAAAGGAAAGTTTTTACGTCGCATGCCGAAATTGGCTAACCTTATCAAGTTTAACACAAGCAGGTGTCATGCAGAAACACACATTTTTTAATGATACACTTATTCTTTTTTAGCTTGTCGCTTTAATTTACATCTTGACGAGACAAATTCGTATCTTGGCAAATGCTAAACTTAGTATATAAAAAACCCAGTATAAATATAAGTCCTATGGATTTTATTAACCCTTTCGGTACATCTTTTTTGATTTTGAATTTAAAAATTCAATTTTTTTATTATCTGGCCTATATTATTTTTAATAATTTTCGGTTTTTTTTTCTTTTTTCAAATAATTTACCCCAAAGTGGTTTTTAGGAATGATGCCACATGGCATCATTTGTACTCAACGGTGAAAAAAAACACTATTTTTGGTGGCATAGTAGGATATATTTACATTATGTTTTACTTATTAAATTTATTTTAAATATCACAAACTTAAAAAAATTATTAACACAAAGATATGTACAAAAAATAATATAAATAAAAAAATTTAGTTTATTCATAAGTATGTATATAAAAAGTTCAAAATTTAATTCCAATTTGCATGGTTAAGTTTAAAGCAGTTTCGGGAGGCATTTGGAATGCACAAATGGATATTGCACTTAGTACATTTGTATCTTGAATTTTTTGCCTTGCATCTCACTTTCTCTGGTGTGTACTCCGGCCAATGATTTATACTATCATACCTAATAGAGACAGGTGGAGACACTTCGCACTTCATTTTGAATGTAGTTGAACTACTTCTCTTCGAAGTTGAAGGACTGTTTTCATGTGGTGACTTCGTTGGACGGCCACGTTTACGCCAATTGCTTTTTTGGGCTGCAAAAGATAGAAGTGCATCTGATAGATCATTCCGAAATTCTAATAGGTCTATGTAATCTTTTTTTTTGAGCTTATTGGTTTCGCAATCATTTTTGTTCTCCAGCATATAGCCATATCAATAAAGTGGTCAAAAATTTTCAAAGTCCATTTTCTGGACCTAATTGAAATACGATAAAGGGAAAGCAGAAAATCCATTTTATCAACACCGCCCATGTTTTGGTTGTACATGGAAACCAGATTTAGTTGTTCAATTTCATTTACCTTTTTTTCTGCCGTACAAAAACGTTTTCTTACTACGATAAAATTACCAGTTCGTTCAACGCGATAGTCAAAGCTACCTCACCCAGTTTTTTAGGTCCTTTTCAGGTTGAAGCGGAATTTTTCCTATTCTATTTGTTCTGATGTTTCCTGTTGCCCATACCCAACGTTCTTTCAAATAGCGCACTAAAGCAAATGTTCTGAAAAAATTATCAAAAAAAATTTTTAAGTTTTTGTATACGGGAACTGTTTTTGTCAAATGAATGACAATATCGGAACAGAACCCACATTTTTTCCCCCCCAATAATGGTGCTTTTTCCTTGATAAATTTCTAAATCATAGATTATTCCTTTTGAGCTGCAAAGGCAAAATATTTTCACGCCCCATTTAATGGGTTTCTTGGACATATATTGTCTAAGGGCGGATTTTCCTTTAAAAGGTTACATCATTTCGCCCACACAGAGATATTCATCTTTTGGTAAGGAGTACAGCTTTTTGTAGAAAACATCCAATAGAGGCCGAACCCTGTAAAGCTTATCATTGTTATTTGAACTTGAAGTGAATTTCAAACTATTACGCAGAGAATGAAATCGGCTCCTTGACACACAGTGACGAAAAGAAGGAATCTCGGTTGCTTTCGACCAGGACATTTTTAGACGAGGATAACCAATTGAACCGATCATTATTTCGAGAGCAATAAATTGAATTAACTCTTCACTGGAAATATTAATAGGTGTCGCCGTGTTCATGAGCGATGCTTGCTTTTTTTGATGTGACGATTTCAGTAAGAAGCTCCTGCGTAAAATACTCCAAAAAATATTGCATAGGAGTCCTTATACTACTTTTGGGTAAATGTTGCTCGAAGTCCGCATCTGGGGTGGACCAATTTACCTTTTTCCATTTATAACTGTCAAGCTTCTTTGATGGTTTAAACGCTACTTCCTTATCTACGAACTCTTCTTGTATATAATTATCGCTAATATCTTCTAAATTAATATCAACCGGATTCTGTTGAGATAGCTATCTCCATAACAAAAGAATTATATTTTTTCAAGGCTTCCATTAGGTCGTCTAATATGTCGGAATTATCAGAGTCCTCGTTATCAGAAATATCCGACTCACCAAAATTATTTAAAATCTTTTCAATTTCACAGTCCTTAATTTTGTTTGGCATATTTACTTCTTTACTGTGTGACAAAAAGCACTCAAAGGAGTTGATCTTATTTATCGAACGTAAAAAGTCGTTACTTTTTGTTATACACTTTAGCTCCTTTGCGTAACTTTTGATGCCATATGGCGTCATACGAATTTAAAAAAATCCTACGGCTATATTGAGGGTTTTACAAATTATACAGTTAATATTATTTATAAATGAAGTCTTTTTGCATACTTCTGCAAATAAATTTCATGGTTTTTTTTTTTAAATTTTTCAAAATATAATGTTTAACAATTCACGTTTTTCAACCTTAAGACTCAATTACTTAGAGGAGTTTCAAAATAGTGGTGTTTTATTTCATAGTAACGAAAATACATAAAAATTTTGTCAAGATAATGTTTTATAAAGTTCAGAGCACAATTCTTCATCAAAAAAAATAATTTTTGTCGGAATCAACCAAAATTACAGGTCTTTAAAAACCCATGATGCCATATGGCATCAAAATACCGAAAGGGTTAAAGGTTTGATTTTTAGATAGATAGATTTGTCTCGCCAAGACGTATGCCCATTTATGTACCTGCAGCAAAATTTGCTGGATATAACTGGTATATTTTTTATTAATGAAAAAACTTAACATGCTTGCTGGGTAAGGAGTTAAGCGATTTTCCTGTTCAAACCTGTTAAAAATTCTTTTTTTTTTTAAAAAGCAAGAATGTGAATTTTGTGCTTTAGTTTAGAAATAAAAGTGATATTTCCTCACTATTAGGTAAAGCTCTGTAAATTAATAACCGAACATCGATTATTCAAAACAACAAGAATACACAAAAGAAGGGAAGCACAAAAAGATTTTTTTTTTTATTTACAAAAAAAAATCATTTTAATAAAGTAAATTTGTTGGATTAAAATCTGTTAGTTTTAACAAAAAAACATTTGAGAAACAAAAATACTGGCATCAACATATTCGCCAAACGCGTAAGAATTTTTTGTTTCAAACAGCTGATTGTTGGAAAATTTTTCTTAAGAACACGAAAACAAAGTACGGGCTGCTTTGTGCAGAAAGATAAAGAATATTTCTCGTAAGATCCCAACGTTGAATTTTGTTTTTTCGTCAAACTAATAATAAGAAACATTTAAATAAAGCTTTAAAAATGAATACAATTTTTTTTTAAACTAATATTTTATGCGACTTTTTTTTCTTCATACGACTTTTTGTGCCACTTTTTTAAAATTCTCAGCGGTCACCCTGGTCTGGGGGATATGTCAAAAAATATACCAATTATCACCACAAGCAAAAGGCTTCGTGCCACTGTAAAAAACCTACGTATGTCAAATTTTATCAAAATATCTTTAAAATTGCAACCTGTACTTTGATTAAAAAAATACATGGGCACCCAGCCGGACGGACGGACATGCTTAAATCAATTTTAGAAATGATTCTAAGTCGATCGGTAAACTTTAAAGTGTATCTTATACCATTCTTTTTTGATGTTAGAAACATCTGCACAAACGCATAAAACCCCTGCCACATATGTGAAGTGGGCTAAAAAGAGAAATTCCCTTATTAGTGGCGTAAAGATAAACTCATGTTAAGGCCGGAGCAGCGGGTTGTACCTCATTACAAAAAATCGGCCTTAGCATAGAAATAAATGAATAAGAAAATCAGGGAAATATTTCTCCAATTATGAGAAAAGCTTAGCGTACCATAAGCTTTTAAACATTGAAAAATATTTGTATTCTACTGTATCAAAATTAGCTGCTGTGCATGCGCATTCATGTATATCCTTTAAGAAAAATTAAAAAATTCTGGGTAAAATTGCTTTTATTTTAATAACCTTCTTAGCAAGTAATTTTACGTTATTTAATATAAATTTTAAATTAAGTTTTATTTATTACCAATAAACGGGATCCAGAAATTTTTCAAAAATATCCCTTCTGCCCGGGAAACTAAAAATGCGAGAAACTAAAAACCCTAATTCTTGGGAATTTAATGTATTTCGCAAATTATATTAGTTTCCAGAAAAATGTATTTTATCACTTTAAACGCAAAACGGTGTACTTTAAAAAAACCCCCAAAGATTCAAAGCAAAAATCATTTTTTTTTTAACGAATTTGTTTTTTCTCTACATAAACTCTAAAAATGCATTCAAAATATCTACTGGTGTCTGTAATATTCACAAACCTCTATCACCGTCATCATCAAAAATTACAACAACGACTCAACAAAATAAAATTCAAATAAAAACCAACATTTATGATGACATCGACCATTAAAACAACTTCAATATCATAAGTCATTGCATCTTGTGATGGGTGGTGCACCTGCTGGGCCAGCTGGCACTGGAAAAACCGAAACCACAAAAGATTTGGGACGTGCACTAGGCGTAATGGTTTATGTGTTTAATTGTTCCGAGCAAATGGACTATAAATCCTGCGGTAATATTTACAAAGGCCTGGCACAGACAGGTGCATGGGGTTGCTTTGATGAATTCAATCGTATCTCAGTGGAAGTACTGTCTGTGGTTGCGGTGCAGGTTAAGACCATACAAGAGGCAATAAAGGTGAGTGTAATAGTTTGTAAGTATTGTTCAACGTGTTTTGCAAACTGTTAATTAAAAATAAAATTAAGAAAAGTTGTCTTTTTTTAACTGTCTGTAACTTAACAAGCAAAAGACTCTATGAGCCACAAATAAAATGCTTTTGTAATAACACATTCTACCGCTGTTTATGGCAGTAAAGATTTTAAATTTATTTTTGGTTTTGTTTATATTTGTAGATGCATAAAACTGCTTTCGTATTTATGGGTGAAACCATACCTTTAGTGCCATCGATTGGCATTTTTATTACCATGAATCCTGGCTATGCAGGACGCACTGAACTGCCCGAAAATCTTAAAAGTCTATTTCGGCCTTGTGCCATGATTGTGCCCGACTTTGCCTTGATATGTGAAATTATGCTAATGGCAGAGGGTTTTCAAGATGCTCGGCTATTAGCTCGAAAATTTATTACATTATATACCCTTTGCAAAGAGTTATTGTCCAAACAAGATCACTATGATTGGGGCTTAAGGGCTATCAAATCAGTTTTGGTGGTGGCTGGCACTTTGAAAAGAGATGATCACAGCCGTCCTGAAGATCAGGTGTTGATGAGAGCCTTAAGAGACTTTAATATACCCAAAATTGTAACAGAAGATATTTCCATTTTTATGGGCCTAATCGGTGATCTATTTCCTGCTTTAGATGTGCCACGAAAAAGGGTATTTGATTTTGAAAAATCTATACGTAAAGCTGTAAATGATATTAAGCTCCAGCCGCAAGAGGGATTTTTAATGAAGGTGGTGCAACTCCAAGAACTTCTGGATGTGCGTCATTCGGTATTTTTGGTAGGCAATGCCGGTACGGGAAAGACAAAAATTTGGCAAACCCTGCTTGAAACTTATCGCATACAAAAACTAAATCCAGTCTGCAATATTTTAAATCCGAAGGCCTTAACAAATGCTGAACTTTTTGGCATTGTAAATTCCACTACTAGAGAATGGAAGGATGGTCTATTCTCTTCCATCATGAGAGAACAAGCCAATATGTTAGGTGACAATCCCAAGTGGATTGTATTAGATGGAGATATTGATCCTTTGTGGATCGAGAGCCTAAACACTCTTATGGATGATAATAAGATACTAACACTTGCCAACAATGAACGAATTCCCTTAAAGAAAGATATGCGTTTGATTTTTGAGGTGGGTCACTTGAAAGCAGCTACCCCAGCCACAGTTTCTAGGGCGGGAATTTTGTATATAAATCTTTTAGATTTAGGATGGTCGCCGTAAGTGTTTCAAACCTATTTATGTATATATTTTTTTTTAATATTATTTTCTATTTTTTTTTTTTACCAGTTATGTTTCTTCTTGGCTAGACACTCGTAGTGACATGATTGAACGTGGTATTTTAACAGCACTTTTCGAAAAGTATTTCCCTAAACTTTTATCTAGACATCGCGATTTTCGCCGCATTATATCAATCTCAGATATAGCTGTTATACAAATGTCATGTAACCTACTTGAGTGCCTGCTGGACAGCCAGCTAGAGCCGGATTCCACACCCATTGATAATGATAATGTTGATAATCCTCATAGCCTTCATCATGGCGATGTAGCTTCGAATTCCTTAGAACAACGTATGGAACTAATTTTTGTCTATGCCGTCATGTGGGGTTTTGGCTCGGCTCTATATCAGGATCATATAATCGATTGGCATTATGAATTTCACAAATGGTGGACAACGGAATTTAAGGATATAAAATTGCCTTCACAAGGCACCATATTTGATTATTATTTAGACTTGAAAACCGAAAAATTTTACCATTGGTCAGAGCTAGCTAGTCAAAAATCAATACCTATTGTACCAGAACCTCATCTTTCAATCCAGAATATATTAATTCCAACTGTTGAAACTGTACGTGTGGTATATTTTATGGAACTTTTAATGAATCGTAATCTGCCCTGTATGCTAGTAGGTATTTCAGGATGCGGAAAAGGTTCTATTTTCCGTGAACTCTTTTCATTGTTTGCTAATGGCGAACATTCCATCGATGGTTTATCTTTAACGAGACGTCTATCACAATCGACTCCAAAAGTAAAATCATTAATGACTACTACAGTACAAAAAACTTATTTTAATTTTTATACATCTTCGGAAATTTTTCAAAAAATACTTGACCGACCATTGGAAAAGAAATCGGGTAGAATATATGGCCCTTCAGGAGCCAAGAAACGTTTAATATATTTTATTAATGACTTAAATATGCCGGAAGTAGATGAGTATGGTACTGTACAACCTCATACAATTATTAGACAGTTTATGGACTACAAGCAGTGGTAAGTGAAAAACACTTTCTAAAATTGTCAAACAATTTATAAATTTTCTTAATTTCAAAGGTATGATCGCCAATGTTTGCAATTAAAAAACATACGCCACTGTCAGTTTGCCGCTTCAATGAATCCCTCAGCTGGCTCTTTCACCATAGATCCTCGCTTGTTACGTCATTTTTGTGTTTTCTCTGTAGCTTCGCCTAGTGAATATACACTTCAACACATTTATGGCAGTATTTTAAGTGCACATTTAGAAAACCCTTCCAATAATTTCAGTAAGGAAATAAAATCTATTGCACATGTGTTAGTTGCAGTCGGTATTGCTTTGCACAAACGAATGGAGAGTGCCTTTTTGCCAACAGCTATTAAGTTTCACTACATCTTCAATATGCGTGATTTGACTAATATCTATCAGGGTTTAATGAACAGCATCGGTGCTGCTACTTTGGATACAACAACCATGATTACCACTCATAATTTGGGGGGAACAGTTTGCAATAAGCCAGCAGATTTAATCCGCCTCTACGTGCATGAAGCGTTTCGTGTTTATGGCGATCGTTTGGTGGATTCATACGATATTAAATCTTTTTGCTGCTCCATTAGGGATATATTCAAGAAAGATATAGAAGATTTTGATGACGAATATGTCTTTGCAGATCCACTGATCTATTGCCACTTTGCCCAATCACTAGCAGATCAGAAATATATGCCTTTAAAAAATTGGCAGTCTTTGTATCAGCTTTTAATGGAAGCACAATTGAATTATAATGAAGTTATTGGTTACATGAATCTTGTGCTATTTGAAGATGCTATGAAACATGTCTGTCGGTAAGTGGAGGAACGAATAGCGCTCAGAGAGTCTTAAAGTTCCAAAGTAAGTTCTAACTAAATTATTGAAATTGTTTCTTTCTCAGTATTAATAGAATATTGGAAAGTCCTTGCAGCAATGTTTTACTAGTGGGAGTTGGTGGTTCTGGCAAGCAAACCCTAGCACGTTTGGCTTCTTTCATCTCATCATTTAGTGTTTTTCAACTACAAATAAAACGAGGTTTTTCTCTTCAAGATATAAAGGAAGAAATTTCTTCACTCTATATGAAAGTTGGTTTAAAAAATATGGCCTCAGTGTTTCTTATGTCAGATGCTCAAGTCCCTGATGAATCTTTATTAATGATAATCAATGATTTGCTGGCTTCTGGTGAAATACCAGACCTTTTCGCGGATGATGAACTGGACACCATAGTTAATGGAATACGCAACGAGGTAAAACAAAGTGGCACACTGGACACCAAAGAGAACTGTTGGAAATTTTTTGTTGAAAAAGTAAGACATCTGCTACGTTTAATACTTTGCTTTTCACCTGTGGGCCAAACGTTACGTATACGTGCTCGAAAATTTCCCGCCATATTGAGTCAGACATGCATTGATTGGTTTCATGAGTGGCCAAAGGCAGCTTTGGAGTCTGTATCACAAACATTTCTTAGTGAAATAAACACACAAATATTACCAGTAAGTATACCAAACAGCGAAAACTGCAAGGATATTGGCAAAAAAAAAATAAAACATTAGAAATAATTAAAACTAAACAATAATTTTATTTTACTACCTGCGACATATGTTTGTGTCTTGCAGTGTGAACTTATTAAACCTGTCGGTTGTTTTATGGCCTACGTACATGGTACAGTGAATCAGATTTCAAAGATTTATTTACAAAATGAAAAACGTTATAATTACACGACACCGAAAACCTTTCTCGAATATATATTTCTATACCGCAAGTTGTTGGTCGATAGGAGTGGTGAACACACAGATCGTATACAACGTTTACTGAGCGGCATGGCAAAATTGGCAGAATGTGCACGTCAAGTAGATAGACTAAAGGTGAGAAAACTGAATTCATAAATACTTTCACAAAATGAAATAATTGTTCGTACATGTGTAAATATACTTACATACATGAATGTGCATGAACTGGCAAATACCCGTACACGTACATACATACACACATACACAAATAATATACAACAAAAATGCGAAAGTTAACGTTTTCGCCATAGAAAAAACTTTTTCTAGTGTTAGCAAATGCAATGGAACTCGTAGAAATATTATACAGTTTTGGTATTTGTAAATTTATACCTTATTCTTGGTTGTTCATGGAATATTTTTGTCATTGACCTTTTGCCAATCTAAGCCCTTTTTTTATTGCAACTTTAAAATCAGTTGGCGTCATTGATAAATGATAACACTTAAGGTTATCCGACGTTGATGGCTTTTAGGGTCTCGGGCTTGTTCACGTAAGCACGAGACTTCAAAAAACCCCATAAAAAAGTCTGGAACGGTTAAATCAGGTGATCCTTCCAATGTTAATCGCTAAAACGAGAGATGAGGCAGCCCGGGAATGCTACTTTCAGAATATCGGTTGTAGCTCGCGCAGTGTGTGTCGTTGCTCCGACCTGTTGGAACCACATGTCCTTCAGTCCTAGTTCGTTTAACTTCGGCAGAAAAAACTCGACTAACATGGCCCTATACCGCGCACCATCCATTGTTGCCGTTTGACCAGCAGCGTCCTCAAAAAAATTTCTCCCGACGGCTCCTCCAACGTAAACAGCGTTCCATGCAGTCACTTTGAGCGGGTATAGTGGCTCCTCGTGCATCACTCAGGGATTTTCGGTGGCCCAGAAGCGATATTTTTGCTTGTTCACGTACCCGCTAAGATGAAAATGAGCCACATCGCTCAATATAATTTTGGTTGAAAGATCGTCCTCTACGGCCTCGAGATTGGAGATGGCTTAGGCGTAGGTTACACACGTTTGGCGGTCGACAGGCAGCAGCTAATGCACGGACTAGACTTTGTACCGGAACATGCGCAGAAATTTGACAAAAATTCGCCTTAGGGACGACCGGCTGATGGATAATTGCGATGCACTGCGTCTGGTCGATGTTTCTGGCGACACCTCGACATCCTCGCCAACAGCGGTGATATTCTCGGCAGAACGGCCACTCCGAGGCCAGTCATTCTTGACAGCGTCTCATGTGGTCCCATACTCTACTCATACGTTGGTGGCCAGACGGCGCAATGTTTGCGCAGTCGTTGCAGGACGGCCTGGGAATCGGCGACGTAATTCCCACTGTGCCAACATCAAAGACGAATTCTTACGCAAAAAAATAGACACGATCATTCCACTTTCTTGGGAAGTGTATAGCTCCATGGCTTTTTCATTTGTATTCTTCATCTGTCTAGTTCATAAACGTCAAAACCGATTTGAAATTGGAAATTTTCCTTACGTTGTGCTCACAAAAGAGTCTGTAGTCTTTGTGTCTTTTTTCTTGCGCTTTTTTAAATAGATCTCCTCGTTTGCTTACAAAGAGGGACTTAAATAAGCTATTTTTATTGGCATTAAAATAACTTTTTCCTGAGACCCCCAATTACTCATTGTTGCATTTTAAATTTTTTCTTTGATGTTTTGGTTAAAGCTGGCTTAAAGTTTAAATAAGTTAAAAAATTGCCAAACGAAACCATCCGCCTAAATTTTAGATAGCCAATAACTCATTATCTAACAACTTCTAAGTAATATAGATGGTAGGTAATAGTAATTGAAAAGTAAGTTGTTTGTAATGACTAATCGCTACCAAGTTTTCGTTGAGTCCAATACAAGCAAGTAATTTCAACAAACATTTCGTTTACATAAATTGGTTTGACAAAATAATGCCAAACGTTTAACAATTTTATCAAACGTAGACATTAAAACGATGAATTTTTTAATCCCATTGTAAATTGGTTGGTTTCCGTGGTAGTTCTCTGCACGCAAACGGTCAAGTAGAGACTAAATGACCCCGTTTCAACAACACCACACCACTCGATAGGTAATAGGTTCCCTTAAACAATGGTCCAAGGGAAAATGGAGTACTAAACTCACCCTGTCACATTGATATATCTCGATAGGTCGTTCAACCCAATCTCAGATACATCCCCTAGGTTATCCAGTAAATGATGTCCCAGAAATCTGTGCCACTTCACAGCCAGAACAGGGCATTCGCAGAAAAGATGGAAAACTGATTCCTCCTTTTTCCTATTCTTGCAGCTGCGACAGTGATCGTTGAGCGTGAGGCCGAGTCGTTCTACATGCCTTCTCAGCATCCAGTGACCCGTTAGCACCGTCAGCAACTTCGAAATTCCCGCGCAATTTCGGTTCATAAGTTGCGTAGTACGTTCGACATCGAAAGAGGACCACGTTTACTTGGCGACCCTACATGTGTCCAAACCACGCCACCTATCATCAGCAATGCGCAGAAACAGTCAGAAGATGCTGCTCTTAATTACCCATTGTAGGTAATATGTATACTTTTAAAGCAAATAATATCCAAAGTAGTATTCCAAGTGCGAATCACAGAATTCGAATATTGTAAGACACTAAACCATACAACACATTCGATACTACAACATTTTATCTGTTCTTCCTACATATCGAAAGTATCGTGGCCACTGACTCTTAATTTATGAGTTTGGTACACGTTTACACAGGTCAAGCACATATGATATTTTTGCCAAATTTACTTCTATCTTACTATCGCACATTGTGTATCAATATCTATGTATGCGGAGCATACGTTCAAACAGATACATACCTTCGAATGACATTCAATTAATACGCGTAATTGAAACGTTAAATTCAACCAAAATGTGATTCGAATTTTTTTTATCTCGTGTTTTAATTTAATGAACTTTTTTTTAATTTTTACAGTATTCGTCCTTTAGCTTTTGTGTAAGAAGACACGTTCATGCACACATACATTCATACAAAAATGTACAAACGTCTGTTTAAATTAATTAAGAACGAAATAAATTTTCTGACTTTATTTTTAGTTCGCGTCAATAGATTAAAATTAAAAGTTTTCAATATTTAATTGGCTTCGTTTATCGTTCGTTTACCTCATGCAGGACACTTTATTAATGCACACAAATCGTGTAAGGTTTAATATTTCACAGTAATTAAATCAACAGCAAAACAATATTGTACATAAACTGTCAAGTTTAAAGGTGTAATCAACAGCAATAAAGCAATGATGCTTTGAGTTTTTTTTTTAGCAAAATTAAAAACCTAAAGGGCTTAACCTAAATGTTAAAGAGCATAAATTGAACTGATTTAAAAGTGACTATTGAAATTCTAAGCACTTTTTTGAACCAATATAACTCTTTGAAGCCTCAGGATTTTCTAAAATTAACTGCAACACAATAAATTAGATCTACGTATATACGTACATTATCCTTCAAAAAAACGTCTCTTATTGAAACCAAACGTTTGTGTAGTTATTGTAAAAAATGTTATCTGCACAATACAAAGTTTATATATAATAAATATTGAAGGTTTAAGCTTGGGGCATTCTAATCACAAACCAATAAATTTGTCAACAAACTATATAGAACACAAAACTAAAATGCAGACACACACACTTACAAATGTAAGCGCACATTGTAATAAACTTGTTCGTTTTAACTTTCAGAATCAATTGGCCGTACAGGAAGTTGAATTAAATTCTAAAAATATTGCTGCCGATAAACTCATATTGATTGTAAGTGCCGATAGTGAAAAAGTCAAATATGAGAAACATATTGCCTCAGAGGAAGAGAAACGGGTGCGCATCATTGAGGAAGATGTTTTATTAAAAACCAAACTTTGCGAAGATGATTTACGTAAAGCTGAGCCAGCTTTAGTAGCAGCTCAGGCTGCATTAAATACGTTGAATAAAAATAATTTGACCGAACTTAAATCGTTTGGTTCGCCACCAAAGGCTGTGGTGAATGTATGTGCAGCAGTTATGGTATTATTAGCGGTAAATGGTAAAATTCCAAAAGACCGTAGCTGGAAGGCAGCAAAATTAATGATGGTTCGTTTGGATCAGTTTTTAAATGATTTAATTGGTTACAATAAAGACAACATACATCCAAATATAATTGAGGTATTGCAGATGTATTTGCAAGTAAGTGTAATGGCGTATGATCTTGTTGTTGTTGTTTTACCCTTTATATACCCTTTACATAGTGATAAGATATACTTGATATGCACGTTGTCATTCCGCTTGAAATTTCTACAATATTCAATCGCATTTTCACAAAGTGTATATGTGCCCAACAGTCCAAAAGACCTAATTGAGAATTTGGTAAAAACAGTGAATTAGTTTATAGCAGTCTTCTCTACTGCAGGCCATATTAAATAGGTCATGAACTACCTCAGATTTTGTTTTTGGAACGCAAACAGGATCCGTCAACACAAAAATGAACTCGGGGTTTTTTCTAACAAACCAAAAAATTTATATAATGTTAATTTTCGAAACTCAGGTGACATTTATAAACGACTTCAAAATAAGAAGTTATACTTTTTACTATACGAAAGATCCTAAAGATAGATCTTTCGATGGCTTGGCCATATTGATCAAATCGAGAATCAAACACCATTCGATGGGTCGTCTCTCCAAGCGTTATATTTCGTTATATTTGCGTAATTAATATCTGTATCGAACTAATTTTTCAGAACCTGAAGATTTTGTCAGTTTCCCCTTTAAAGCCACTAACGACTATAACGCTAAGCATACCTACTGGGGCTTCCGCCTAGAAATGAGATTTAATGTAGGTTCAGCTGGGCAATTGACTAGTTGACTTAACTGATCAAAATAAAATTCCAGATATTATTCATTAAAACATAAACTGTCCACCGCCACTCCAGTCAGCACCCCTAGTTCTGATCTCATTTGGGTCTCCCCAGAAGATTGTATTCAATCTCAAAACTGTCTCGTTGTTTCCTTACAGCATGTGCGCATTTTCCGCCCACTCTTTTAACTTTGCCTTCGTCACAGCAAAGGGCTTCAGGTTCACCAGGTCAGCATCCCGCTGTCCCCTAGCTCTATTTGCCAGATCATTCCCCCGTTCATTTTCGACCACCTCCTGATGACCCGGTAGCCATAACATGCAAACCTGTTTATATTGCAAGTAGTCATCTATCATCCTCTTGCACTGCAAACCCGTTATAGATACGAAGGCATAATTGTCCTTACAGACGCTTGGCTTGGTTTACATCTGCTGGATCTGAGTGTGATAAAGGATGCCAAAGAAAATCTCGGTCTCCAGCTGTTTAGCAAGCATGTCAAGTCCCGTTTTTTACTCCGCCCTAGAGCCATCTGTAAAACAGCACGTCCCTTCCGGAATTTGTCCCAGAGTTCCGTTCAACCAGGACTGCCGATCTAGTATCAGCGCAGTGCAGTTAGCATTTACCTTCTCAAAAATGCATTGATGGTAAGACTTAAAGTCCTTATCAATCCACTCCCCCATCTGTTGAAGGCGTTTCGCTACAATTTTCGCCTCGTAGCATACATGGGATTTAATAAGCTGGATACGAAAATCGTCTTCAAAGACTTCGTCAGAGTAGTCCTTGTTTCCCCGCTTATCCCGAGGTTACCTGTACGTTGAACCTTCTATAGGATCGCAATGTTGCACTTACTGTCCACTGAAGTGTTGATAAGTATCAGTCAATTATGCTCCCGTATAGCCAGTATCTCATCTTTGGACTGGAGCCACATTTCGGGTCGGCCTACGCTTTTCTTTCCTTTAAGTGGTGCTTCCAATTCAGTTTCCGATCCAGTATTACAGCCAAGTAACGAAGCTTCTCTTAGTATCTGATCGTGGGCCGATTTTCATTCCCGAAAAGGACTGCTTCTCTCGAAGGATTCAACTACCTCTTCCCTAATCTTCTTTACGTTGAGATTTAATATTAAAATAAATATGTAAAAAATTTATACTTACAAAGGTTTAGCTAAACCCAATTACTCAGAATAAAAATGTGAAGGATATTAAGGATTCGGCATAGCCGAATGTAGCACTTTTACTTTATATTTTTCTTCACTGCATTTTTGTTCTTCAAACTTTTCTAATTTCACATTTTTTACATTATTTTTATATTCATAAATCCGTTACTTTCCCTTACACTGTTCCTATTCTTTTTAATGTTTTCCATCCCTTCATTTCTCATTTACATTTTAGTTAAAACTGTATGATCAAATTCGTGATACTTATAGTAGGTTTATTAAGGGCTTATTTGACAATTATGCTGTAGATATCTGTAAAATAAACCTTTTATAAACCTACTATATGTATTATGAATGTGGATACTGGTATTTCAACTTTTGAATACAATTGTTCAAATCACAATCTATGTTGTATCGTTATTGCAATGCTTATCATGTAACATTCAAATGTGTTTGTTTTTTTTGTGCTTAAAAATATTTTCTTTAATACAACACTGGTTATGAATTGGCCAAATATTGTTTTCATTAAGTTTTTATTTTATATAAAGGATCCGGAATTTCAACCTGATAAAATCATTCAAAAATCAGTAGCAGCTGCTGGTTTATGTGCTTGGGTCATTAATATTCATCGCTACCATCAAGTCTTCCTCATTGTGGGACCAAAACAACAGGCGTTAAAAGACTCTCAACATGAATTGAATGCCGCTCGGGAACGTCTTGATTATCTTAAAGAGAAAATAGGGGACTTAGAACAAAAGCTTAGCGAAATTCAAGCCGACTTTGAAGATGCAGTAAAGGAAAAACAAAAATGTCAACGAGAGGCTGACAAAACTAGCTTAACCATCGATATAGCACATCGACTAATAAATGGTTTGGCTACTGAAAATATTCGTTGGAAGGAATCTGTGCAGAAGTAAGTTTTTTTAACCACTTTCACTCTAAGCATGTTAAGCAATTTTACATACATACTTGGGTGCATATATGCTTATGGTTTCTGTTTAAAAAACTGTTTCAAAACAAAAGGATGTTAAATCTTATCGAACATGAAATAATGTTCTTATCTAAGTAAAAGGTGAAATGAAATAATTTTCAACGACATATTTTTAGAAGTAATTTTATTCTCGTCAGGAGTTACATATTTCATACATGCGTTTGAACATATGTACAATAATTATAAACATCTTATTGTGCTTACCTTGAAAAACCCTTTCAAAATACATTTTAAATAAAACGTTTAAAACCCTTAACCTTCATTGTTAGTTTCAAATTTCAAAAGGTCAATCTTTTTATCGCACATTTATTTTGGGTGTTTCTTTATGTGCGTGCAAACTTCGATACCGATAGTTATGATTTGGCATCTGAGAATGTCAAACTCTATTAACGTTTCTGTGCAAGCCATTATGATTCGTTTAATACCAGAACAACTTTTTAAATTGTGCAAATTTGCTTTGAAAAAAATAATAAATCTGCTTGTGTAGCTCTCAAAGCACTACATTCCTTTGACGATTGACATAATCGGCCTGAAAAGCGAGTTATTCGTCAGTTAATCGTTTTAAAGCAAAGGTAATCCTCAATAACCTTTTTATCCAAAAAAAAAGTACGGTTTGGTACGATTAACATGCTTAATCGCTCCTCATTTCCCTCGAAATAAGCCCTCTGCATTTCCTTTTTGAGTTTAAAAGGTGAAATGTCATTTGCAACGTGAAAATGTCAAATTTATTTAAACCAGGCTCTATTGGTCAAGGATGTTTGATCATGAACTGTCTGTGATTATGTAGTTTTTTTCTTCTAAGACTTTTTCTATAACTTTAACAAATGTGTGGGTTTGTTCGATGGTACTTTATTTTCGCCTTAGATCAGTTTTGTGTTTGAAAATGCAATTGGGTAGAAAGCAGACTTATAGGTTTTCGAAAGAACATAATAAGGCTTTGGAGTACCAATGCAATAAAAAAAAATTTGGCGATAAAAATAAACAAAATTATTCTCTTTGCTGTGCACGTTGGGTTGAAATGGTTCGAAAGTGACGCTTAATTGAATTTTTAAAGTTAAGTTTTTGCATTAATATTTGGTATTGGATAAAACTAGATAAAATTTTGACTATGTATATTTTCAAGCATCTATCTTGTCAGGTGTCTCCGTAGTGACGTGTCAAAGTACAAAATTTTTTGCAATTTTTTAAAAAAGCGAAAAAAGTAAAATTTTGCATTAAACGAGTCCGTAATTTTCAAATTTAACGTTAACAAAGTGTTATTTTAAGAATGGAACTTTCAACTTCGGGTATTTAAGTGTACAAAAATGATGTAGTGTTTTTGAAAATATGTGTGAAAATATTTTTGACGATTTCTTTAAAAAAGGTCCAAAATTGACCTATTTTTGATGTTTCGTGAACCATAACTTCTAAGTTAGTTAAGGTTGGGTTTTGAATCTTATATTTTCTTAAAGTATAAAATTTAAGCTAATATTGCAAAAAATAAAATTTGCGGTTTTGTTGCTCCATTTTTTGCTATTAACATTTTTCTGTTCGAAGTCCTGTTTTTTTAAAGTCATGTATTTAACAAAACTAACATTCGTTCAATGCTTACTGTTGTTGTTATTGTTGTCGGAGATAGGTGCGTGAATAGGTTTTAGTCATCTTTATTCACGAGAGTGTTCAAATAGTTTTGGATGACTCCTACAATACATAAGTTTTTAATTCATGGTCCCGAAATCATAAAATATGCTCTTTTATCGATTGGAGAACTTTCAGAAGAAGCTCAGGCGGCCAGAAATAAGGATTTTAAAAATTATAGGAAACACTTTGCTCGCAAATGCAGCCGAGAAAAGTCGAATGAAGATATTTTAAATAGATTTTTTTTAGTTCAGATCCATTCATATATAGTATTAATAAACAAAATGAGCGGAAAGAAAAGCAACAATTATCAAATTCCAAACTACAGCTTTTGCTATCGCCTACTATTTTTCAAGAAATACATGAAAGTGAGAGTAATGATAGCAAAGATTATGATGATGAAGGTGAGGATGAACATTATATGGTTTTTTTAAGTGCATGACAATTATTGATAAACAAAAAAATTATAAAAATTTATTTCGTTACTTTTTTAAAAAAGTTGTAAAATTCTCAAAATCCTTTAAAACCAAAATTCAGATTTTAAATTAAACTTATATTCATATTTATGCAAAATATATATTTATTTTTCTCATTTTCAGAAAGAAGACAATATAAGCTTTTGTTTGCTTCTCATTTAAAAAAAAATCACTTTCCATTTTAAAATTACGGCGAAAAATCTGAAATAAACTATAATTTTCCGAAAAATAAAAATGTCTATAAAATCGTAAACAATTTTTTTCCGTGTATCTTTTTTTTCAGAATATGCCTTTTTATGCATATTTAACGATTTGAAAAAAAAATTTCAAAAAAATTTTAAATTACGGCTCCCATGAATTAATCGCCACTTTCGGTGTCATCGAACCCACTGTGCTGTGCAAGGAAACTCTAAAAGTATTTTCATGTTAATTTTTGTCAAAACAAGGTGGTGTTAAATTATTTGAATTTTTAATAGCTTCTATAACGTCTAGTAACTGGAGTCGTATTTCTTTAGGTTAGATCGTAAATCGGTGCAAATTCACTCTTGCCAGTACATAAATATATTGGAAGATATTACATTCTTTCAATGGACTCATGCTGACTAAATTTTTGTTTCCAAAAATAAATCAGCTAAACATCCAGGGAATGGATACTATTGCGCTTAGATGAAACCATTGAAATTAATAAATTTTATTATGAGAACTGGCTGGACTAATTTTAATTACTTAGTTTTAAGATTTGAACATTTATTTTTTTAGTTCGTATAAGCGAAGATTCAATAATAAAATATATGCAAAAAAACAAGCATCAACGACATTAAGCTCCAACAAAACGGTGCTACTTTCCACTGATAACACTTAACAATTTATTTATTGTGAAATCAATTTTAGGAAAAAAATTATTCCAGAAGTGGTCCTATCCACTGGTCCAAGTTGTTTCGGTTTAACGCCTCTGGATTACTATTTTTATGGGGCTATGCTAAATCATTGCTTTTACAGATAATCCAGCAA
The DNA here is from genome assembly GCA_963583895.1 of Melanophora roralis. NCBI lineage: Eukaryota > Metazoa > Arthropoda > Insecta > Diptera > Rhinophoridae > Melanophora > Melanophora roralis. The sequence goes on along the minus strand of OY757187.1, from coordinate 32,535,643 downwards.
CTGTTAAAGTTTTGGAAGACAATATTAAAGCCATCACTGATATTGTACGGCTAGGTTTTTTCAAAAATATTGGCGAAAATTAGACTAATAGAAAGGATTATATAGGTCGTAGCTGCGAAGAACAAATGCCGTAATTGACGTTTAAAATCAATGCCCAAAAAATTATCTAGCAAACAGTAATGAAAGAAATTTCATTTTAAAAATGTAAAATCATTTGAAGTTCTGATGCAGCAAAAAAAAACAACCTTTATATTTAGTCCCTTTCATCATAATTGCACAATTCCTTGCATCATAAAGAAATAACAAACTGCTTCAAAAAAAATATATTTTTCATGGTATTTGTACATGATTCAAAACTTCAACAGCAAGAATTCATCACAATTCACATTAATAAGATCTCATTTATGATGTCGTAAAATTAAACAGCATTTAAATTGAAAAATTCCAATTATATAAAAAGGATTGCAGATTAAATTTCACACAATTCAAGGTACACACATTCAAACACATGCCTTTGGAATTACTTATCAACAACTATTTTTGAAAACAAACAAACCAACATCAAGTTTTTTTCTGATAAAATATTATAGTAAGTTGGCAAATATCAAGTACCTTTTAGAGCTTTTTTGCAATTTACCACTTCATATCAATTATAGGGGATACACATCTTCAGCGTGGCCACAAGTAAACATAATCATACTTGAATACATGTAGACAATTTATCGTCTGTGTTACAAATAATTGTCCCTCTTCATTGCATTTATGTTTCAATTCGTTTTGTTTTAAACATGATGATGAAAAACTCTTTAACACAAATTGCTTTTAACATCCCATGAAAATGTAGCATGCATGTTTGTGTGTTTTTGTTTTAATCCTTCTGCGAATTAGGGTAATGGTGATGGTGAAAGAAATTGTCTTTCATTTTTCGATTTCCGTTCCTCGTTAAAATGCTACGAATTTCCTTTAACTACATTTCTCTCATGCTCAGTCTTAATGTTTTTTTTTTTCTTCTTTCATCTTTTTCTCCATCTACTTTTCATTTCTCCCAATGTGATTATCCCATTGATGATTCTGTCATAAGTCTACAGTCTAAGAGTTCGACATTACCTGGTGATATCCTGCTAATTTCCTCTTTTCTTTCGTATGCCGGTTGCTTTACCCGTCGTTATCGCGAGGAGTTGCAACAGAAAATGTGGATGTCAAACTTTCGTAAAATTGAAGTAAGTACATACATACATACATACATAGCTACATACACTAATGTCAAAGATACGATAGAGCAAGTACCCAGCCAGCAAAATTGAACGACATCTGTACGATATCCAACAGAAACATCTGCCGAATTGGCAGAATACTTAACGAATTCTGTCAGATTTCTGACCGCGAAACATTTGAAGTGGTTGACACAAAATGTGTAAGACACTTCGTTGAAAATTCGTAGCCGACGTGTGTAGCAGAAATCTGAGAGAGTTCTGATGAAGAGTCGAATAAAAATCTGTTAAAAATAAAATGTTTTTTACGCATTGGTGTTTTTTTTAATTCAAAACTACTTTTTATGCATTCTTTCCATAAAAAATATTTTGAAAAATTGTCGTGTACCTTTTTTTAATTTAATGTTGTGTTTTATCATTGTGTTTTTTTATTTATTTATAAAATAACTTAGTTTGCATTAAACGCGCACACTAGCGTCACTTTGTTTTATAAAAGCTTATCTCCTGATACCTAAAAGTAAAACAGGGAACTCACAGACCGAAACAAAAACAAATCGCAAGAGAATAAAAATGGCATGGACACGTCCGTAAGAAATCAATCAAAAACCTTTAAGACACGTTGTGCATTATAATTTCAATAAAATTTTTAAAAGAAATCTGTACGATTAAATAAATTCAGACTTTTTCCAGATTTGTTTGCTACAGTCATTGTCGGTCAAGTTTGAACGCTGGGTATTGACATACACTTGCCTTGCGGGCATTAGAGAAATTAATGGTTTGTTTTTTATTTGATTTTATAAAAATTTATATCCCAAATTAAATAACCTTAGCTTAAGAACTTTATTTTAACTTAAGGAAGATGTTTGAAATAATTAAAGACTACTCTGGAGTGCAGAAAATTTTAACTTTTTAGTTATATTAGAAATATTGTCAAATTAGTAAGCCCCTAATTGAATTAAAAAAATATTTTAAGTAAAGATTTAGGTAAGTAAGTGGCCTTACTTCAGCAGCTGATTGTCAAGAGATATTTCCCAAAATGTCATAAATGTATACTTTCTTTCTCTTCTCATTTTATACCCTTCACATTAGTGATAAGGTTAAGTTTGTCATTGCGTTTGTAATTTCTTTAATATCCATTTGGGACCCAATAAACTTTTTATTTTCTTGATCCTTATAGATAGGCAAGCTGATTTAGCGATGTCCGTCTGTCTGTTAATCTGTTTAAATTAATTTTCTAAAACCACTTAATAATTCTCGTACCTGTTTGTGGCCTCAGAACATCAGGTATACTTGCGAGGATTTTGCTTTGAAAATTCAGCAAAATCGCCTCATAACTGACAGAGATATGTATAAGCCAGCAACAATGACTATTTCGTTGTATTTCCCTAAAATTTGTATATGAAAACCTCTACAACTTCCCCGGAGTTGCCGCTACATGGGTGCAATGTAGGACTGACTCCCGTTAATTTTTTCTCACTAATATTTTTGGGAAACATATTTACAAAATTTAATTTGATGCTTCCACAAAGGTCAAATGTAAGACCAACTTCAATTAATTTTTACTTCCAAACATTTTACTTGATCATACTTATCCCCTATCTCCCGCTCCTAACAGGGTTGCCATACAAAATTTGAAAAAATTAGGATAAAACCCCTACAAATCTCTGGAGTCGCCCTTAGAGCAATAACATTTTTGACAGACCCTTACTAGTTTCCTCTCCCAAATATATTCCTAAAACATACTTTTCCCTTATTTCCATCATCTAAGGGGGTTGCCATACAGAATTTAAAACAGTGGTGTAAAAACGCTCAAATTTCTCCAGAGTCAGCCTTAGAAAAATAAAGTGTACGACCGATTCCTATTAGTTTTCCCTCCCAGATATTTACCTAGAACATACTTACCCCCTAGCCCTACCCACTTAAGGGGTTGCCGTGCAATACTTGAAAAAATTAGGTTAAAAAACCCCTACATGTTGTGAAGGGTATAAAAGATTTGACACATCCGAATAGAGCGCTCTTACTTGTTTTATTTTAAATTGTCAAATTTTATATATAAAAGTTGTAACCAAAAATGTGCAATCGCCTGTCGCAATTGTTGCTAGCTCACCTTACACTTCAAGTAACCTACAATTTTATACCCTGCACATAAGTAGTAATAAGAGATCAGTTTGTCTCCTCATTTGTACTTTCTTTAAGGTGGTTTGATACGAGATCTATTTTACACATGACTTGTAACTTTTGTCATCCACTTGTAATTTCGTATGTCTGTCAGAATTCTCATTTTACAGATGGTTTATAATTTTTGCTTTCACACGTACGCATGAAATTACATCTGACATAACCTCTAAACCAAAATAAACAACTTACTTTTCCTCCTTGTTGTTTTAAAAACAGCTGATGACACATGCTTTGTCAGATAAAAATAGAACGCCTCTAATTAAAAATTTCTCATATGACTTTTACATGTGTGTTTTACACAAACAATATTTTACACGTTTACACGACATGTATCAATTTTGCAGTGAAAAATTTGAGAGGTCATATGTAAAATACATCTCGTATAAAACCAACTATAATATTTATTCGATACCCCAAAAAGTTTTAAGGTAAATGTATCAAATCTTGATATATACACTAAGAGAAAAATCACAACTTAAAATCAAAGCCGATCAATGTTAAATTAAAAATTTTGCAACTTTGAGCATTTCAACGTTAAATCAAAATGTAACAACTTTAAATCAAAGTAAAACTACATTAAATCAACGTTAAACAACTTAGAAACTAATATTTTTTTTTAAATCAAAAACGTTTTTGTTAATTTAAAAACATTCAACGTTGAATTAAGCATGAACATCTTTGATTTTAATGTTTTCAAAATTTTAACAAAGTCGGATTTAAATTGAAAATGCATCAATGTTAATTCAAACATTCACATTTTTCAATTCAAAAACGTACAACTTTAGATTAAGAACGAACATTTTTAATTCAAAGTAACAACATCTATAAAATTAATACAAACATTGTTGAACATATTTTCATAGTGAAACAACCTTAAATTAAAATTGTTTCATGCTTAAATCAAATACGTATATTTGATTTAAGGTTGGTACACTTTAATGTAAGATTGTGCGACTGTGATTTAAGGTTGTGCAACTTTAAATCTAAGTGGGACATTTTTAATTTAAGATGGAAATCTTGTTATTGTATGAAAAAAGGAAAGAAATTTTATTCGTGTGAAATCTGCGCGTCGAATCGAGTTAAAGAGTGTTTTTAAAACATTAAAAGTGTATTTTTTAAATTTTTATTAAAAATTGTGTGTCTTCGTAGCGAAAAATAAATAAAAATGGAGAACTTTGAGCTTATCAATGAAATAATATGCGATGATGACGTAGTTGCAATAGGGACACCTCTAGAAAGCTCAGAAGCAATTTATCTTGAAGAGCATTCAGCGGAGTATGTGGTTACAGCAACTTCCTCTGCTGAAGACGATGACCTAGGCAAATTAAAGTCATTATTAAATGAATTTAATCTACTTCAATTGTTGCCTACATTACAAGGTAAGTTAATATTTGTATAATTTAACTCTGTAATCAGGCTTGTGTAAAAAAATATATATATTTTTTCCTTTTTTATAAAAGCTGCTAATGTGACATACAGATGCTTGAAGTATATTCAAAAACATGACCTTGTCGAAGCAATCCCCCACCTAGGACTTCGCGTAGAGTTTAGAGAGAAGTTATTTATGTGGCGTAAAAAAGAAGTATGAATTTTTCTTACTAATTTACTTTTTTTACTTACTTACTTTTGCTGGAATTCTATTATTATGAGCATATGTTTTGATTTCGTTGTAGTTTGGCATTGACGACGAAACAATATCGAACCCAAGCAAAGTTCAACATTGGCTCAATACAAGTGCTCCTTCTCCGTGTTCTTCAAATTCATCAATGAAACGTGTTTTAAATAAGGTAATGTTTTGTTGTAGTATTTTTTGATATAACTTCTACAACTGTTGATTTTAACTAAAAGGATTTGACAGATTTATTAAACCGCACTACCAAGGGACAATCATGTTTAGAATCATATAAACAATCTCAAAAGCTTACCGATAACAACCGCGACGATATAATAAATATTATTATAGAAGAAATTATTTGCAACAAATTATCTCTAAAACCGAATGACTTTTCGGGCATCGTTAATGATATTTGTGAAATTTTTCCCAGTGAAACATCTGCAAAGGTAAAGTTATAATTTGTTTTAAAATCCTTAGTTTTTATGAATAAATTTTAACAGGAATACTATTATATTGCACGTCAGGGCAAAAAGAATCCTAGCGGAAAATTATATTCTAAATATGTTAACGCAAGGTGCAAACATGCTAAAAAGCCTGACCAATCCATTTTAGAATTAAAATGTGACGATAATGATCAGGTAGTACAAATAAATGAGTCAATCGCCTTGGCATTAAAAACATCTCTTAATAGAGATAGCTCTAACTGGCAGGAAGTGTGCGAAAAATGGAAAAAAACATACTATTTAAGGCAGAAAGATTTAAAACAACTTAATAATCATGAGTTTTTGATAGCTTGGTCTAAGTACTCAGATGCTCGAGCTCCTGAACTTGTAAGTAAAATATAATAATTTTATGAAACTGCATATATGTGTGTTTATGTATAAATATAGTTTTTTATAAAATATATTTTAAATAAAAACTTTCTTTAACCTTTTTTACCTAGATTAAAATCGACTTTAATATTATGTACCCGGACAAAGAATATATGCTTTATGAAAAATGGGATATGTTTAAGCAAAAAATCAAAACATACTTTAAAGATAATATTCACAACGTTTATTGTAAGCAATTGTTTTCTCTCGCCAAATCTACTGAAAATAAAGGTAATTATAGTTCAAAATAATATATACTTAAACAAACATGTTTATATGTAAGTATAATTTTAACTGTTGTTTCCAGATGCTGAAGACTACATACTGTTATTACTTCTTACTGGAGTCCTACTTCCGTCAACACGTTTTAAAGATGAAGATGGTAAATTAAAAAAAAAAATAACAATTATCGATGCACAGGAAAGTTTTATTTTTCGTCTCACATCACTCAACAATTACGAAGCTGAAATTGCGGAACGTACAAGCAAGTATTATTTTATTGGACTGACAATTCAACCGTTTATAATTGCTGAAGGGCCCTCTGAAAATACTGTTAAATCGTTTTATGTTTATTTCGATAAAACTCTTTACAAATTTAATTCGTTTATTGAAAGTTTGGATATCTGCTTCAAAATTTTTCATGTCTTTTCACTAAAATATCCTCAAGCATGTGAAGCATCTTGGGTGTTTATTCAAAAGTTCTTTTTTCAAATATCTACAGTTTATGACATAAAATCTGCAAAAATTACATCTCTTTTAACATTTATGAATAACAAATCAGACCAATAAAAATGTATGTTTGTTTCAAATGCCTAGATTCATTTATAGAAATTGACTTGTTAATACGCCATTTAAAATTAAATCATTTTATTGCTGGAAAATTGATTAAACTTATTTGCAAGCAAAATAGATGCAACCAAGCATTTTCAAATTATCCTTCTTTTCGAAAACACTTGAAGACCCAACATGTAAGACAGATTTCAGTAAAGACTAAAACTGTTTTAAATAGAAACACAGATCAGACTAACAGTGTGCATAACCCGTTATTATCGACAGTTTTGGTTCCATCTAGCAGAGTTTCACCAACTATTCCACTTAATAGTACAACATCAAAGCCTCAAACTTTAAATATAATAAAAAATCTTAAAAGTAAACTATTGAAAACATTATTAAGCTTACATGCAAAAAATACTATGTCGAGAAAACAGGTGCATGATATTCAAAATATGATGTGTTCATTAGTTTCTGATACCTCTTCAGCTATTATAAGTGTATTAGATGTATATGAAGTATGTGACGTTAAAAGAGACTTGGAATTACTTTTAAGATTTATTCAAGAGCCTTTTTCAGAACTACAATCAGAATATAAATTTTTAAAATACCTAAAAGATATAAATCTCTATGAGCGCCCACAATGTGTAGTAATTCAACAACAAATAACCGAAAAAACTGTATCAGGAAATCCCACTTTAAACCCAAAAACTGCTGATATTTTCATTTTACCTCTACAATTTCAGTTTAAAAAAATTTTCGAAATTCCTGGTCTTTTAGATATTACTTTAGAATGCACCAAAAAATCTTTTCAGAGTCCATTTTTAACTAACTTCGCAAGTGGAGAAATCTTTAAAAGTAAAAAGCAGCGTTTTGAATCCGATTTAGTTATTCCATATACACTTTTTTTTGACGATTTTCAAATTAACAACCCCCTTGGTAGTCATACATATTCAATATGTGGGTGCTATTTCAACTTTCCTACTATTCCTTCATATTTACTATCAAAATTAGATTACATATTTCATGGCGCTTTTATATCCACTAAAAATTTAAAGGACTGCGGGAATGAAAAATCATTCTATCATTTAGTTGAAGAGCTCAAATTGTTAGAAGAAGAAGGTATTGAAATTGTTACTCAAACTTCCAGACAAAAAATATACTTCGTTTTAGGTGTAATTGTGGGTGATAATCTAGGAATGAATAGTATTTTGGGTTTCGTTCAATCTTTTAATTCAAAAAGATATTGCCGTGTTTGCAAAAGATCAAAAGAGGAAATGAAAATCGATGCTTTCGAATATAGCAACAGTTTAAGAAATTCATTCGATTATCAAAACGACTTGGTGATAGACAACTTTCAAGAAACTGGTGTGAAAAATGAATGTATTTTTAACAATTTAAATAGTTTTAATGTTACTGACAATTTCTGTTTTGACATAATGCATGATTTGTTTGAAGGAATATGTGTTTATGACGTTTGCAACGTTTTAAAAGGGTTAATAGACGATGAAATAATTAGTTTAAATGTTATAAACTGTAGAAAAAAATTTTTTCCATTTGGTGAAATAGAAATGGGAAATAATTCTCCTCCTTTAAGTATTTTAAAAATAAGATCATATAATTTAAAAATGACAGCGGTTGAAGTTTGGTGTTTTATTCATTTTTTACCGTTAATGATAGGTGACATAATACCTACTTCAAATAAGCACTGGCAGGTGTTAACAATACTGCTGCAAATAATTGATTTTGTATTGAAATCAAAGTTCACCGTTGAAGACTTGTCTTCACTTAAAATTTTAATAGAAAAACATCATAAGGCATATATTGATCTATATGGCCCCTTAAAACCAAAACATCATTTTCTCGTACATTACGTAACGGCAATTAAAAAATGTGGTTCATTAAAATATCTCTGGGCAATGCGTTTCGAAGGAAAACACAAGGAAGCCAAGAGTTATTTAAAAAATATTACATCACGAGTAAATCCGTCACACTCTTTAGCCATTAAATCAGGCATAAAATTTGCACACTTTTTATTGGAACATGAATTTTCTTATGACTTGCCCCAAAATTTTGAAGAATATCCAATGTCAGATATAACTAAAGACACTTATTTTAATAAAATATTATTAAACAAAGAAATTGATTTTACACAAGTTATAACATTTAAAGAACTTATATACAAAGGTACAAAATACAAAACAAATTATTATATAGCAAAACAAGAACCTTACTTTAAGGCATTTAAAATATTTTTATTTATTTATCAAAATAAAAATGTATATATTTTGTGTTATCCAATTGTTTTACAGCAATTTTGCAATCACCTTCAATCATATGAAATAGTTGAAGAAGCTTATAATGAAATTTATGCATACAATATATTGTGTTTTGATAGTGCTCCCATGCATTCTTATTGTATTAATAATGGAAAAACTTATATCCGCCCAAAAATGTTAGTTTAAGAATTGTGTTCAATAAAACATACAAAAAATTAATAATTTTAGTTTTAATTAAAAAGGTAAAACGTAAGTATAAAATTCAAAATACCAACCCACTGTGCAGCTGTATCAGTGCAGTTTGCAACTTTAAATCAACACTGATAATTTTTAATTCAAATACGCTACATTTTCAAAATGAGGTTGCTCAACGTTGATTCTAAGTCTTGCAATTTTAAATTAAAAACTTTGCAACTTTGAAACAATGCCGAATATTCTTAAATGAATAATGTTCATTGTGGATTTAAAAATTGGAAAATTTTGTTTTAACGTTGGTCGATGTTGAATCAATTATGAACAACCTTAAATCAAGGTTGAACCAACATCGATTTTAGATTAAAGTGGTTTCTAAGTTGAACGTTGTTGATTTTAAAATTTTCCACCTTGGCTCATTTTCAAAGTTGTTTTTTGTTGATTTAAGGTGGAAATTGTTGATTTTCGGTTGTTTTTTCTCTGGGTGTAGGGTAGTAGATTCAGCAATGTCCGTCAATCCGTCTGTTGATATTAAATTTCCGAAGTCAAAGCAAATCCTATAGATTCGGCTTTGTGTAAAACTATAAAACATATTTCTGAAATAGCCTCTACTTAAAATCAGCAAAATAGGTGAAATTGCGGGTCGAGTAAAATCTAAAATAAACCATTTTATAAGACAAAGTCCATGAACATTTTTCTCCTTATCTTAGTAATTATAGTCACTGTTACCACAAAACATGACGGGGAATCTGAAAGGTAGTAAGCGTAAAAATGGACCAACTTTATAAAGTTTCGGACTTTAAGCCTGCTACAAAATATTTTTGGAATAATTTCTATGTTTCGAAAAAAAAATTGGTAGGATTATAAATTTAAACAAATAATTGCTTACTGAGGCGATTGAAAGTTATGTATTGAGTAAGGGATTGCCATTTGTAATTTTTTTTTTAAATAAAAAAACAAATTGATATTAACCACATTAAAGAAAATAAAAAATTTTATAAAAATGTTAAACTGAAATTCGAAATTTATTAATTTAAAAAATATTTTAATACATTTATTTAACATATAATAATTTTTAGCCCCCGATCCCACATACTAATTGTGATGACCACTTGTCATTATTGACCGATGATGCCCAAATAGCAATTTGGAATAACGAAGGCTTACCAATGGATCGCATGTCTACTGAAAATGCCACTATACTAGTGCATTCAACTCGTTGGCCTCTTATGATTGATCCACAGCTGTAAGTTGATTTAGTAAAATTTAGAAAAAAATTTTTTTTTTTCATTTTGATATCATGTCACCAAATCCTTAACATATAATAAATCCCTTTTATATTATTCAATGTTATGTTCTCCTCATTATCTTAAGTATTTTCCTTAAAGATCACTGAGGCCTTACAAAACATGTTTATATTTTTCTTAAGGCAAGGTATTAAGTGGATAAAAAATCGTTTTGGTGATGCTCTTATAATTATACGTCTCTCACAAAAGAACTTTCTTGAAACCTTGGAAAAAGCCATTTCAAAAGGAGACACCGTTCTTCTAGAGCAAATCGAAGAAACTGTAGATACTGTTTTAGAACCACTGCTAAGTCGTGCTTTAATAAAACGAGGTCGCTTCATAAGGGTCGGTGATAAAGAACTTGATTTTAATCCTAAATTTCGTTTGATACTCCATACAAAACTGGCAAACCCACATTATAAACCGGAAATGCAAGCTCAAACAACACTTATAAATTTTACTGTTACTCAAGATGGTCTGGAAGAACAACTTTTAGCTGAAGTTGTTAAAATTGAGCGCCCCGATTTAGAGGAAATAAAAACAGATCTTACCATACAGCAAAATAAATTTAAAATTTCCCTTAAGGAGTTGGAAGATGATCTATTGGCTCGCCTGGCTTCTGCAGGTGAAAATGTTTTGGATGATCATGAACTTGTGGCGAATCTAGAATCTACTAAACAAACTGTAGATGAAATCGAATTAAAGGTAAATGAGGCCAAAGCTACCACTATGCAGATCGATGAGGCCCGTAATATATATAGATCGGCAGCAAAACGTGCTGCCATATTATATTTTGTACTCTCGGACTTAGGTTGTATTAATCCCATATACAGGTTCTCTCTTAAGGCATTTATGAATGTTTTTAAACAAGCAATCGTGATGGCGCCACAGCATAGACAATACGATAAACGCGTTGCTGCTTTAGTGGACTCAATAACTTCTCAAACATTTCATCACGCCTTAAGAGGCCTCTTTGAAGTGGACAAATTAACATTTACCACCCATATGACTTTCCGTATTCTAACGGCTACGGAACAGATATCTTTAGAAGAAATTGATTTCTTATTGCGCTTTCCCCATGATCCAAATACTTTGTCACCAGTGGATTTTATCGGTCGCATTGCTTGGTGTGGCATCAAGACTTTAGCTTCAATGGATAATTTCTATGGTATAGACAAAGACATTGAAAATTTTCCAAAACGTTGGCGTAAGTTCTCTACCAGTGATGTGCCAGAACAAGAACAATTTCCGGGAGAGTGGAAACATCGCACACCTCTACAAAAATTATGCATTATAAGAGTTTTAAGGCCAGATCGTGTGACCAATGCTATTCGTTTGTTTATAGAACATACTATGGGCCAGGAATACACTAATGTTAAAACTTTTCAACTGGCAGGTATATTAAAAGAAACCAACGCAGCCACTCCCATTTTCTTTATACTTTGTCCAGGGGTCGATCCGATATATGATGTGGAGAGATTGGGCTTGCAATTGGGATTTAGTACTAGAAACGAAAATCTTATAAATATTTCATTAGGGCAAGGCCAAGAAATTGTAGCCGAACAAGCTTTTGCAACAGCTTTGAACAGTGGAGAGCATTGGATTGTTTTACAAAACATACATCTCGTAGCTAACTGGCTGCCTACTTTAGAAAAGTTAATCGAGCGTTTAACTTCAGATGGCCAAGGATTTGTAGGCTCCAAATTTAGATTGTTTATTAGTGCAGAGCCAGCACCAGATCCTCAGTACCATATTTTACCACAAGGAATTTTGGAATCATCTTTTAAAATAGTAAATGAGCCACCATCAGGTATGGCAGCAAATATGCATAAGGCGTGGGATAATTTTTCCCAAGAAACTTTAGAGTCGTGTACTCAGGAAGCTGAATTTAAGTCTATACTTTTTGCTCTCTGTTACTTTCATGCTGTGGCAGGTCAGAGACGCAAATTCGGACCCTTAGGTTGGAATAAAGTCTATCCTTTTAATATAGGCGACTTAACAATATCCGCTTCAGTATTACAAAACTACTTGGAAGGTAGTAGTCGTATACCTTGGGAAGATTTGCGTTATTTGTTTGGAGAAATCATGTATGGTGGCCATATAACCGATGACTGGGATCGAAGATTGTGTCAAACGTATTTGGAAGAATTACTGCAACAGGATTTAGTTGATGGTGATTTGGAATTATGTGCAGGATTTCCCTCGCCTCCCAACCTAGACTTTCAGGGATATCACAACTATATTAATGAAATGCTACCAGCCGAGTCTCCTCTGTTATACGGTTTACATCCAAACGCTGAAATTGGGTTCCTAACAAGTACCTCTGAACAGTTGTTAAAAACTGTATTTGAACTGCAGCCACGCCAATCAGAACTAAGTACATCTTGCGGCGCACCACGTGAGGAGCTGGTAAAAATTATGGCTGATGATATTTTGGATAAACTGCAAATGGAATTTAATCTTCAGGCCTTGTTAAATCGTGTAGAACGCAAAACACCTTTCGTGGTGGTAGCTTTGCAAGAATGTGAGCGCATGAATAGTTTAATACATGAAATTAAAAGATCACTGCGTGAGTTGCTGCTGGGTCTTAAGGGTGAACTAACGATTACCACAGATATGGAACGTTTAGATCATGCCCTTTTCTATGATCATGTGCCTGAGTCTTGGGCGAATTTGGCTTATCCTAGCATGTTAGGCTTACAAAGCTGGTTTGCCGATCTCTTGCTCCGCATTAAAGAATTATCCCTATGGCTTAATGATTTTAAACTTCCCTGCAGCATATGGTTGGGAGGACTTTTTAGTCCACAAAGTTTCCTTACGGCCATTATGCAAGAGAGTGCTCGAAAGCATGACTTACCCTTGGATCGCATGTGTTTGACATGTGATGTTACCAATAAAGATGTGGATAGTTTAACGTAAGTTGGCATCACATGTGTAGATACAATTATTTAAAAGTTTAACATTTATAATTTCCCATAGTTTACCCCCTCTGGAAGGTGCTCTTATTCATGGTCTCTATTTAGATGGCGCTAGCTGGGATTGCCATTTAAATTCTATAGTTTCATTACATCCTAAAGAATTACTTTGCTCTATGCCGGTAATATGCATCAAGTCTATTGTACAAGAAAAACGGGATCTTCACCGCATTTATGAATGCCCTTTGTACAAGACCAGGTAAGGTGGATTGCTAAAAGAAATCCACTAATAACACGGTGCTACTTAAAAAAAACTTAAAAAACGATATAAGTCCTACAGCTTTTCAAGATCTGACAAAACGTGTTTTATACCCTTCACATAATGATAAGATTATATACCAGTTTGTCATTCCGTTTTTAATTTCTTTATTATCCATTTGCGACCCCATATATTATATATATACTGGATCCTTATAGATAGGGAAGTCAATATAGGCATGTCCGTCTGTCCGTCTGTTGAAATCGAGTTTCCGAAGTGCTACGGACCAGTTATTGATGTCAACTTATTAGAAATATCATGGAGACAATCGCTATTTAAAATCAGCCATATCGGTTCACTATTGACCGAGATAAAAGCGAAACCCCAAAAAAACCCATTTTTTTAGGATAAAATCCGTGCATATATCCCTAAAAATCTCAGTAAATATAGTCAACCTTACCACAAAACTTAGCACTTGGTAATTGGACAGTTAGGTGTACACTGTGAAGAAAAAACTTTTTAAGTGGGGCAGGGGAAGGGGTAGCTCCAATTCAAATTTACAATTTTTATGATATTTTCGATACCCTGTATCTCGGAAACTATAACAGCTACTGACATATAATATTCTACAAAAACTGATTGGGCAATAAGACCTACATTCTGGAAAAAAAGTTTTTTGGGTAGGGACAGGGGAAGGGGTAGCCCCCATACAAATTAACAATTTTTATGAAATTTTCGATACGCTACATCTGGGAAACTATAACGTCTTCGACTTCTAATGTTCTACAAAAAGTAATGAGCAAGTAAAAAGTTGAATAGGAGCAGGGGGACTTAAACATCCTATAAAAATTAACAACTTTAATTAACTTTTAATACGAATAATATCGAAAACTTTTAAAACTCTCGACCTCAAACCTCCTACATGGTGTTTCTGTTATACATACGAACGTTAAAATTTTGTAAAGTTTTATACCTCGAAAAGTAGGATTTCTCTGGATTTTAAATCCGGCACAAAGTTTTTTTTAATAATATTTGCAGTACAAAATAACTCGGCTAGAAAAGATGGCTGGATATAATAAAAGACCAATGTGAAGGGTTTATAAGATTCGGCACGGCTGAATATAGCGCTCTTACTTGTTTTCCATAGCAATGTGTAGTTGATGAACGTACGTTTCTTTTCATTGTAGATCCCGTGGCAGCACCTATGTTTGGACTTTTAATTTAAAATCACGTGAACCAGCATCCAAGTGGATCTTGGGAGGAGTGGCTTTATTATTACAAGCTTAATATGAAAGCATTATGGTTTAAATACACACACAAATATTTCACAGTTACCAATAAAACGTTGAACAAAAACATTAAGTTTGCTTGAAAGCTGCCTGTACCTATTTAATTTAAAAAATTTATTCATCAGCACAAAGTTAATTTCCTCCGTAATGTAAGACGTCATTTTGAGATTCAAGTTAACAGTAATTTGCCAATATAAATTTATTGTTTAGACTACATTTTTAATTTTCCCTTGCCTCCTTTTTAGTACTCTAATTCTCACTTGACCACATTAATGTCACCATCAAAGCGGCACGTGTAAATATGGCAAAAATATTATTTATTTTAGCACATTTTACAATCAAGTAAATGAAACAAATTTGAACAATATGTGTTCGTTATATCTCTTATTGCCGAGACAAAAAAAAAGTAAAATGGGCTATAATTTGTATGTAAAGATTTTAAAAAAATATATTTTCATTATCAGGGTTATTTTAGATATAATAACATGAAAGCGTTATACAGTGTGCGGTAAAAAGTATGCATAAATAAATATATTTCTGAGAATATGTAAATGAAGGCCTTTGTTTAAGCAAATAAAAATCTTTGGCAAAGACAGGGACAGGCTCTAACTTGTATTTTTTAGAAGAGCAGATTTCGTAATCTTGAATCTGAAACTTAATAATTTTTTTGCAGAGAGTGTCGCACGAAGGTCATCGATTCGTTTAGAGTCAACGTGACAATTTACTCGAGTGCTATCTGATCATGGCAGAATTGTTGGGAGCGTAGAATTAAGCAGTGACTTAATGATGTCAAAACTGAACTTCTCTGGAAATTCAGGTGTAACAATCGAGGATTAGGCTGGGTGACGAGCCTTTGCCCAGATCACATGTAGCTTCTTTACGGATAGATTTAAGACGGAGGGGCAGTTGGAGCTGCAGTTTCCTTCCGGGAACTAGGTACCAGGGAGTCCTTTAAACTTCTTGACCACGGCAGAGTACTTCAGGCGATGATTCTAGCAGCTAAATTAGCCGCCGATCTTGCCCCGTCCTCTCAGATTAAAAATTTTCAAAAGAACATATTTATTTATATCCAGGCTACGAGTAGGGAAATTTTTGCAAGCCCCACTTGACCTTCAATTTTTCAGGCATGCAAAGAATTTTTTGGTAGATTGTATACCGTGGGACAAGTGCACATCTGGTGATAGGGGACATTAAGGGGAACGATATGTCAGAAGGTGTAGCACAAGGCCTCTGGCATTTTTTAAGAGAGTGTGTAGCGCCTTGTAATTTAAAGGAGGCATATGTAGAGTCCTCAGGACCAGCCAGTTCAACCTAACCTCCCCTAAACTACCCCAACCTATAAACTCATAGTATACATTTGCCTAGGCCATTAATGCAGGTATTCTTAAGGATACAGCTGATTGTGAATAAATTGTATGTTTTTGTTATGACGATGTCAAAACCTAAAATTAATATGAAAATAGGGAAAAGAAAACAAAACAGGAACTGGAAAAATAGAAAAACTGCAAATTGGTAAATGGTATCAAAGTTTAAAATTATTTGGTTGTCTTTAAATGTTTGGTACATACACTTTTGAACATCATTGTACTTGAATCTTAAAAACCCAAAGCACCTCAAGTAGGCAAACACTTTAATATCAAAAACATATAGTCACACTTACCCAATCGTTTAGGCCACTTTTATGTGTTTGTTAAAGATAAACAAAAAAATTAAGTCTACATATAGGTATTTCCACAGTCAGCGGCCACCTATTAAGTAAAAAAAGGTATTAAATCGTAACAACTCTTTTTTACTTATTTTCGGATAGCACTAAGTTCAGTGCACAAGGTACATCAGTAAAAACCCAATACAATTAATGAAAAGGTAAACAGTTCGTTTACTGTTATGCTGCTGCTTATTTTTTGACATTTATTATTATTTATGAATAGAATGGCGTTCAAACATGGAATCATTGTTTATATAAATTTATTTAATTCTTATTCAGCAATCAGGTTTGCATATGTGAGGCTAATTCACAACAGAATCCAGAAAAATAAAATAAAATAAAATATAATAAAATAAAATAAAATAAAATAAAATAAAATAAAATAAAATAAAATAAAATAAAATAAAATAAAATAAAATAAAATAAAATAAAATAAAATAAAATAAAATAAAATAAAATAAAATAAAATAAATAAAATAAAATTAAATAAAATAAAATAAAATAAAATAAAATAAAATAAAATAAAATAAAATAAAATAAAATAAAATAAAATAAAATAAAATTAAATAAAATAAAATAAAATAAAATAAAATAAATAAAATAAAATAAAATAAAATAAAATAAAATAAAATAAAATAAAATAAAATAAAATAAAATAAAATAAAATAAAATAAAATAAAATAAAATAAAATAAAATAAAATAAAATAAAATAAAATAAAATAAAATAAAATAAAATAAAATAAAATTAAATTAAATTAAATTAAATAAAATAAAATAAAATAAAATAAAATAAAATAAAATAAAATAAAATTAAATAAAATAAAATAAAATAAAATAAAATAAAATAAAATAAAATAAAATAAAATAAAATAAAATAAAATAAAATAAAATAAAATAAAATAAAATAAAATAAAATAAAATAAAATAAAATAAAATAAAATAAAATAAAATAAAATAAAATAAAATAAAATAAAATAAAATAAACAAAAATAAAATAAAATAAAATAAAATAAAATAAAATAAAATAAAATAAAATAAAATAAAATAAAATAAAATAAAATAAAATAAAATAAAATAAAATAAAATAAAATAAAATAAAATAAAATAAAATAAAATAAAATAAAATAAAATAAAATAAAATAAAATAAAATAAAATAAAATAAAATAAAATAAAATAAATAAAATAAAATTATGTTTAATAATATTTCTTTTCTTTAAAACTTCTCATAATGATACATATGATATGTACATATGTATGTATTTGCATAATTTATTTTTACCACTAAAATTATCAAAAACGTGACATTAAAAACGTGTCACATTTTTTAAATGAATTATTATAATGTTAAGCCACTTCAGTCATTTGATCGCCGAGTAGAAGTGAATGAATATATGCAAACAAACAGACTAAGCCTGCTAAATTTCCATATTCCCCAAATTTTTCATTCGGTACATATGTATATGTTACATTGACATCATTTACATCTCAAAATATCTTTTTTTGGCTCGATAGACCTTCCTGTGGAAATTCCCATAATTTTTGTATTTTTTCTTTTCATACAGAATTATAAATAAAAAAGATTATTACTATTTGTTGATGTGTACAATAGCTAGCTGAAAATATGGGTAAGGGGATAAGGGCTGGCAATGGCGGGAAAATAGTGAGAGCACACACAAACATATATAAGAAATATTTTTTTTTAAACAAAAATTTTTCCTCTTTTTTTGCAAACTGACAAATAAGTTTCATTCGCCCAGACATTGTCAGGACGTTTGTACAAAATATTAGCTTTTTTATTTTAAATATAAATTATATATTATAATATTGATATAAGAAATTAAAAAAAAAATTTATACATACATACATAGTGTAAAAAAAAATAACAGAAAAAATTAATAAGCCAACCTAAAAAATAATTATTTATTTAAGGTAAATATTAATTTCAACTTAACAAAAAATTGGGATGAACTGATATTGGAAGATCGTCATTAGTGGGACCAGCATACATTCAATATTGCATAAACATCGTCTTGATTGGTCGAAAGAAACCACCGTATAGTCCTGGCACCGATTCTTTTAATTTTCATACGTAAAAAACAAACAACGTGTTTTGACACCTGAAGAAGCGTTTGCTATATTCAGAATGCATGTTTTGGAGATACCTTAATCAGAGTGGCAAAAGTGCTTCGACAATTGGTTCAAACGCATGCAAAAGTGTATAGATATTCATGGGGAATATTTTGGAAAACAATAAAATGATTTTCGATGATTAATATTTGTTTTTAGTCTCAATCCCCGAAATATAAAATGCAACCCACGTAGCTAATCCAGAAATGACCAAGTAAATTCAAAATTTAACAAACTTCGACATCTTAAATTTTTTTTATTCAAAATTAGCCAGGATATATTTATTAAACTAACGAAATTCGGTAGCGGGATCTTCATAAGTTTGAAAGTTATGGTAATTTACTTGCATACGTAACGCAAATCAAACCGGAATTGATCGTTTTAAATTCCTGGGGTGATGGGTGATTTATATTAGTGTAAGAGAGACATAAGTAACTGTGCATGGTAATCGCACTGCGAAACCAGTAGTAACCATTTAAAAAAAATTGCTTTAATTTAACCCACATTTTTTAATTTTTTTCTCACCGACATTAACTTAAACTGAAATAGTTTTGAAATGGAATTTCTATAAGTTTAGAAGTTACGCAAACTAATTTCCATACGTATGTATCTAATGAGTACTATGCATGCTGGTTCGTTAATATTAATGGTCTGCAGCAAAAATCGCTTTTTAATAAAAAAAAATATGTGAACCATAAAAAATTAACTGCTGTCAATTCAAATCCACTTTCGGTTTTTTTCTATCAAGTTCAATTTTTTTTATGGGCACTTTAAATATTGAATATTTAATTTAATAAGGTTTAACTGATACATTTTATCATAACTTATTTTTTGATTTTGTTATAAAGATTGGACGATTTGCTATAAGATTTAACAAGAAATTTTGGCAAAAAATATTTTTGGGTGCCCGATTCATGAATAATGCATCTCGCATTTGAGTTGGCCTTTTATATTGTATATTTTCTTTTTAAAATATCTATAAAATCTGACAACTGAAAAAATTCAAAAGCACATGTCTGTCAAAATTTAATAAAATTAATAAATACTAAAATTTATTTTGGTTTGTTTTACTTTATGTCTTTTTTTGTGTCATTTTCAGCGTTTTTTGTGCTGTTTGCATATCTTTTTTAGAAAAAATCTTGCATTTTTAACCTGGCGTGTACATTATGTATTATAAAATCTATTTTTTAAAATGGTTTTATTAAAACTCTCTAATTATGTTTTATAGCAAAGTTGTATATTCATTTTAAAATTATGATAAACTCGGTGGAGCAGTATTTTAGAAACACAATTTTGTTAAAATTCTTACTTTATGAACGGGTTTCAAAAAAAAATACTTATATTTATGATGTTATAAAAATAACAATTCTTAAATTTAAAAAAAAAACTTTTAGGACCTTATTACGTAAAACGCAACGCATGAATAAAAAAACAATTGTATTGAAAGAAACTAAAATTTAAAAATTTAATTCTTAACTCGAAGAGATAAAAAAAAGGGTAAAAAATATATTTTAACGGGTAGTTTTTTTCATTGTTTTAAATGTTGATTTTTAAAATATAAAATTAGTTAATATCTAAAACTGCGCTTACAAAGTAACGGGTTAGTTGCTTATATGAAATAAAAACTCATTAATTCATAACATTTGTATTTCTACTCTATGCTTTTCAGATAATGTCTTCAATTGGAGCTATTCAAAAGAATTATAGTGAACATAGTGGCGAACCTGGATGTGCTACGGCAGGTGAAATGAAGAAATTCTTTAGAAATTTTTGGGATCCGACTGCGTACTGGGAATGCGAATCACAAGGCAAACCGGCAGTACTTAAACATTGTGAAGCATCCGAGTTGTATTCAGACAAATATGGCAAATGTGTTCATTACAATGAATGGGAATGGACAGAACCCGTAGAGCCACCAAGTCGTCCAAGGAATAAATAATTTGTTTTTTTTTTTTTTGTTATAGCGTTGTTTTTTTTAGTACATGCATATGTATGTACATCTCAATTAAAACAAATGAATATTACACATTCAAGATATTTTTAAATTTTTATTTAAAGGTAAAAATTACAATTTTTCATGTTTGTATTTAATACATTTATACAGAAAGAAAAATATAATAGAAATTTATTTCCTACATTAAGAGAAGCAACGCAAATTGCCTAAAAAATTGGAATGTAAAATTTTGTTCGATTTTTTTAAGTGACCATAACCCAAAAATAATGGAATTATTAATAAATACAAAATAATAAAAATAAATTGGTTTAAGTTTTAAATTTATCAACTTATGTTATTGACTTTTTGCTTCAAACTTAAGATTGTTATTGTTTTTTTTTTTTGTTCAATTATTCAATTCACGTTTAAAGGCCAGTATTGAGTATTGTCTGAATTTCAGGCTGCCATTAAAAATCTTCAGTTTGTAACACACTTTTAATAACAGCTTAAAATGCAGGCTGAAACTGCGTACTGGCCCTTATGTGTAAAGTGACACAAATCTTAAGTAGGTGTGATATTTTGAGCTTTAATTTTACCACGTTTTTTTTTGTTAGACCAAAGCGGCAGCTTTAGGCTTTCGTTGTTGTCGTTGCATGTTTAAATTTAAAAAAGAAACATACACATACATTTTGAGTTTGCTTAATGATGTTTAAACGACGATACTAATGACAGATGGTGTTCATAATTTGAATAATAATTCAGGGTTTAGAGTTCAACATGTTGCCCATGTTTGTTAACAACTTTCATTTTAGCCTGTCTTGGAGGAGGAATATCGCTGGGAATATTCTCCTTCACTGGAGCTGGATCCTTGGGTGGTACGCGAGTAGTATGTTTTTTAGGGGCGCTGGTTGTAGTAGGGGCTTTAGTACTGGTGGTTGTTGGTTTTGGAGTTGTTGTTGTTGTTGTTGGCTTTGGTGTAGTAGTAGTCTCTGCTTGTTTTGGTCTTGGTGTAGTAGTAGTGGTTTTTGGCTTGGGAGTAGGGGTAGTTGTTGGCTTGGGTGTAGTTGTGGTTGTGGTGGATTTCGTGGTAGTAGTTGTCACCACTGGTGGTGGCGATTTAACGGCTTCCATTTCCCCTTCATAACGTACGTTACTTATTTTGACTGTCGGTTTCTTAGCGGGTTTTGGATTCTTTACGCGGGCCAAAAACCGATTAAAGGGCGAACCCAACAAGAGATTGTCATTAAATTCCAAAACATGTGACACAGAACCAGCACTCTTATCAAAACCATGTAAAGAGCCCACAATATGTCCATTCCAATCAACACGCACAATTGTCGAACGTTTAGGCGACAATATTTGAATACTTTCACCATGTCCAATAAAGTGAATAAAACGTTGAGCAATCTTATTAGGGTAAGCATTGTTAACAAGTTTAAAGGGCAATTCCAACAAAGCCAACATGCGAGCAATGAACAAACGAATGCTTGGAAAACGAGAGAACATGGTAAAACCACTGGGATGCTCACTATCCGAAGCCATAACCAAAGGCACCCAAATACCACTGGCATCCGGAGTTAAATTGTCAGGATGACCCGGCAATCCATCAACAAATATTTCACTTTTTCCAGCGTTAATACCCTTCAACCAGTATTTGATCAGGCGCATAGCACCCGTCTCAGCCACAATAATAAAATCTTCCTCAGGACTCAATGCAACACCATTAGCAAAAAACAGTTCATCCAATAAGATTTTGCTTTCGTTTCTAATACGATCATACTTGAAGAGACTACAATATATGTATATGTTGTATTAGTTTTATGTTTTATAAAACGTTAAATAACAAAGAAAAATTTATGAACATAATATGTAATAACGTTCTATTAATTTATAATAAAACTTTATTTAATTAGTACAGACACAAACCAAAAACTCGAAATTATAAAGTGGTTATGCAATAATAAATAATAAAGCCAAAATTAAAAACTTACAACAAAAATATTTAGCTACACACATACATACATATGTACATACAGGAAAAACCTAATACATTATTAAAAACTTTAAAGAAAAGCAAATAAGAGCGCTTATTAATATACATTTACAATAATTTTTGTATCAAAAATAATAGAAATTAAGTTACTTTGTGCCAGGTTTAAAGTCTATTATTATTTCTGAGACAAAAATCGTATTAAAAACGTCATGGAATTAGTCTCTTTGTACTGGGAGTAGTGATGAGCGATATTTCTGCCCCTGTGTCTATTGGCGTAAGAAGGCAATTGCATCCCCAGAACTCAGCAAAATCGTCCGATAACTGACAGAGATATAAGCCAGTTACCACGACTACCTCTGTTTATTTCGCTAAAATTTGTACATAAAAGCCTCTACAACTGCCCCAGAGTTGCCTCCACAAGGGTGGAATGTAAGACCGACTCCCATTAATTTTTCCTCACAAAAATGTTTGTGAAACACACTTACACTCTATCTCCGCCTCCTAACAGGGTTGCCATACAAAGTTTAGTTTTTTATAATTTATTTTTGAATCGCTCCCACAGCGTCCAGGATGCTCCTAGAAAAGTCAAATGTAAGGCCGACCCCAATTAATTTTTTCTTGCAATCATTTATGTGGAACATACCACCCCCTTTCTTGCTACGAGATCAGCCAACAGAGGAACCCCTCTTATCGCCATTCCTGTGGAACATGACACTCAATTTGTTGCTCAGGAACATGGAATTAATGGGACTTAAAACTGTCGCCTATGCCGATGACGTAAGAGTTGCAATATCTGGAGTCCATCTAAGTACCATCTCTGACGGGCAGTGACCATGCTATCTATTAATGCTATTCTTAAACGGAGCTTGTGCTGTTCACGAACAGATACAAGACTCCTTTTTTGGATTACAGACGCTCAACGGAGTGGTACTGACTTGATCAGATAGTACAAAATATCTAGGAGTCATTCTGGACAGTAAGCTGTCCTGGAGGCCAACCGTGCAGGGGAAAGCGACGAAGGCCCAAAATGTGGTGTATATATGCAAACGCGCCATTGGCAAGACCTAGGGACTCAGTCCCCGCAATATCAGCCATGGTCTGGTAGAGTGTTATGGACTTTGCCATAAATCGTCTGCGTATCGAGAGGGCGATGCGCAACATGGCGATACTGATAGCAGGCACAATGGGAACAACTCCAACTAGGTCACTTTTGATCCTACTCAACTGGCTCTTAGCGAATCTGCTAACAAAAAAGTTGGCGCTAGGCACCGCGATAAGGCTGAATGCTATGGGAGGATGGCAACACAGGTCATTCGGCCACGCAAGTTTTATCGGGACCGTCGATTTTGTTCCCGATTTGATTGACTGCACATCGGAACATTTTCTCGGCATAATATTCTCCTTCGTTGTTTCAAAAGAAGCGACGGATGAAATTATCTCCTCGGGACCTAGAGATATATACAGATAGGTCTAAGAGACATATTCATTGCACAAGCAGGAGTCCGGATTTCATTCAGACT
Source organism: Melanophora roralis (assembly GCA_963583895.1). Classification (NCBI taxonomy): domain Eukaryota; kingdom Metazoa; phylum Arthropoda; class Insecta; order Diptera; family Rhinophoridae; genus Melanophora; species Melanophora roralis. The sequence continues at coordinate 32,511,496 of OY757187.1, read as the reverse complement.
TTTGGATAAATGCAGTACACTGCAGGCTGAACTGTCGGCGATAGGCAAAACGACTAAGTGGCTACGGTACTACAGGATGTTCGGCAGGAATATCGGGATCTTAACTGACAGCCGTGCCGCCATCAGGTCCAATACTAATGTATACTCTACATTACAACAGGTCCGCGAATGCCGGGTATCCTTGAAGTGGATGGCGATGCATTCTAACAAAACCATGGCGTGGGTGAGAGGACACGGGACCAATTGGATGATAGGGCAATTGACCACTTCTTTGGCATTCCCCCCAACTCTTCATGTAAGCTTCGCGTGGATAAATATTCCGGGATAATCGCAGGAACTTTATTGTTCCAAAGCCCAGATATGGAACCACTCGAATAACCTAGCCGAGGATATATCCAGGACGTTCAAAGTATTTTTCGATCTAGATAAATGAAGGATAGGGGACACCGTGACCGCAATTACCGGCCACAGTCGAACGAGTAAACATAGTTTTAGTTAGCCCCTCTTACTTTTTTTATTTTTTATATACATATGGAATCTGACACTCCACATAAAAAAGTAAGAGAGACAAGAACTATATTTTCTCAATGATACGACCTGATTGTTATTTTACCATGGTCAAAATCATAGTTTTTGTCAAATGCTAATTGTCAAGAACAAAAAAAGATTGAATGGAAATTCCTCCTATTTTTGTATCATGGTATAAAAGGTATGTTATTTTTAAGACAAATTAAAAAATAAATATTATTATATTTTTCTTTATTGTGAAAGCAATATACATATTTGTATCTTGCAGATACATATATGTATGTTAGCCGTAAAATTTTAAATATAACAAATTTATAAACAACTAACCGTTCCATTTGTTAACCTTTTTATCTTATCGCCGCATTATATCAACAGAATATGTACTTTTCAAACTAAGTGAGAATAGAATAGGAAATTTAAGATTAGAAAAATTACATAATGGCTAAGGCAAAAAAACATGGTTAAAGTTTATTGTAGAGTGTGTTTTTTAACAAAATTATTAACCTTAAATAATGTATGCCAAAGTATGAAATTTTTTTTAACTTTTTTTTATAACGAAAGCAAAGTATTTAAGACGCTCTATTTACACAAAACTAAGAACTTTAGATATCCCTAGCTTCTAGGCATGATATATAAAATTTAAGAAATGCGATTTATTACCAACTATACCACAACCCGCCATATAGCAACTAAAAAGGATAGTTTGTTAGTTTAACACACATAATTAACTAGCCATGCAAGTAATTAAAAAACAAAAAATTTATTAAATCAAGTGTGTACTTACCGTCCAGAAGGGTTTGCAAAACTGGTGAATACTAAATCCTGAATGGTAAAATCTGATGATGAATCCGTCCAGTAAATGTTACCCTGTTTGTCAACAGTGATAGCGTTAAATATTTTGGCTTTGCGATTGATATTGTGTATACCAGGCAATTCTTGTTGTGGTGATACTAATAGTTTTTTTCTACTTGTAACAAGGTCAACTTGCCACAAGCCGTAGTAAGCATCAGCAATTAAGAGATTATTGCCCTGACTGTCAAAAGCCAACCCCAGAGGACGACCACAACGAGATTCTTCGGTAATGTCCTCTTAAAACAAAATATAATTTTAAACATAATTTATCTGTGCTTCATTCAATTTAAGATTTTAAAATAAAATTGGCTAAAAGTCTTACCACAAGGCTGTCCGATTTTTGTTACATGAGTAATATGACCAGCATTCATTTTAATAACTTCACCACCATGTATGCCCATATATATTTCATTATTACGTGATATTAGACATTCGGGTCCATAAACACGACCCTCTAACAAGCGATCCGCAACATCCAAGTGATTATTTGGTTCTAGGGCACCACTTAAAGCTTTGGGGCGAGCCACTCTACAAAAAAAATATATAAAAAAACAAAATCGTCTCAAACGGACTCAGACAAAGAAAACTCATTTTAGATACATACTCAAATTCTTTAAAGGGAAAAGTGGTACGTGGCGGCAGACCCGGCAATAATATCACAATTAAAAATACCACCATAAAGTTTATAGCTCTTAAGCCCAAAGCATAAAACAGACCCATTTTGCAGTTTCAATTTATATTTGTTTTAATTGCTTACGGTTTTAATGATATCTAACACAAAACCTTAAAACGTAATACACAATTTTTAGTAATATGCAAATTTTTATATTTTTTACAATTAGCGGCCCGACTCGGGGCTTCGTTTATTGTATTTTTTTTAACACCTTAAGAAAAAGTTAAAAGCAACCTTTTTTATATTTGTTAAGTAGTTTTTGCTATTTAACTAAAATATTATTATTATTTATTAACTAATTTTTTATTGGAAACAAGATACACGGAAGGAATCAATCCAAAGGGCGTTTATAAATGCGGATAACGAAAGCTACCTTAAACATAACCGGAATTATTTTGTTAATTCGTTTTCATGATAATGTATCATGTTCGTTTTTGTTCTTATTTTGCTTTACAAAGCTGCCAGACGATTAGATAATAACTTAATTCTTGGGAAAAATATAAATACGAACTCCACGTGAAATAGTTTTATAAATAGTGCTGGCAATGTATTAATTAGGGGATCCTAATACTGGATTTTTTCTGTTTTCTTTCAAAACAAAAATATTTTTTTTTTTCTCACTTGATACTTAATAAATTTAATTTTTGAAAGTATAATTTGATACGATATTTTCCCATTACAATTTAAAAATTTACAATTTTGGTACCAAAAACCTTTTACCAGTTTTTAATAATTTATTAAGTTAAAGTGTTCTAATGCAAGTGTTAGAGGGTATTATCTATTTTTTGGAATCTATTTTTTTGAATTAACATCAGTTTTAGTCCTATCTTGCAGGGCTGCTTTTTTATTTAGCAAATAGTCATGTGGTTTCTTATTTGCATTCCTTTATGTATTTTCCTATTTTCTTCTTTTCTGTAACTTGTGAAAAGTAATGACCTCAGGAAATATTTAAAAATTATATTAGGTTATATCTTTTAACACTGGGACTCACATATTTTCAGGAAATAAAGGTTAAAAATAATCAAAAAATAGTATTCATACTTTGATTTATTTTGTCTTTGACGGGGCAACCCGAAATTTCTCGATTACTAATATTATCAAATAGAATACAGAAACGAGATACAGGGTGCACCAATACAGGTAGTATGAAGACGACTTCAAATAATTCGCCCTCTGTAATTCTTTTTTGTGTTTGAGAAAGTGAATGAATCAAAATTATAATTTCGTACAAAATAACAACAATCACTTTCTCAAATATTCAAGTTCAGCTGGGCTCTTGATATTACCTGTTTACTGTCTTTTGCACCAAACGCTACGTTTGTTTCAGGGTACACTAAACAAAGTAGTATCAAGGCGAATTAATCAGCTGGGCTTTTAATATTACCTGATTGACTGTGCCCTGGTTTGTTTCCCCCTTAATTAGCTTAATTTGGCTTGGCAATCACATTTTATTATTTACTTTTTTTGATTGTGATTGAAAATGTTGGTGGGATAGTGGTGAATGGTAGGACAAGAAGTGATGCCGAAGGGGAATACAGCTTTTGTGGAGTTATGGGAAATTCTGTTATCGATTATTGTATTGGTTCATATAATTTTCTACAATATGTTGATGATTTCAAAGTGGCATCTAAACCCTTTTCTGATCACATGCCTATATGTCTCAAAATAGCAATTCCAATTCACATGAGTAGTAATAACATGGAGTCTTCGTTACAAAAAATATACTGGAATAATAAGTATGCTGTTCAATATAACAGAAACCTCAATGTATTGTCAAATACCCAGCTTATTCAAAATAATATGACCGTTGACGAAATGGTTACAACAATAACTGATAGTATCAAGCGAGCTAATGTTAAAAAAGTCAATAAAACATTATATGAGCCTAAACAAAAATGGTTCGACTGGAAATGCTTCCGTTTTCGATCCGTTATGCTTAAAAATCTAAAAAAATATAGGAAAAAACATACAACTTACAACAAATCATGTTATTATTCAGCAAGATCTAAATACCTACAGTTGTGTGCGAATAAGAAGTTGGAGTTTTATAATAATAACCTTAAACAACTTGATAAAGTAAAATGCAGCAAAGAATGGTGGAAATTATCAAATTCTTTAAAAACACGTACTCGTGCGTCAAAAGGAAATTTAGACGCTGATGATTTCCTTTTGCACTTCGGCTCTGTTTTTCAGAACCGAGAGGAATCCCAAACTATAAAATGGTGTATGCCTTATTTTGTGGACGCTTTTTTAGATTCTCCCTTTGAATTCTGTGAACTATATGCAGTTGTAAATAAACTGAAGCTTAACAAATCTCCAGGACAGGATGGTATTCCGTATGAATTTTATAAATATGCTCCACATGGCTTTCTAAAAAACATATTGTTGGTATTTAATAATATCTTTCTTTGGGAGAAAATTCCATCTTCTTTTAAGCAATCTATCTTGATACCATTATTTAAAAAGGGCGACCAAAACGTAGCAACAAATTATAGAGGGCTATCGTTAATAGATACAATCTGCAAAATTTTTAATAACATTTTACTAAATCGCTTATCAGATTGGCTTACAAAAAATAGTATTTTAAACGAGTTTCAAGCTGGGTTCAGAAAAGATTACTCTACGGTTGACAATATATTTAACCTTGTTAACATTGTTGGTTTAAACAAATTAAAAAATAAACATACATATGGATTTTTTGTAGACTTCTCGTGTGCTTTCGACATGATCCCTAGAAATAGTCTGTTTTATAAATTATCATGCATTGGCATATCATCCAAAATTATAAGAATACTTCAATCTTTATATGATAATACTGAGAGCAGAGTTTGGGATGGATCTACCTTTTCTAAATATTTTGAAGTGGAATCTGGTGTAAAGCAAGGTTGCATTCTAAGTCCAGTACTGTTTTCGTTATACATTAATGATCTTCCTGATGTTCTACCTGGTGGTTTAAATGTGGCGAGCGTAAATGTTAAAGTTTTACTATATGCAGACGATATTGTCATCCTATCAGATACACCTAGTGGTCTACAAGAAATGATTGATGCTCTACATAGATATTGCTTAATGTGGAGCTTAAAAGTTAATTTATCTAAGTCAAAAATTGTTGTATTTCGTAACAGCCCAAGAATTTCCGCTGACCTATTGTGGCAATATGGAAATAATAATATAGAAATCGTCAACAGCTATACCTACCTAGGGGTTGATATAACATATAATCTTTCCTTTAAAAAGCATCTACAAAACAAACTATCTGCTTCTAAAATTGCCATAGCATCTACCTGGTCTAAGTATATCAATCATCCAAATATATCAAAAAGGAACAAGTTAAAAATTTTTGAGGCTAGTTCTAAATCCATTATGTTTTATGCTGCTCAAGTTTGGGGCTATGAGAAATACGATGATGTCGAAAAGCTTTTCCGATTTTTTATTAAAAAAATGTTGTACCTTCCTGCCACTACTCCTAACTACATGTTGTACTTAGAAACCGATTTTAACTCCTTATTTATTTCAACCATAAAAATGCATTTTTGTTATATAAAGAAAGTACTTTCTTTAAGTTCGGAAAGATTACCACGAATATTGGCCGAGAAAGTTATAGAACTGAACCTGCTCTGGGCAAAAGAGTGGTCTAATCTGCGTAACGTGCTGCAATACTCATCTCCAAACAACAGTAATCCCTTATGCTTTTATTGGAAAGATATAATTTGCCTATTGAAATTAAAAGACAAAAATGACTTTATCTCCGCTGCTTCAAATTCACAATTTCACGATCTGTATTCACAACTCAAGTATGACATAACACCTGTACTTATTGCAGGATTATCTTCAAGAGCTACAAGTTTAATTATAAGGGCTAGAGGCGGCCTTTTAGATCTTAATGCTAGATGTTTCAAAAATAATACTGACGGTATATGTACAGTTTGTAACATGCATGAATCAGAAAATACGTTCCATTTTATAGGCATTTGTCCAGTTTACAGAGAATTTAGAAATATATATTTTAGTCAAAACTCTCTAAGTTATAATGAAGTATTAAATATATTAAATGGCACCAATTTTAACTCACTTTATAAATATCTTGAAACATGTATTAAATATAGATATCTTATATTAAATGAATTTGATGTTTAATCTTCTTTTTATAATAAATAAACATTATGAACTTTTTTCTTTGCCAATCTGGCTTACAGCAATATTGCTACGCCAAATATAGATTGTAATTTATAAATATTTGTAAAAAACATTTTATATTTAAAATATACAAATCTATTAATAAATAAATAAAAAAATAAATATTTACTTTTTTTTAGCTTATGCCAACAACAACTGGTATTATTATTGTGAGCCGAAAACGTAGACGGCATGCAGTCTGTGAATTAAAAAAAAATATATCCTTTAAGTATTTATAAAAAACTAGGGTATATAAAATTCAGTATTAACCACACATACAATTCCTAATCGTTAGCAGCTAAAAACTTTGAAAATGGCCGAAAGCTTCTTAAAATTGGAACATTTGCCAACAGATGCGGAACAAATAAGTAACACTAGTGAATATGTTAAATATTTACAGGTAACAAACAAAATTATTTGCAATTTTTTTAGCAAAATATTTTAAAATTATTTTTTTCAGAAAGTACAAAATTTTACTGGGGACAAGTCATACGTGGAGCATTTGCTCCTTCATATTAAAGCTCTTATAAAAAAAGAACTGAACTCCGCGGACGAATACAGCATTCTGCATTACAATCAAGTGGCTGTTAACGTAGCTTTTCGTTGCTACTATCAATTGATAAAAAATAATAATTTAGAAGATTGTTTCTATGAGCAGTTTATTGAGGTAAACTTAAAAAAGAAAATGTTGGTGGAGAAGAATTTCGTAATGATACAACATATCTTGCTAACAAATCCGAAACTGAAGTTAAATGTGAAAAATGTTCTTAGTCAATTAATTCATGCTTTAACTATGGCAGTGGACTCAAATCATATATCACTGATGTCCATTTTAAAAGCATTAAATGTATTAGGCAAAAAGTTCCCAAACCTTAATTTAAGTGTGCACTTGTCCTTGGATTACATTTATTTTTGCCTTCAATCGAATCAAATGGGCATGCGAGAAGAATGCATTACTTTGCTGAAATTTCTTTGTTCTAACCGGGATTTGGCTTTACAGTACTTTCAACAGGTCGTACATTTTTGGCCCTGGACAAATCGTAACAAACTGTTTGTTATAGGCTGCATATTAAATAAATATTGCTTAGAGGAGTTTTTACAAGAATGTGAACATTCTCTAGAAGATTTCTTTTTGGGACTAAGATCTACCTTGTGTTTCAAAAATCTATTGGCCCCCAGTCAGTATGTGATAAGGGCCTTAAGTGGTCAAAATTCCATGGATTTATTAGAAATGTCTGTTAATATACTGACGAAAGGAACAAAGAAAGAAATCATAAATTTCCATTCTCAGTGGTTTTCGCGTATACAACAAAAAGATGAGCTATTTGAAATGCTGCAACAAAAACCGGAAATTACTTTATTTATAGAGAATTCTTCAGATTATCTTATGGATAACGAGCATAGTTATCGGTTAATATTGATTTTTAGCATGTTTTCCAAACAAGTATTCAATTTGTCAAAGTTACACTTTTTTAAATTGAGTACAGAACTGCTGACCAACTGCTTTCAATACGATACTGGGTGTCAGTTATTGATATTTAAATTCATTGTAGAAAACTTGGCTTATTTTGCAGTAGAAGATTGTATGGATTTTGTAGAAGTATTCTTACGAAACCATAGATCTGTAAATAGTGCAGAATTTCGTAATTCCATGTTAAATAAAGTACCCAATATTATCAATTATATTGCCAAAACATTTGGCAAATTATGCTTAAATACAAATCAAACATCCTCCTTGGAATCGAGTATTTTAAAGTTCTTTGTGAATCTGCAAGCGGATATTAACGAGGGTATTGCCAGCGAGATATATCAGCCCAAAATCTTTTCCCTCAAGTTATTAGAAATTTTACTAAAATCGTTATACACGCAGGCGGTAACGAAAAATTCTAAAAGCTGTTGCGTTTTGCAAAATCGGCAGTTGGGACTGTTTTTAAAGGGACACAACGTTTTTGAAAGTGACACCATGGCAATGCGTTTAATTGAACTTTTAAACGATCCCATGGGTTTTGACGATGCTTTGGATTTGATTGTTGCTCTTTTAAAAGTAATTAGACCTCAGGAGGTTGTTATAAACTTAGCTTTAGATCTTAGTCAAAGAGCTTGCAGTTTACCTGATGTGAATCGATGCAATTTAAGTTTTTTGTATGCAAGAGTAGCTGTTCAAAATTGTCAAAATGTAGAAACTTTAAAAGAGTTTTTTACAATCAATTTTGATCATTTACAAGAGAATCTAGTTAAATTAAAAAACGATCCTTTAATGTCGTGTAAAACTCAAGAAGGTCAATCATTTGGCTTTATTAGTGTTCTCTGTGAGTTGGTCGAATTTCGGCCAGATTTATGTGCGTTGGAATTTTTAAATGTTTTAAAACTTGTTGAGGAAATACAAAGTTTGATAATAAGAAACCTTAATGTGGCTGTTCAGGAGAATGCAGACGAAATTCTGGCAGCTGCTTCGTTTGAAGACATGGATAAAAGTTTACAAATATTAGTAAGCCAAAGTGCTTATGTCGGAGAAGATCATGAGTCATGTCGAAAATATCTGCTCAAGACTTTTTGGTTGACGTTAAAAGCGTCATGCAACTTGACGTCTTTGATGGCTTGCTTCGAAATCAAAAATAAAAGTCTATCTGAAAACAGCCTATCTTTTATAAAAAGGTGTTTGCAAGTCAATGTCACGGTTCTTACAAAATGTCGCCATAAAGGAGCGATAGAGGCGGCTGGTATTGCCATAGGTAAATTAACCAAGACTATTACCAGTAACCTGGAAGAAACCACTGCCGAATATAATTTATTACACTTGTGCTTGCAGCAGTTATATCAAGTGCAGGACAAAAATGTGAGTACCACACGTCGCGGTGCCGGATTTTCTATTATGTTCTTACACATAGTAAAAAATGAAGAACATCGTGATAGACCTATTTTAAAGAAGGCAGTAGAAAATCTCTTAAGCCACCCAGTTAAAACGAAAGATGCTAAAGCTGACATTAATTGTGATCGCTTGGAATCTTTACAATTACATTTCCTTTGTGTTTTAGTAAGAGATACAGAACTGCGTGAAGCTATGTCTAAGTATTACAATGACATAATGATGGCTGCTGTGAAACAAATTGACAATTGCGAATGGACTGTTTGTAATGCTGCCCTTCAGTTATTTGGCGCCTTAGTGCCCAAAATTGTGGGCCAAAAACAAGCTAATGAATTTGAAAATCCTTTGCTTTGGGAACCCACTGAAGTAACTTTTAGTGAAATTAATCGTAAACTTCCGAAAGCCTGTGTTTATATACACAACTATTGTTTAGGTGAAAGGTCATCTACAAAATCAATAATTTTATTTCTGGAATTATTACATAAAGTAGAATACATCAATAAAGGCCCTTTAAATCCTAGCAATCCTGTCAACGACTATAGGGAGTTAATGTGGTTACTATTGCAGCACCATGCTCAGAAGGTGCGTAAATTAGCTGCTAAATGCCTAATAAGAACCCATGAGTTCCGCATAGAATTGCCAAAATTGCTGATGCAAATAACCCAAATAATATTCTCAGTTAAAAATGAAAATTTTTTTGAGGGGTTGGTATATAGCTTACAAGAGGGTATGTTAAAATTAAAGCATGAATCCCAGTATGTGATTGCTAAACCATTTTACGAGAAAATGGAACAAAAAATCAAACAAAATTTGCTAGAAGCCTTTTCCAGTCATCGAATGTCATACAAATTCTTTACGTTATGTAAGTTATGGGATTTTTTAGAACTTTTTGAATGCAAAGATTTAATGAAATGTCTACAAAAATTAGAACAACCTAAAGAAAACGTTAATATGTTCGGGTATGATTTATGGCTTAAACGTATACAAAGTACGCAAAATGTTTAAATATTAGGTAAATTATATATACATATAAAAAAAAAGATTACAAGTATTTAAAATTTTAAAATTAATACCGTTTTTAACGAATTAATAGAATACCGTAATTGTGACTTTTTATTTTTATTCAATTACATATGTATTAAAAGAAAATAGTAAAGAAATATAATTTGTATAATAAAATCCTTTTTGAAATTAATCTTATTTCGTTTTATGCACGAACATATGTACATGCATAATTATGTTCCAAATCTAGTTTAATTTTGTTGCATAAATTAACTAAAGGCAGCACTGTCTTGCTGATCCATACTCATGGTTTGTTGCTGCTGCTGTTGCAATTCTGGAGGTTGGTTGATCTGCATTTGTTGCAAAGTACGACTTAATATATTTCTTAATATATGAGGCTTGCAATGTTCCTCAAGCCAGGGTATCACACCGGTTGTTAACTGTTTGAAATTATCCATGGGTATGTTTTGAAATGTCTCGAACATTTCATCCATTACAGCTTGAAACTAAAAAGCATTTAATAAAAAAAGACAGAAATGTTATTAGGACGAAATAATTATTTAAATATTAAGAACCCCAGCCAATTTTTTTTTTTATTTTATTTGTAAGGTAATGAAGGGTCATTGCGTATACAATTATTTTAAACCACAGAATAATAGCCTTTTGCCAATGGGCTTAGTAATTATATATAACGGTACATATAAAAAAATATAGGTACATAATTGTAAATTAGACTTTGAAAACGTTTTTATTTTAATAACCCTACTTAACCTACTTAATTTTTTAGGCACATTTGTTAGCAAGGAGCATGAATAGCTGGGACAACTCAAATAAATACAGCTAGTTATTTGGCCAAAAAGTAACTAGTGTATCTTACCCAATATTATTTGCTAACTTACTAGGTAAGCAATAGTTGCGCTGGGTGGGACATTAGCAGTTTTAACATGCCTAGGCTTTTTTCATCTCTTAAAACAATAGTTTATTAAGAAATAACCAAATATATAATGCTTAAGTTTACGCACCACTTGAAATTTGGCCTCATCTGTTAAACGCTCCTCTTCAGGCCCTGGATTAGCTTGCTGATGTTGCAGCATATGTTCATAACTATTTTGAATTATACGCAAGGCGATCACTTCTTTTTGCAATGCCGCACTGTCTTCCTCTTGCTTTTTCTTTTGCTGATTTAAATATCCAATATAGTCAATTGATTTTTGCAAAATCAGCGCCTTACTTAGTTTGTAACCTGAAGCCGAGTCGTTTTGCTGGCAGGTTGGCACAAGTTCTTGTAAACTGTCATATCCCTTCTTAATGGCATCACGCCTCTTCTGTTCTGCCTGCGTATGAGCCTCACGCCGTCGCTCCTTATAACTTAAAGTGGATGTGGCCGATGATCCACCACGACCGCTACAGTTATCGCCGCTATCATCGTCTTCATCTACGACATTAATTCATTAAAGAAATTCATAAAGACATGCTAAACTTACCTGTATTATGCGGTGACGAGTTCGGTGTATGTATACTGCCTGCACTGCTGCACCTGGAATAGTTTTTAATACCTTCCTTACTCTCTACGTTAGACGATTCCTGTTCCATCATAGTCGCACTATAGTCTTCTTGGACACGACCTAAATAAACCAAACAAAAAAATGGGCAATGTGTTTAGTTTTTAGATAAATTTTATTACCCAAATCAGTTGATTGGAGCTCCGCCATTTTCAGCTTTAATTTATTTAAGAATTGTGTTTTTATCAGTTTATTACTACCTAATTTTCATGTTTTTCCACTGTTTTAGTTAAAGTGCATTTAAAAGGTGACCTCATCCATACATCAAGGTATATTCAACAAGGTAGGAATAACTGATCAGCTGACTTCTATATCCGCCCTATGATTTCTAATTTAGCTTGGACACTTGCATGGTGAAATAATCGTACCAGGTGGTGTTACAAGCACAGCTGATCTACTTTTTTCATGCATAAATCGAGGCTGGGTAGTCAAAGTTGTTTACTTTTACATATCTTTTTTTGACAACAGAGCCAACGAAAACTACAACAAAAACGAAAATTATATTCACCAAATTGTGTTGTTGTAGAATCGACACCACCTGATACTCATAATTGCGCCATGGACACTTGTTTATGTTATACAATGGTTGTGTGTATGTGTGTTCGCTACATTTTCGACAACCAAGCTGAAATTAGCAACAACAAAATACATGCTGAAATTTTACAGGAAGTTGTTGTTTTAGGCACGTTTCCACCTTCTTATTTCACCATGACCATGGTCAAATATTTGTTTTTGAAGTATCAACTTCCTGTAAAAATTTTGCATGTACTTTGTTGTTGCTAAATTCTAGATAAGTTGTCAAAAATTTTGCTTTCGCAAATACACACAGAGTACACAACAATTATATAACATAAAAATTTGCCAAGCTAAGCTAGAAAACATATGACGGTAATAAAAGTCAGCTGCTCCTATCTTGTTTCTGCCTTTTAAAAATATTTTCCTTGTTTTTTAATTCCCAAAACCGTTGCTGGTTTGTCGCCGCTATCTTTGCCCTTGTTATCGTCTCAAATTTTCATTTGTTTTTCATATAAGATTTCTGTGTTTGATAAATAATTATTTATTTGATGTTTTCTTTTCATTTGTTATACGAAAGAATAAATAGTAAAGAACGATTAATTGCTTGTTTAAATCAAAGTACCAAAATAAGTGTAATTTCAACACAATAATAGAGTGGTTACAGGCACATTTCTAAAATCGGGGATCATGCCGGATATTAAAGTAACACCATTGGGAGCTGGACAAGATGTTGGCCGCAGCTGTTTGCTTTTATCGATGGGCGGTAAAAATATAATGTTAGATTGTGGCATGCATATGGGCTACAACGATGAGCGCCGCTTTCCAGATTTCTCGTATATTGTACCTGATGGTCCCATAACTAGTCATATTGATTGTGTTATCATTTCTCATTTTCATTTAGGTAAGTAAAAGTAATTGAAATGGAAAAAATTTTTTTTGATATACATATTTTTAATTTTATTAGATCATTGTGGTGCCTTACCCTATATGTCTGAAATGGTGGGATATTCAGGTCCAATCTATATGACTCATCCAACAAAGGCAATAGCTCCTATTTTGTTGGAAGATATGCGTAAAGTGGCTGTAGAACGTAAGGGCGAATCAAATTTTTTTACGACCCAAATGATTAAAGATTGTATGAAAAAAGTAACCGCTGTGACTTTGCACCAAAGTGTTATGGTCGATAGTGAATTGGAGATTAAAGCCTATTATGCTGGCCATGTGCTAGGTGCCGCCATGTTTTGGATAAGAGTTGGTTCTCAATCTGTTGTCTATACTGGTGATTATAATATGACGCCCGATCGTCATTTGGGTGCCGCTTGGATTGACAAATGCCGTCCGGACTTGTTGATTTCAGAGTCTACTTATGCTACTACTATACGGGACTCTAAGCGCTGTCGTGAACGCGACTTTTTGAAAAAAGTTCATGAATGCGTTGCTAAAGGTGGAAAAGTCCTTATACCTGTTTTTGCTTTGGGTAGAGCCCAGGAGCTGTGCATTCTTTTGGAAACATACTGGGAGCGCATGAACCTTAAATATCCCATATACTTTGCTGTCGGTCTAACCGAAAAGGCCAATACTTATTACAAAATGTTTATCACATGGACTAATCAGAAAATTCGTAAAACCTTTGTCACCCGCAATATGTTTGATTTTAAACATATAAAGCCTTTCGATAAAACTTATATTGATAATCCTGGTGCCATGGTTGTGTTCGCTACGCCCGGTATGTTGCATGCCGGCTTATCTTTGCAGATTTTCAAAAAGTGGGCGCCTAATGAAAATAACATGGTAATTATGCCCGGTTACTGTGTACAGGGTACGGTGGGCAATAAGATATTAAGCGGGGCAAAGAAGGTTGAATTTGAAAACCGCCAGGTTGTCGATGTCAAAATGTCTGTGGAGTATATGAGTTTTTCAGCTCATGCTGATGCAAAAGGTATGGTTTACTTTAATAAAAAATGGTTACATTTTTTTTTGTCTATTGTGAATGATTTTATTTCGTATGTGGTTTTTGTATGTAATTATAGTAATATTAAACGGCAAATGTAGGGCAGGGCTCGAATGCAATATACAGATTTATTGTAAAATTTATTTTAACATATAAATCTATTTATGTTAAATTTTTATATTAACGAATGCAAATATTTTTTAGGCATTATGCAACTTATTCAAAATTGTGAACCCAAAAACGTTATGCTTGTTCATGGTGAAGATGAAAAGATGCAATTTTTGCGTGTAAAAATTCGCGATGAATTCAAAATTGAAACATATATGCCAGCGAATGGTGAAACATGTGTCATTTCTACTCCCGTCAAAATACCAGTAGATGCTTCTGTATCATTGCTTAAAGCAGAAACTCGTATTTATAACGCTCAGCCCCCTGATCCAAAACGAAGACGTTTAATACACGGCGTTCTTGTTATGAAAGATAACCGTATAATGTTACAAAATCTTACGGAAGCTTTAAAGGAAATAGGGATTAATCGCCATGTAATGCGTTTTACATCCAAAGTTAAAATGGATGATCCTGGTCCGAAAATACGTACAGGAGAAAAATTATTAGCGTTATTGCAAGATAAACTAACTGGGTGGACAGTGACTATGCAGGAGAACTGTACGATTGCTGTTGAAACTGTAGAGATTAAAATCGAAGAAGATGAAAAAGATATTAAACATAAAACGTTGTTTATAACGTGGACAAACCAAGACGAGGATATAGGAGCATACATATTAAATATGTTACAAAATATGTGTTAGTTTATTAATCCCAAATTTTAATGTAATAAAAAAGTTCAGCAAAATATTTTTGTTTTCCTCTGAAACAGGGCACACCAAGGCACATTTATAAATATGCCTTGGGGCACACTAAACAAGGTAGTATCAAGGCGAATTTAAAAAAATCGACCTCTGCATTTCCTGTTTGTGTTTGATTAAGTGAATGTCAAAAAATATTCAATTTCAAAAATAATTAATAAATCTGGCAATCACTTAATTTTCAATTTCAAATAAAATTAATAAAACTGACAATCACTTTCACAAAATTTCAAGGCGAATTCAAATTCAGCTCAGTTCTTAACACTACCTGTATCAATGTACCCAGGTAGTACCAGGACGAGTTAAAAAAAATCGCCCTCTGCATTTCCTTTTTGTGTTTGAAAAAGTGAATGTCAAATAAATATTCAATTTCAAATAAAATTAATAAATCTGACAATCACTTTCCCAAAAATTCAAAGTGAGTTCATTATCAGCTGGACTCTTAACACTACCTGTGTATCCTGGTTTAAACAGAAAAAGGAAATGCAGAGGGCAAATTTTTTGAATTCGTCTTGATCTGGGCACAATCAACCAGGTAATTTCAGGAGCCTAGATGATTAAAATATATTACAAATATTCAATTTTGAATGAAATTTTTAATGTTTCTGACATTCCACCGTTCAAACACAAAAAGCAAATGCAAAGGGCAAATTTTTTGAATTCGCCTTGATACTTCCTTGTTTAGTGTTGCCTGGCCTTGATATTTCCTGGTTTTGTGTAAAATTGAATATTTGTAACGTAAAAATGTCAGATTTTTTTTAATTAGCTGGGCTCCTGATATTACCTGGTTGACTGTGTTATGTTATGTTTGTTGTTTTCATGCAGCAAATCGTATAAAAACATAAAATGTCAAACGATGTCACAAAATTTATTTGGCAAATAGAAATCGTATACGTCATGAAAAGCTCGTGAAAATTAAGAATTTATAGTAAAATATGAAAAATTATGCAATAAATGTGGTGTTAAAATAAACTATAACTTGCGACTCACAAGTGTGGTATAAAATATTTGATGATAATTACTTTTGGAAAGGATAAAACTGTTTTAGAATATTTGCTTATTTTTGTGACACAGAAAAATTAAAAGGAAGTAAAGAATCAGGAAAGTGCAAAAAAGCAACAACGTACGAAGGGTGATCATAAAAAAGTGTAACTGACGACGGAAACGCTTTTTCAAAGCGGATACGGTATAATACATTTAGTTATTGAAAAAAAGTGTTTAAATTTAAACCGGTATTTGTATTTCGAAAATAAAATTTGAAAATAAATTCAAACTAAAAATTACAAACAATGTTATAGTACCGGTCGGTATGCAGTACTGTTTTGCGGTTAAGTTTTTTATTAGATCTCGAGTTTAAATCACTTGTTTATTTTAACGCTTTTTTGAACCCGTTAATAAAATAAAGAAAAAATTAAAAATTGGATGTTTTTTGAAACATACAAATTGTCAAATTATAAAATAATTTGCTTTTCGGGCCTGAGGCTGTGGTTTTCATTAAAAGGTATAATATACATAAATGCGAACTAAAAGAAAAAATCTACATATATATCGTACACTAAATCAACGACATTTTCAACTCAAAATCATAAATTTTCAATAAAAGTCTTACAAAAACATGGTTGTAATTTTATAATTTAATTTAGGTTCCTGTTATGGTTTACATATGAACTCTATTTAAGTTGTAATGTGAAATTTGATGTCATGAATATAACCAAACCAAACAACTGCTACTGACTAGTTGTATATTTTGTATGCTTTGGTCAACCAAAATAGCAAAAGGCTCCAAAATATACAAATTTTCTCACAGGTTTGGTTGTAATCATATAATCAAACTTCATAATTACAACTTAACTGTGTTGAGCTGAAAATCATAATAGGAGGTGTTAATTCATTCAACAGTAACAAAATAGTCTAAAACGAAATTTTGTTTTAGTGCAAATTAAATTATCGTTCCCGTTATAGTTTAACGGTCGTACTCATAGAACTGTTTTATGTTTAACAGGTTTTTGAATATTATTCCATAAAAACTTGTCAAATAAGCCCTTAGTCAATATAATATAGTTTTTATGACTAAAGCCGTAAATCTAGGAGCTAACTTCAGAATAAAGTCATGTTATAAAAATTTTTGAGTTGTGACTGTATTTGATTAAGTGTCCAATATACATTTCCATTAAAAAGACACATTAGTGATTTATAATCAATTCCTAACTCAATTGGTTGGAAAATCTGCCGTGAGCAAATAATACGGTGCCGTTTTTCCAACGGTTTCGGTTGTCAATGTAAGTAAAAAGAAACGAAAAAATAAATTTTTTTTTTTTGTTTTGCTTTTCTCTACAAACACCAGCAGCTGTTAAGAAAAAAGAGAAATTGTAAAACATTTCGTTGAAAGTTTTATTAAATTACACGAAAAAACTGCTAAATACACAAGCAGAATTATTTAAATTTTTTAATTTGGTTTGAAAAAATATAAATTCGTAACAAAATATTTGGGCGACGAGCAAAGCACATGATGTGGTCGTTTTTCTCGCGCGACTCCTCTAAAGACTTTCCATATGATATTGGCGAACCTGTGGTGGGTTTTGAAGCACATTCCATATGGACAATGCACAAGGCTAAGCGTAAAGGAACGCTAGAGGAGGTGTCGGTGTTTGTGTTCGATTTACGCAGCGGCACAGATGCCAAGTGTGAGCTGGCTAAGGCTTCTCTAAAAAGACTGAAGACTCTTAGACATCCCAGTATATTAAAATTTTTAGATTCCTTAGAAACAGATAAAATGTTGTATGTGGCCACTGAGTTTGTGGAGCCTTTGGGTACGCACATACAAAAATTATCGACTGAAGGCCCCCAAAAAGATTTGTATTTGGCATGGGGTATATTCCAAATAACGGTGAGTCATTGTACAGGTCATTTTTGAAAAAAATTAACTTTAAGCATATTGCATTGTCTAAATTGCAGAGGGCACTGTCATTCCTTAACAACGATGGCAGTCTGAGACACAACAATGTGTCGGTGTGGTCTGTGTTTGTTAACTCCTCGGGAGAATGGAAACTAGGCAGTTTAGAGTATGTATCCCCAGCCGATGGCAATCCAATGCCACCTGTTAAAGTGCCACATTCTTTGGAGATTTATGATCCACCAGAGAAAAATGACCAATCCAAACTTAAAGCAGCAACAAAATGGTAAACTTTTTAAAGCATTTATAATTCCACATAAGCATAACATTTTGTTACACAGTTCTGCTGATATGTGGGGACTAGGCTGTTTGGTGTGGGAGTCTTTTAATGGCCCTCTTCGTTCCCGTTGCAGTCTAAAAGATATCGATAATATACCCAAATCCCTACAGTCTTTATATTGTGAACTAGTTGGTGCTTCTCCCTCAAATCGTCCAAATCCTGCTGATATTATAACTAGATGCCGCAAACCTGGTGGTTTTTTTAAAAATGATTTAGTGGATACCCTTTTGTTTTTGGAAGAGATTCAAATAAAAGATAAAGCCGAAAAAAATCGATTTTTTTCAGGTCTTATATTGCATTTGGAAAATTTTCCTGATAATGTGTGCAAGTAAGTGCTGATATAGTCAACAGTTAAGAAGGGCTTGATAAATTTTGTTTTTTTTTTCTCATTTTAGGCACAAAATATTACCCCAATTAATAACAGCATATGAGTATGGTGATGCTGGTTCAGCTGTATTGGGACCAATGTTTAAGGTATGTGTGAGTCCTTTAAAATACAAAAAAATATATGTGGCGAAAAAACGCAAACTCTTTTTAGTAAACTTTGCACATATTAAAAAAGCTAATTATTTTCAACTTTTAAATTGGTACAGAAATATTGCTTAGATATTTGTGTTCAAGAGGTCTCGGAGTGTTAATGTATTAGAGGGTGTGCCTCGTTTCATAAGCCTTTGCAACTTTACATAACCCTTATGTGTTGGTTACAGGAATTATGTCACAGAGGGCAACGGACGACTGTCAGTCACAATTTTTGATAAACAAATTGTTAATATTTTGGTTGTTTGTCAAAGACAAAGACAGACAATAAATGAAGCTAAAACAAGTAAGAGCGCTATATTCGGTTGTGCCGAATCTTATGCAAAGACATGTGTTGCAGCTAGGGTTGTTAACCGTTCTCTTTTTTCCGGACACTGTCCTCTTTTTTGGACATCCATCCTCAAAATAAATCGGCGTCCGGAAAAGTCCTACATTTTTTATCAAACGCTAATTTAGTTATTTTGCAAAACGCAACGGCTAAAAATAATAATAATGATATTAAAATATTTGTAAACAATCCTTTTTTTTATTTTTTCGAAAAGCACCTATCTCTTATTAAAAAAAAAGATGCCAACCTCGTAAAAAATTGTGTTTAAAATTTTTGTGTTTTTTCTTACTTACTTGAAGTACCCTGTGTTCAGAATTCTTATCTTACATATTTACTTCAAGTACTTTGCTACTGAATTACTTAAAAAGCATATTTTTGCCGTTAAAGCAAATTTTTTTTTAACATTTTTATATGTGCCTTGAATTTTCTGAAGTTTTATTGGTTAACAATAATAAAAGTAAATAAATTTATAAGCAAAACTGTTTGTGCGTTTTTGGAAAAAGTAAAAAGCAATATATTATTGTTTTATTGAATGTAGAATAAAAGATATCAAAACGAAAATGCATTTTCAGTGACGCGTTAAAAGACAAATACCTTTATATGGTAAAGTTGACTGGGAAGTTACTTGCACTTTGTGTTCTTCAACAATCAAAACAGTTGACAATAAGAAATGGTTTGTTGGGTTTTTGAAAAAGTTTATTGTGACTTAAACCTACAACCTACAGTATAGGAATTCTAATAAGAATTTTAAAATTTCGATTCGAATCGAATGCGACGATTTGGCCCCGGGTTTTTTGCGCTAGCTGTCCTCTTTTTTTTTGAATTTGGAGATAACAACCCTTAGTGCAGCCCACTTGGGTCCGCGGTCCTTTTGTAATTTTTTACATAACAATCTTAAAACTAAATAAGTTGTTTTGATCTTTAAATAAGAAAACTAAAAATTCGCTCTAAACAACGGGTTGTTGCAGAAACGTTTAAAAAAAGATTTGAAAAGTGCCAAAAGTTTATAAAATTGACTTCTTATAGTTATGAATTTCGTTCGTCTAAATAACAACAAATCGTTCGTGTTAGCTCCGTTTGTTGTCGGACAAAAATGAAAAAAATTAAAAAAAAGAAAAAAATTTAAAGAAAAAAGAAAAAGAATTTTGAGAAAATGTAACTTTTTTTAACGATTATGTGCATTCCCTTTGAACATCTAATAAACTAATATATAAAAAATAGTTAAGGCCATTGTTTTATTACTATTATTATTATTTTACTTAATAGAATTGTCTTATAATAATAAAAAATATTTTTAGTTGGGAAAACTTTTAGATGAAGCCGAATATCAAAAACGTATTGTACCATGTGTTGTTAAATTGTTTGCCTCCACAGATCGTGTAACACGATCACGTTTATTGCAGCAACTAGAACTGTTTATTGCCCATTTACAGCCGCAAGTGGTAAATGAACAAATTTTTCCACAAGTTGCACATGGATTTTTGGATACAAATGCCACCATACGAGAGCAAACTGTTAAAGTAAGTAAATAAAGTCAAAAAAAAATTAAAATAAAAACAACATTTACAACAAAAACAATAATAATATTTTTTAACAGTCGATTATACATTTGGCGCCAAAGTTAAATTATAATAATTTAAATGTTGAAGTTTTACGACACTTTGCCCGTTTACAAGCCCGCGATGATCAGGGTGGTATAAGAACAAATACCACAGTGTGTTTGGGCAAAATAGCACCGCATTTACATCCGCAGGTTAGTAAGAAAGCTTTTTTTATTTTGAAATGTTTTCAATACTTCTAACATTTTCTTTAAAAGGTGCGACAACGTGTTTTAGTATCGGCTTTCATAAGAGCCATGCGTGATCCTTTTCCTCCTGCCCGCGTGGCGGGTGTGTTGGCCTTAGCAGCTACCCAACAGTACTTTTTATTAAAGTAAGCTTTTTGTTAACTTCTTTTGCTTTAGATATTGATTTTTATGTGCTTCTTTACAACTACAGTGAAGTTGCAAACCGTGTCTTACCCGCATTGTGTTCGCTTGCTATAGATCCTGAGAAGTCTGTACGGGATCCAGCCTTTAAAACAATACGTGGCTTTTTAGGAAAACTTGAAAAAGTTTCTGAAGATCCTAGTTTAAGAGAAACAATGGGTAAACAATTATTTAAAATGTTTAGAATCAAATTAAATATCTGAATTGCAGAGGCAGATGTTCATACTGCCACACCTTCAATTGGCAATGCAGCAGCCACTTGGGCGGGATGGGCTGTAACGGCAGTGACATCTAAATTCTATCGTAGTCAAAGTGATTCTTCTAGACCTCGACCTCCATTAACAGGACGTAACTTATCAAAACCAGCTTCTTTGGGTGAACTAAAACATACATACTCTGAATTTAAATAATTTTTATTAATGTTTTCAATTTTTTATCATAATAGAACAACCTTCTAGCAGTAGTTTATCAACGACCACCTCATCAGTAACGTCCATGACTTCATTGGAGCATGAAAGTAATGACACATCCGCCTCGGCCTCTGATTATGGCAACAATGATTGGGATAATGAAAATTGGGGAGAAATGGATGTAAGTTTCAGCTTAGAAAATTTTTATCTTGCTTAAAATATAAGAATTTAAACTTTAACTAATTCCTAGACATCACAGGATCCTAGTTCACCAATAGCTGGTTCACCTAACAATGGTCCCCTTAATGTTTCAACAGCATTAGCTGAGGTTAGAGATGGTTGGGACAATGAGGAGTGGGGTAGTCTAGAAGAAGATCCGGTAAATTGAAACTAAAAATAATTATCAAATGCTCTTTTCTTACATTGTCTTTATTTATTACAATATAACTGTTTTAAGGGCGAGGAAGAAGCCGAAGAACAGGAACAACAGCAACTGCAACAACTACGACAATCACCATTAAGACCGCATCAACAACGGCTACAGCAACATCAGCTTAATGAACTTATCGAACCTTTGTCAAAGCTTAATTCTCATAATACATCACCCTCAAAACAACAACAACATATATCAACTTTAACGACGAACTCTTTATCATCTAATCTACGACCAAACGATCTTTCCACAAATTTATCTTCAACACTTAGTTACACTAATAATACAATGCAACAACAAGTATCAGCTTCACCATTCCAGAATTGTAATAATGTTAGTCCTCCCCAACAAAAGTCGCCACAACATCATGATAACAATTCAACGAATAATGCTAACTGGAATAGCGATTCATGGGCCGATGGAGAATTCGAACCAATTGATGAACCAATTACGGGTAAGTCATTACAGGTTTTTTTTTTGCTTGTTTTTAGTTATATTTACAAAATGTAAAAGAAAAATGTAAAAAAGAAAATGCTATGCTAATGCTGAATTGAAAAATAATATATTTATTAAAGCTTCTTTAATAGTGCAACCTTAAAACTTTAATACAATTTCTTTGTGTAACAATCCAGTCCGCTTTTTGACCTTGGATTTTTGTTAATCACTTCTATTTTGATATCATACGATATCACTTTAGTCACACGATATGACTAGTTCTTTATTTAAGCGAATTCGCCATTATGCTTTTGATGTTTTTATATTTTTTTATCAGGATCTAGGTAGGAAAGCCCGTTGCTAGCTTTTCATTTCATTTCATTTCATTTCATTTTATTATTAACCGAGCCCCAATGGGCCATATATGGTTAAAAGATTACATAAATGTGCAACTATTATAAATTTATTATATTTATATTAATAATAAAATTAATAATAACATAAGATTATTATAAAACAAAATCAATATGATTCATTCATTAGAATTAATAAATAATAATGATAATTACAATATGTAAAAAATAAGTAAATAGAAATTAACACGAGAAGCACTTATAAGGAGGATAAGTATTCAAAGAACATAGATCTAGCTGTAGGCAATGAAAAAGAAAATAATTTAAGATCATTAGGGAGTCTATTCCAGATGCGAGAGATTCTGACGACAAACGAATGTTCATATGCTGACCTAAAAATCCTATTTATAATAATTTGCGGAGAACGAACAGAGTGCGAGAAAACAAAACTCCCATATAAAGCCTTTGGGCATCTTTTGTGAATGGTTTTATAAAATATTAAAAGTAATTTAAACCTGACATATGACTTAAAAGATAAGCCAAGAAATTGTGTGACATATGAGGAAACGTGGTCGCGCAGCTTCAACCCATAGATGTACCTAACTATTCTATTAATTATTTTATTAACCTCTTTAAGCATTGTGCGATTAGCTGCCGAAAAAACTTCTATACCATAGGAAACAATTGAAAGGAGTAGAGAATTAGCAACAAAAGCCCTAGTTTTAATCGGAAGATAGCCATTTAAACTATACAAACGCCTTAACATGAAACAAACCTTTGATTTTACAGAATTAATGTGCTTAACAAAATTAAATTTATCATCTAATATTACACCTAAGCATTTCATATTATTAACAATATCAATTGGGGTATTACACACCCTTACGTCTAGGTGCGAGTTAACACATAGTCCGAAACACATGGCTTTAGTTTTATTCACATTAATACGCATGAAATTTCGACCCATCCATAAATTAGCTAAATTCAAGGAATAATTAATACGCTCGTTTAAAGCATCGAGAAATTGGCTCTCTCCAAAGAAAGCTAAATGAATATCATCAGCGTATAAAAAAACATCAGAATTCGGTAGATCAATATAATCAACGAAATCATTCATATAAAGAATAAAGAGAAGTGGACCTAAAATAGACCCTTGAGGAATACCACTTGTGCATGCAAGATTAGAAGACGAAGAGCCACGAACTGATACAAACTGTTGTCTGTTAGAGAGGTAAGAGAGAATCATAAAACAAGAGGCAATACTAAAGTTAAAGTATGAATTAAGCTTAGAAATCAAATTATTGTGGTTAATTGTGTCAAAAGCTTTGGAAATATCCAGAGCTACCAAAACACCAACTCCTTGAGAATTAAGTGAAAGTCTCAATCTATCAGTAAGTGACAACAGCAAGGATGTAGTACTGTGACCCTTGCGAAACCCAAAGTGACAGCTACTTAAAAAATTATTACTATCCAAGTATCTATTTATCTGCTTTATAGCTAGCCGTTCAAAAATTTTCGAAAGACAAGGAAGAATACTAATTGGTCGAAAAGAATCAGAACCAAGAACCATTGACTTTTTAATGGGAATAACTCTGGCAGTCTTCCATGCCATAGGAAAAGTAGACGTCATAGCAATGGTATTGTAAATATGCAGCATATGCCCTTCTAACCATGGGTATAAAGTTCTTAAAAACTTAACTGGTATATTATCAACCCCAACAGCATTTGATTTAATACTTAAAAAAGCTTCCAACAAATCATCCGATGTAAATCTTTCAAAAGAGAAACCACCAAAATTGTGCGATAAGTTCAACGGACAATAATCGTTAGACTGGTTAGATATAAAGGATTCATTTAAACATTGGGGGTTTTCATGGGTATTAATACCACTATTACCACCACAGCCAATATCACGAAGCGACTTCCAAATGGAGTTGGGATCAGTGTTCTGAAACCTACGAAAGTCACGCCTTCTTTTTAATTTCCTTATTACATTCTTAACACGATTACGATATTTGCAATAAGACGACCAGTTCTCTTTACTTTTGCATTCACAAAAAGCACGATACGCGAGATCACGTAAATACTGCGCAGCCCTTACCTCATTCATATCCATTAGGCATTTCCTATTACCAAGATCTTTTCTTCTAACAGGAACACAGGAGGCAAAAAGATCAATTATTACATGAGTAAGGTGCTCAACCTGAGCATTTACGTCGGACGTAAGGTAAATCCCACTAAAGTCTGCTTCACTAATCTTACTTTGAAGAAGGCCAAAATCAATCGCGTTATAGTCTCTATACTCAATAATTGTGTCATCAGATTGACAAGGCAAATCCAAACATAAGCAAATAAAGGCATGTTTAGATAAATGAGGAGACTGAAATTGACCAGAAAAAACAGTGTTAACAGGGTTACTTAAAATGAAAAAGTCGATTAGCGAAACAGAGTCAGTCCTCATATCATAATGAGTAGGTAGCGAATTATGTTGGCAAAAAAGATTATGAGATCTACATAGCTCCCTCACAGTCCTGGACTTCACTTCATCAAATAAATTATAATTATAGTCACCCATTAATACAATATTCTCAAACCGACAGCTGATGTCACCAAGTATATCATCCAGACATTGAAGGCCCCCAACACTGCCATGAGGCAAATATATCACACCTAATAAAATTCTGATTGAGCCTACAGAAACCTCTAGAAATAAACATTCAATAGTTTCAGGATCAGACAATTGATACACCACCTTGACCTTTAAACTCTCTTTTAAATAAAAGGCAACACCACCACCTCTAACACTGTCAGACCTATCAACTCTGTACAATACATAGCCAGGTACATGCACAGCAGAATCCAACATCCAAGACTTAAACCATGTTTCAGATATCCCCACGACATCAAGAATAGAACCACTAAGAATTCGTTTAAATTCATCAAATTTAACAGAATTGTTGGAAGGCTTCAAGCTTTGCACATTCATATGCCCAATATTAAATTTATGTTCCCTGCGATAAAACTTATTAATAATATAATCATTATTTGAAGTAACATGACCTAGATTAATAGAAAGATCCATAATAATAAAATAGGTCTAGTCTGGTGAGATAAAGAGATCGCGCGTCATTGGTCATTATTTTTTAAGGACAACCAGGCCGTCCCTTGTTATCGCACTTCAAGAATTTCGCGTCTCACTCTCGCATGTGGGGAATTGTTTGGCGTCACATAACTGTACGCTGATACAGTTATCGGAGTCTTCTGTGATTGTCTGCATGCAAAAAAGATTTTGAGTAGATGGAGGGAACCACTAAACTCAAAAAGGAAAAACTATATTCAGAGTTGGGCGCAAAATACATGATTTGCTGTATTTGAAATACAAAATACTTGTTCCGGTTGTATTTCAAACAAGGTTCAGAAAGTACACACATCAAACATTCAGCGTACTGTTCAAAAGCAACTAACACATTTTTTATTTTCATAACATTTATGTGTGTTTCGTTTTAATATTTAATTTTGTAAACGATCATAAGAAGTTCGCGTACTGTTCGATTGAAACACACTTCAAACACACAGGTTCGAGTGTACCAATTTTTTAAGTTCGTGTATGTATGCGACAACAGAGTACATGTACGATAGAGAGATTTCAGTGTACCTATACATTATGTTCATGTACGTGTACCATAAGAAAAGTACATGAACGATATTGTTATTCTCGTGTGTTTGAATTTTAAGTAAATGTTTGTGTTCGCAAAAAGTACATGTACGCTAATAATACGAACATTTATGTACGAACATTTGGAAATATTTACTATACGCAAATAAAAATTGAAACAAAATTGAACGTTTGTTCGGTTTATTAAACGTACATATGTTTTTTTTTCTGGGTATGTTATTTTGTTTGTTTTTTTGTTATTATACCCTTAACAAAAGTAATAAGGGTATATATTAGTTTCTCATTCCGTTTGTAATTTTTTTATTATACATTTGGGTCCCAATAAAGTAGTTACGTATATTCTGGATCCTTATAGATAGGGAAGTCGATATAGCCATGTCCGTTTGTTGAAATCAAGCTTCCGGAGTCAATTTATGCACTACGGACTAGCGAATGAGATTAAGTACTCTAAAAGAAGATAACTCGAATATTTACTTCTTTTTTTGTGGTTATAAAGTATAACCTGAAGGAGATCTAAGTAGTACCTAACTTATTAACCTATATTTTAATAGTAAAAAAAGCACCAGTACTAGTTCTCAACTGTAAACTGCAAAAATGTTCGTACATAAATGTTCATATTATTAGCGTACATTAGAGCTGTGCCAAATCGTTCATTTCAGTGATCGCTCAGTTTCGTTCAATTTACAAAAATTAACCCGTTCGTTCAATCGTTCACTTCTGAACGACAGTACGGCAACATGTTTTTTCAAAGATTTGTTTTGACATAGCTTGTGGTTTTGACATTCAAAATAGGAAAAACTTTTTGTAAAATAAAATTTAAATAATCCATATATAAAAATTGTGTAAAAAGTGTATAGTAATCCATAAAATGAGAACGGCTGGGCCGATTTCTGTAAAATTTTTTTATCAGTTGTTCGTATTTTGGAGGAGAAGGTCTTAGGAAGAAAATTTTGGAAACATCTTCCGGAAAAGTCCGAAAATTGGAAAAATCGAAAACTGATTCTTTTGTGCTAAGTTTTGTGTGAAATTATTTCTTAATGGCTTTCCAAATGAAAAAAATGGAAAGTTCTTAGTGAAAGACTGTTAGAAAAAGACTGTTGAACCAAATTTAAAAAAATTATGGCAGTGCCACAGCGATGCTCAAAAGAAATATGTACGCACATTCGCAAACTTTTTAAAGCAACTCTTATCAATACACAAACAATCAACTGAAACAAAAGAACATAACATAAAAAACACATCTGAACGAACGAAATTGTGACATAAAAAAGACCTGAAGAAACAAACATTGAACGGAACACAATTGAACGAAAAGCGCTCAGTAAAATAACCGGATCACTTCGTTCATTTCGGTGATCCGTTCATTTTGACCCGTTCGTTCATGAGCTGCACAGCTCTAGCGTACATGTACTTTTTGCATACACAAACATTTACTTAAAATTCAAACACACGAGAATAACAATATCGTACATGTACTTTTCTTATGGTACACGTACATGAACATAATGTATAGGTACACTGGAATCTGTATATCGTACATGTACTCTGTTAAGGCATACATACACGAACTTAGAATATTGGTACACTCGAAGCTGTGCGTTTGAAGTGTGTTTCAATCGAACAGTACGTGAACTTCTTAATGTTGTTTATCAAAACAACAAAGTACATGACTGACTGTGTTTAACACCAACAAAAATTTGGAGACACACATAAATGTTATGATAATAAAAACATATGTTGGTTGTACTGAGCTGTGTTCTTTCACATTTATGTACGAGATTTTTAAACAATGTGTGTACTTTTCTGAACTCTGATTTCAAATATAAAATACTAAATACTTTCAAGTCGATTATTTAAAATACAAAATACAGTATTTTAGTATCTTTTATTTAAAATACAAAATACATTTATAACCACTTATCTGTAAAACAAAAATTTCCTTTCATAAACACTCGATTTTTGAAAGTATCATCAGATAAGCAGCATCTTGTTGCAGAATATATAAATCCTGCTAAAAAAAAACAATCTTTTTACAGGTCCTGAAGAACACAAACTGGTGTTAAATTTTATGAAAACATTTCTTATATTTGGGTAGCCTTCAAGACTGGAAAGCTCCTTACTTTTGTCATTTAGGAAGCTGACCAACTCTAACTCCAAATACTTAAGAGCAAATAGTTAATTGAAATCAGTAAGATCGGCCAACGAGAAGCTGAGATATAAGTAAGGAAAAGCCTGAGATTTTTTAGAACAAAATCTATATATCCCTTTATACCTCAGTTGCCACAAAATTTGGTATGGAGACTTTAAAGGCGGGAAAATTAACTTTGGGATAGTAGCAAGGACAATAATAGCCCCCTTACAATTCCATAAATTTTATCAAATTTTTTATGCGCTATATTTCGTAAGCTATTACAGCTAAAAACTTCAAAACTTTTGCAAAATAAATCAAGAATAATGTTTACAGTTTGGAAAAAAAATTAATTGGAGCAAGGGTAATGGTTAGGTGAAACACCCGGCTGCGGATATAAGAAATGAGGTACAGCTAAGGTCAGTTTCTTTGGAGTCTTTTTACAATTATCCTATAGATGACTGTCAAAAAGCCTTTAACTAACCCATCAAAAGTATTATAAATATGGGCATAAGTAGTTTAATTAAGAAGCCCTATTGAAATAGGAAAATTATCGAAGTTAAATCTGCCTTATTTTCTCATAAATTTAATAGCAAAGTAAACAAAAAAAGTAATCGAAATTCTATTTATAGCTCGCATGAGCCTTGTAACATGATTCATACAACACGTACTTTTACAGATTATTGGGTAATTTACAAATTAGCCAAAGACATACAAAAGTGATTAATAAAAACAAGTAAGAACGTTTTTTTCGGCTATGGCGAATCTTATTTACCCTTCACATTTATCTTTTCGTACATCCAGCCATCTAATCTATTTAAGTTGTTTTCGTACCGCAAATATTATAATAAAAAT
Source organism: Melanophora roralis (assembly GCA_963583895.1). Lineage (NCBI taxonomy): Eukaryota > Metazoa > Arthropoda > Insecta > Diptera > Rhinophoridae > Melanophora > Melanophora roralis. Next base: position 32,482,129 of record OY757187.1, on the reverse strand, counting down.
ACTTTGTGCCAGCCCGGCACGTTACAAATACTTATTCAATTTTGTGTGAAATTTTTTATTTTTCTGGCATTCCACCGTTCAAACACAAAAGGAAAATGCAGAGGGCGAATTTTTTGAATTCGCCTTGCTGTTATCTTGGTTAGAGTACCCTGGGAAATTGTAACATATTTCAATTTTGGTTATGACAAATTTTTGTACAACAAAAAATTGTATTTTGCAAAAATTTATTTTGGCATCATAAGTATTTGAAATACAAAACACGTAGTGTTGGGTATTTAAAATAGGAAATACTTTAGATGGTGGTATTTAAAATACAAATACAAAATACGTATTTGTATTTCAAATACAATTATTTCAAATGCTGCCCAACCCTGACTATATTTAATTTAAAGAGAATTATCGGTGCTAGTATATTCCAGCCAAAATTGGTGTTGGCGTTATGTATTAATTTACCGGCCAAATTAACCTTAGTTTTTGTTAAAACTAAGAAACCGTAAAACTTAATAAACAATACTTGAGGTCTGCTGGTAGTGTTTTAAACTGTAAAACCGTACTTTTGGCCATTTTCAGTAAGTTCGCTATCATTGCCTCTCCTGACCATGTCGGATTTTAAATAAATTTGTACAAAATGGTTTCCGTAGACGTAAAATATACGTTATTTCCTTCTCTGTTAGAAATAATTTTCGAACTTTTATTACAAATGTTACATATATGTATGTTTTAAAATAAGCTATTGTTTTGTATTTTTGCTAATTTGCATACAAGGTACACTAATACAGGTAATGTTGAAAATACAGCTGATAATGACATTTTCCCGAAATTTGGTGAAAGTGAATGTTTTGTTTGATATTAATATTTTTTTGACATTCATTTTCTAAAACACTAAAAGGAAATGCAGACGGTGAGTTTTTTGAGTTCGTGTTGATACTACATGTATTAGTGTGTACCCTGTTTGCATGTTACTAGAAATTTTAGTCCAATTTTTTAAATCAAAAAAAAATATATTTTAGGTAATTCGAAACTAGATGAGACACGACGAAAACGCGAAGAAAAGAAATTACAACGTCAACGTGAACTCGAAGCACGACGTGCTCAACGTAATACTGGTCCAATGAAATTGGGCGCAAAAAAGCTTTAAAAACTAGCATTAAAGTTTAATTTTAAGATATTTAAAAGTTTAGTTTTCGTGTAACTAAACTTTTTATTATATATTTAATGAAAAAACTTAAACTTACTAAATATAAATAATCTTTATCTTAAATTTTTACACATATTTTTTTCTACATTAATACCTAAGGCCTAATCATGCATTTTATAATGTGAATTAAAAAAAAAAAAAACAAAAAAAGGAAAATAAATTTGTATTAAAACAAGGAACAGCAAAAATAAAAAGCAAATCTTAAAAAAAAATTCATAACGCATTGAATGCGTCAAACTAAAAAAAAACTTTAAAAAAACTCTAAATTTAAATATTTTTCAACAATTAATATTAAATTAGTTTAAGAAATTATTATTATTATTTAAAAAAAACCAACTTTATATAAAGTATTAACAAAAAATTGCAATAAATGTAAATTTTTATAAACGTCCAAAGAACATCTTGTTAATAAAATATACTACAAATCTTTTTTTTTATTTAGTTTGGCATGTTACTTATAATATGAACATAAATCAGATATTTGTCAAAGCTTCAAAACTAATGACGTACATATGTATGTATGTATGTATGTACATATAAGTATGTGTATGTTATAAAATAAGTTTTTACCTTACAATGCGGTTTAAATAATTATGGAGGTGGTTTAAAAAGTGAAAGAACAAAAAGAAAACGTATTCAAACATGCATACATCTGAACATACATTCAGGGTTTTGAAAAATATGAATTTTAATAACTTAAGAAATTTTCATACATGCCTCCTTTCTTTGCTTAAGAAAAGTGCAGCTAAAACAAAACGATTTCTTACCGAAATTTATTCTAAATATGTATTGTTGAATATTTTGAACATGCAAAAGTTAGTTTGTACGGTTTAAAAGTGGCGATTTTAAAGCATAAGGCATAGACGGGCTAAGTCAGTTCAAAGGTTAAAAATTGATGAGTTGGAGGCACTACTCTACGAGGAGTTAATGTCGAGTTCTATAACGCTCTTTTTTAGAATAGAGCCTGCAAAATTGACTTGATTTTTTTCATAGGGCGATTCATATAATAAAAAAGAAAATTTTGAAAAGGTTTTAACTTTCCAGAAAAAAATGCTGCTTGTTAGAAGCATCTTTAAAAGGAAAAGATGGATAATCAGCTCAAACACATTGCTGAAATATTACATGATTTTCATATGGCATATCTCTCGTAGAAACTCTGCCGCTATAATTTCAAACAAGATTCTTTCACATCTACGCGCCAACACATATATATTTAACGTTAAATGAATGTAGACATTAACTTCCGTCACAGCTTCCGCGATGTCACGCTAATCTATCTTTTCAAAATTTCCTTAAACGGTAACAACATATAATGTACATGTATTGACCTAAGGGCCAAAGGCCCAACCATAACACGCAAAGACTACCTTTAACAAATGTCAAAAATTGACGAACAAATTTTTTAAAGATCATTCTGTTTTATTCATCTTTTATAAATTTGTAACTTTTGCGTGCGTCGGGTCAACGCGTCATGGTATATAAGTTGCAATATTGAATTAAAAATTCAACTTTTTTGACAACTGTGTGGGATGCGAGAACGCAAGAAACGTCTGTATCTACGTTCTAGTTTTGTATGAGTTATCTGCGTCAAGCCAACATACCTGTTTAATTTTGTTGATAAGTCTGACAAATCATTTATTAATATAGCGGTATAGGGTAGTTATTAAATTTACCAGAGATTAAAGCATTATTTTTAAATTATTTTGCTATTTAATACTGCCTGTAAGTATTTTGAACTTCTGCGTCAAAGCGTTGCAAGTAACAAAATCAGAGGTGCCCAACGAGAGAAGATTATTTATCAGAATTTTAGCATGTTTTGTCACTGTGTGCATTAAAACAATAAAATACCTGCCTGTGTTGTTGTTGTTACTCTTTTTTGTTTTGATTGTGTGTTGTGAATATGTAAAACCCGAATAATGTTCGGCCCCCGGAGACACTCTTGGCTAACATTGCCGAAAATGCAAGAACGAACTTCCGCTTTAACGCGTGGAATGGACTTTCAGTTTTTACCAAAGCTTTTACGACTGAATTCCCAATAAAAAAAGAAATAAAAATCAACTCGTAGGAAAAAAGTTTGGAGGTATTTAATTGTATCGAAAAAAATTTAAATAAATAAACAACAAAATTTAAAGAAATTGATCTGGAAACAAATCATCGCATTCGATTCGAAAATCAAAAAATCTTTACAGAATACCTACAACTTTTTCAATGGAGTAAAATGTCAAATCAAATGCGACGATTTGCCCCCTGTATTTTTTGTATGTGTATCTATCGTTTGGTAAAAACAAGCTTATACACTTAAAAACCAATACATTTTTTACCTTTACAATGAACATTTGTTAAATTGGATATATTTAAAAGTGGGTGTATGACACGAAGGTTTGTCAGATAAGGATTTCAAGACTGTTTAGCCAGAACACAGCATCTGTCGTCAAAATGTAAATATCATGGCATGGAAACTAGCGTTGGGGCAACTAGAAATGATGTGGCTAACGGTTTGTCGCGGTACGCCGCAGTCGAAGGCACTCGATGGAGCTGCCTCCCAACGAAATAATGGGCCTTATTTTATTTGGCGTAGTCGTGTCGAAAGTTGTCGAATACGCCACAAAAACGACAAGGGTGCTATTCATAAAGCATTGGCGTTTTTGTTAGACGGTACCAAAAAACTTAAAACGACTACGCCAACGCCAATCACAATAAGGGTGAATGTGTCTTTACATTGGCCATGCAGGTTGGAGTCAAAAACACGGTTGGTCCGATGGGATTTGTGGGGACTACTATTTCGTTGTGAAATTACAATGATGATGTCCACCCTGTACTGTTCTTAGGGGATTAGGGGCTTTAACCGAAAGCGATCCCTTCTGGCAGTAAACACATAAACTTGCGGAATTTTTTTAGCAATCTTTTTCATCGTGAGTTTTGGTAAAGATGTTGCTAATAATAAGGCCGATATAATTCGTAGGGCCGATTCAATTGTGCAGGATATTTTTAATCTGTAAACTGGATTCTCCGTTAACAGAATTAATTTATCTTTTTATATGCAATAGCCGCGGCAGCCATAAGATCTTATTTGAACATAAATGCCATTTAATTATGTATGTTGTTAATAAGGCCAATTAAATAAATAATAAAAACGCCCTTTTCCTTTTTTTGTACATCAATTTCAAATCCCCCGCTCCCTTTAAAAGTAACGCTTCTTTAGTTATTCTTATACCAATAAAATATTTTAACAATTATATTTAATTTGTAAATTAATAAAACAATTTGTAAAAATAATTTAATAAAATCGTAATTCTTTGTTTAATTTTGATTTGTAAATATTTATATCAGATATCAAATACATATCGATAGCTTAATATAGAAAGGGTATAGGTCGATTTTTGTGTTGTTTAATAGGGGAAGAAATTCATAAAATTTGTACATAAAATTTTGCATATAAAAAAGTTAAAATGCAAATAAAAAAGGTAACCAGCTTTATTTTCTGAATAAAAAATATATAACGAACTTTACATTAATTCGCCAAAATATTAAAAAAACGCTATCTGGAGGAAAATCGAGTTACGTCCTTACTATATTAAGCCAACGATATTTGTACATATGAGCCGTTTATTGTGAAAATGGCATAAGTCACTTTTTAAAAAAAATCGAGTTAATGGCAACACTAAATACTATTGAACGGTTTTTTTTCATATTTTTAAATATCTCGACTTTAAAAAAAAAGTGACTTATGCCACTTTCAAAATAAACGGCTCATATAAATCAAATTTAATTTTTATAAAGTTCGTTATTTTGTAACTAAATCTTAAAAAAAATATTATTTAATAAGCCTAATTAGCTTTGTGTTTTTGATTTGTTAACGAAAATTAACGAGGACGATATAAAAAATGTTTTACGAATTAAAACATATTTATCAACATAAAGATAAAAAACCAAAGAATAGTTAGTTATACAATTCATGGTGTAATTATTAACAACTAATATAGTATTCGAAAAATTCATAGATTTACTTAAACATACATATTAAATAAAAACTTTTTAAAAACTTTCAAGGACTAAATTATCATAAAATGTAAAGTTAAATTAAAAGTTGTTTAAAATAAAATATGTAATAAATTAAAAAAAAAAAAGGAAAAGAAGGATAAACGTTTTTTAATATAAAAACATGTATTTTTACTAAAACAATTTATATAGTACGAACATATTTTTATAGTCAAATCAAAAATAAGAAAAAACCTTAAAGTCTTTAAAAAAAAAAAAAAAAAAAAAACAAAAAAAAATTTAAAAATTACTTTTTATGGCTTTTTCAAATTAGGTTACCAACATGGTGTAACTACTAATTTTTTTAACTTTATATGTATGTTTGTATATAAATCGACAGATAAAGATAGAAACGGTAAAGAATTCAATTTTTGTCATAAAACAAAAATTAGCAAACGATAAGCTTTATAATAATCTTTGTAACTACATGAAGGAGTAAGACAATTCAAGCACTATTTTTTTATAAGTTCCTTTTTTATTTTATTTTTTTGATTTCACTTAAATTTTATTGCACCCAAAGTATGTAAAATACTAAAAAATAAATTTTGTATCAAACTCTAATAAAAGAAAGAAAAAAGGTTATGTTACATATTTAAGAGAATAAAGAAGTATAAACAAAGAAAATGAAAAATACAAAAAGAATAAAAAACAAATTAAACCAATGAATATGTTTTATGTTGAAATCTGCTCTTACGATTCCTTTCTTAATGCTCCTTTTTCTTTAAGTTATAGTTGTCTCTTTTAATTGTTATCAAAATTAAAATTAAAAAAAAATATAAATTTTTTCCATTTTACAAAATCCAAAATAAATATTTAAAAATCTCATTGTCGTTAAACTTTTTCCATTATTCATAACAAATAGAATTTAAAGCGAAAATTACTAACAACAAATTCAAATGATAGAACGTTTTCATATAGAAAAAGATTTAAAAGGGTGTAGTAAAATTTTTTTGTTAAAAAAATGGATTTTATTTCAGATAGTTTAGTATGTCCTGTAAATTAAAAAAACCTTTAAATACAAGAATTTATATTTGGAAAAACAATTTTATTTTAAATAAATTATTTGAACAAAAACATATTATTTACACGCAATTAACAAAAAAACTAAAAGCAACCAAATTAATGTTTAGAAAATTTTTTAAGACTGCAAAAAATTAAAACAAAAAATTTATTATATTTGAAAACGAAATTCATTAAAGTGGTAATTTGGAAATTAAACGTTAAAAATTAATAAATATACAAAAAAAAAAAACAAAAGTTTTTGAATGATTTTATTGTATTTGGAACTTGTGTATATAAGTACATACATATATCGTCATTACATCGTCATCAGTGAAACTGGTTATCGTTTCTTCTTGTCTGGTAACACTAAGGACCCAAAGGGTCTTTGTGGGGTCTTCAGGATCAGTCAGTTAAACATAGCCCTACCTAACCTACATAGGGTCAGTTCCACGTAAAACGGTCCAAAGTGCAGAGAGATCGTTTTTTCTTTATTTAAAAAAAGTCAACAAATTTACGTCTAGCGGAATGTGAAAATGATCGAAATATAAATAATTTGATTTATATTTTATTTAATTTAAAAGTGCTTAAGATGATCACATACTAAATAATCGGCTCATCTTGTTTACGTGTTGATGAAAATTTCGCACCCGTCACATTTTCTAAAAGGTTTTGCCTTAAGTAAAAATTTTTTTATTTATAGAAATAATTAATAAAATACGAATAAAAACACTTTAAGCTACCGTGAAACCTAAAAATATTAGGCATGTTCCTAAAAATATTTTACAATAACCGATCTTGAAATCGAAACTCTCTTAAAATCAAATTTGTAAGGTCACACCCGTCACAGACTTAAAGTGGTATTGTGAGCAGATATTATTTTCTTTCAGTGTCGATTTACTATTAATCGCTTAAAAACATACCATCCTTGAAAATCTAAGCTTTTTTTCAAACTAAACTTTTGAATTGTTGGAGTTAAGCACATATAAGCAAAAATGTGGGCAAAATGGTCACACCCGTCACAATGAAATTGTCCATATGTTTATCGTCGATATCTTATCATATCAAATTATTTTTTTTTGGAAATTAAATTTAAGGGCAAGAAGTTTATATTTATCAAATAAGAAAGTTAAAATCGGTCAAGCCCGACCACACACCCTACACCATAATTTATTTTATATTAAGTATCGCTGTATGCCATAACAATTTTTCAAGTGGGGTTAACTTGATTTTCGGGTAAACGCCTACTCCGGGAGGTACGGTCAAAAATGAACCAACCTTCACAAACTTGATTTGCTCATTTCTATTTAACAAAGACTTGTGGAAGTTAATACATTTTGGTACCAATTTTTTTCGCAATTAATCAGGTTAAACGTGATTATCGGGAATATATGGGACCCATGGCTTTTGAAAAAAAGAAGAAATATTTTTAATATTTAGTAAAATAGATGATGGCATAGCACTAAACATATATTCGGGGCAGTTGTACCCAAAAACGATTATTCCAGGAGGACGTTTGTATGGAGGCTATGTCGAAAAATTGGCCTATCAGGTCTATATTCAGTTTGACAGTATATGTCATAACATCATAAATACTTGCAAAACTTTGTAAAGAAAGTAATTTTAAGCAAATTAAACCCCAAAATGCTTATTCTGGGAGGCCATTTGTATGGAGCTTCGTCAGACGATGAACCGACAATAGTAATGATAATCTTTAAATTTTTTGGCCTTGCGAAGTAATCATTTTGAGCTCTATACGCAACGAGTACGGCTCAATCTCCACAAAGTCTCATCAAAGTTTTACGAATATGTAGAACGAGGGTTTTCTTTCTGGGTGTGGTATGACAGTTTTAAAAGTCGAGAATTTGTGTTTATTAATATAAGACAAAGTAGAATGATACAAGGTGTCCACAGTTCGAAAAGGCTGTCTTTTTTCAATTTTTTCTTTTAAAATAAATGATTCTAAATTAAAACAAGTAAGAGCGCTGTATTCTCTGCTCTGCCGAATCTAATATACCCCTCACATTGATCTTTTAATTTGCCCAGGCATTTTTTCTAGCTGAGTTATTTTGTACTACAAATAATGAAATAAAAATACCTTGTGCCACGTTTAAAGGACATAGAAATCCTAGTTTTCGAAATAAAAAGCTTTACAAAATTTTAACGTTCGTATGAATAATAGAAATAGATGTAGAAGGTTTGAGGCCGAGAGTTTTAAAAATTTTCGACATTGTTCGTATTTAAACTTTAATTAACGTTGTTAATTTTTATGGAATGTGCTAGTCCCTCTGCTCCTCTCCAACTATATTTTTCCAAAATGTATAAATTATTTTTTCATTACTTTTTGTAGAACATTCGAAGTCGATAGCAGTTATAGTTTCCCAGATGTACCGTATCAAAAATTTCATAAAAATTGTTAATTTGTATGGGTGTTACCCCTTCCCCTGTCCCTACCCAAAAAACTTTTTTTGGAAAGTGTAGGTCTTATTGTGCAATTACTTTTCGTAAAACGTTTCAAGTCGATAGCTTTTACAATTCCCGAGATACATGTGCTGTTTTTATAAGCCAAGTAGTGATCGTCTGGGTACGAATTATATGTATTTTGTTTTTGTTTACAACAAAAACAGCACAACAGCGTATCGAAAATATCATAAAAATTTTAAATTTGTATGAGAATTACCGATTCCCCTGCTCCCATCCAAAAATTTTTTTCTTCAGAATGAAGGCCTAATTGTTCATTTACCAAGTGCCAAGTGTTGTGGCAAGGATGGCTATATTTACTAAGATATATAGGGATATATGCACAAATTTTGTCCAAAAAAAAATTTTTTTTTGGGTTTTCGCTTATATTTCGGTCAATAGTGAACCGATTTTGCTGATTTTGAAAAGCGATTGTCTCCAGGATTATTCAAATTGTTTGAAATAACTGGTCCGTATCTCCTTTTTGACTCTGGAAACTTGATTTCAACTGACGGTCATGGCTATATCGACTTCCCTATCTATAAGGATCCAGAATATATACTTTACTTTATGGGGTCGCAAATGGATAATACAGAAATTACAAACGGAATGACAAACTGATATACATATACCCTTATCCCTATGTGAAGGGTATTATTAAAGAGGTAGAATTCATGAATTTCACCATCGTAAAGGATCAAAATAACTTTTTATATATAACCCTTTTACTCCTCTAAGGAGCATAGGGCCGTAGACCTTTAACATCTACAAATTACATATATTCAACATTTTTTTTTAATTTCAATAAAAAAAGCATAGACACTCTTAGATAAATAAATTATTAATACAAACTGAATGATATTGACACATATTTGATTTTTTTTTTTACTATAAACATATGAACTTACATACATATGTATGTATGTTAGTATGTTTGATCATATTATTTTTTATAAAAAGTTAAAAACACACTTACAAATACGAAATTGAAATATGTTTTGTTTTTTTGTGTATTATTAGACAAAAGCAGCACACAGAAAATAAATAAACAAATAAGAAACATTTGCTTGCAACACGTGTGCTTTAGTTTTTACACAATGTTTGCAGTTTTAAAACCTGTTTTTATTTTAAAGTTTAAAGGGATTTTTTGCTTTGAAAATGGTAAAAAAATAAACAAAACTTAAGACAAGGAAAAGTGTTCTTTGACACAGATACGAGCTAATGGTGCAATACAACCCGTTCATAAGCTTAACAACCGTAAAGATACTATTGTATGTTAGGGTTTCCCGTGAAATGTTTTTTAAAATGCTGATTGTAAAAAAGTTTTGTAACATCTTTTGCCAGTGCATTAACAACAAAGTTTTCTGTAGTAGTGTCACGTCCCAATTTAATTTTTTTTAATTTTTTTTGAATCGCTCTCCAGGGTGCTTTTACAAAGTTTAAATGTAAGACCGACTTCAATAAATTTTTTTCTCCCAAATATTTTTGTGGAACATACACTTCGCCTATCTCCAGCCCATACAAAGTTTGAAAAAAATAGGGTAAAACCCCTACAACTTCGCCGTAGTCGCCTTTGGAGGAAAAAAGTGTACAACCGATCCCCATTGATTTCCCCTACCAAACATATTCCCAGAGCATACTTACCTTCTGTCACCATCGCCTAAGGAGGCTCCTTAACAAGTTTGGGAAATTTTAATAAGTCCACTCCAACAGCTTTAAGGGAGCCCGTGAATAGGTTAAGCGCAACCCTGGCCCCAACTCATTTTTCCTTGCTAAATTTTTCTAGAACATTTTCACCCCCTATATCCACCCCTAAGAGGGTTTCCATACAAGATTTTAAAAAATTAGGGTAAAAACCCCTACAGGTTGTGAAGGGTATATACGATTTGGCAAATTCTAATATAGCGGTCTTAATTGTTTTTCTTTGAGTTTTCCTGAAATTAGCTAGTCTTTAACGATTAACTAAACAAAATAAATAAAAATTTCCATGAAGCCTGTTTCATAATCCTATTTTGCATATATGTATACATACAAATGAAATTATTATTACCCTTAGTAAAGGTAGTTTTTCTGTAGTAACGTCCTCCTTACCTTGTAACCTATGAAATAATGACAGCTCATTACTCAAATTAAAAAAAAAATCTGCTAGGCAGTGATTAAAAAACATGCGGTTTTAATTGCCCTAAAAAATCTTGTGCAAAATAAAAGAATAATAATTTCTTCAATAGCACTGAGGTATATACTTTTTTCGGGGCACTCTTGCCCCATTCAGACAGATACTTGCTCTTTTGGTGTTTTAGTATAATTTGCTTCATTCATTCAAAAAATAAAAGCGGCACTTAACTACACATCTACATAGTCATACGTCAGGGTTGCCCGTTTTTTTCAGGCTCCATCGCCAAAATGTTATCAAAATCCGCCAGAAAAATCGCCAAAATAAAAAAAACTGCAAAATTACATCGTTTTAGTTAATTAAAAAAAAAATTTTAAAAAAGGTTAAAAGTTTTATTGTTAATTTTTGTCTATTCAGTAGCCCTTTGATTTACAATCAGCGATAACCAATGGTTTTAATATTGGATAAGGATTAAAAATTTAAACAGAAAATAAAGAAAAACTGTTTGTTAGATTTTGAAAATATTTTAGATTATTTTTTTATTTGTTAATTATTTAAAGTCTCACTAGGAATATTAATTATATTCATTGGTTCAATTCTACACAGAAAGAAAACTCGCTTTCTAAAATCAAGAATTTTATTCTTGAATTTATCCAAAATCTTTCTTTAAATTTTTAGGTACGATCCGTACTTATATTTTCTTAAATCAAGCCTATTCGGATTGCTTCAACAAATCAAGCAGAAAAAAGCTTGTTGTTTTAATATATTATTTTACATTTAAAAACAAAGTGTCTCGGTGGCCTAGAGGTAACGCGCGTATCTCAGCTTCGGTAAGTACAAAAAATGAAATTTTTAAATTGTAAATTTTAAGTGTCTATAAAATATAAAAATAAAATATAAAACTCTTCTTCTTGAATTAAGCTCCATAAATCAAAAAAAATGACATTTCATTTTCGAATTAATCCCGTTTACGGCTTAAATCAATCCTTTTTTGGCTTACATCAAGCACGGTTCCGAACTTAAATCAATCCTGTTTTGGCTTAATTGTGGCTAAAAGTAAGAAATTCGTACTTGAAAAATTTTACTTGGAGTAAGAAATTACGTACTTGATTTAAGAAAATCCGTACTCACCGTACTTTTGACACTGCTATGGCTTGATTTAAGTAAAGTTTACTTAATTTATTCTTTGTGTGTACTGATAATTGCTGTAAGAACCAATGACATACAGCAGATAAAATTAAACCAACAGCAACACCTAAATATGTAGTTTTAGAGCTTGTGATCTTTTAATTGTCAGCAACTCCTGAATAAAAAAATTAAATTGGCTAAAAAAATTTTTTTGGTTATTTAATGATAAATATGGAACCCACCAAATATAACATAAAATAATTATTTTAAATACGGCTGCCATATGTAATGAGAAAAAGAAAGTCAAAACAGCTAATAACAAAAAATGGTTTGTTGGGGTTTTAAAAAACTTTTTAATGTTTTGGTTTGTTATAATAATTCTCAAAAAGTTGATTGAGGTTTTTATAAATAGGCAGAGGAAACTCTTAAGGTTTTTGAAAGAAATTGGTTGAAGTCTACTGATGATTTGGTGTCAACCAAAACCTAAACCATAATTAAAACAAGTAAGAGCGCTATATTCGGCTGTGCCGAATCTTATATACCCTTCACATTGGTCTTTTAATATACCCAGCCGAGTTATTTTGTACTGCAAATAATATAATAAAAATACCTTGTGTGAGTTTTAAAGTCCATAGAGAACTTTACAAAATGTTAACGTTCGTATCAATAATAGAAATAGATGAAAAAGGTTTGAGGTCGAGAGTTTTAAAAGTTTTCGACTTTATTCATATTTAAAGGTTAATAAAACTTGTTAAATGTTATGGGATGTTCTAGTCCCCCTGCTCCTCTCCATCTTTTTCTCCAAAATGTATGAATTATTTGATTATTACTTTTTGTAGAATATTCGAGGTCGGTAGCTGTAATAGTTTTGCAGAAGTAGCGTATCGAAAATCTTATAAAAATTGTTGATTTGTATGGGAGCTAACCCTTCTTCACCCCCAACCAAAAATGTTTTCTTAAGAGCGTAGGCCTTGTCGCCCAATTACATTTTGTAGAACATTTAATGTGGATAGCTGTTATAGTTTCCGAGATATAGCGTATCGAATATTTCATACAAATCGTTAATTTGTGTGGGAGCTACCCCTTTTTTTGCCCCCACTCAAAAATTTTTTTCTACTAATAATGTCAACCTAAAACCTAATCCATAAATTAAAAAAAAAGTAAAAACACTAAAAACTTCCCAATTTGTAAAAAAAATCACCAACAATATCGCCAAACTTTAACTACAATCGCCAATACCGCTAAAATATCGCCACTTGTGGCATAATATTTCCATAACTGGCAGCCCTGTTATACATGTGTGTTTCTTATTGTACCACTTAAAGCATGTTGCATGCTGCAAAGTTTTTTGTATATTTTTATTGTTTTTTGCGGTATGTGCAACACTTTTGCAAACAGCTGCTTAAGTTGGCGCGTGAACACTTGGTCGGTGCTAATAGTTTTTCCAAAAGTTTCGTTTTGCAGGGAGTTCAAGGCATATATTCATAAGGCCTACTTAAGTTCAATTTATTTTATCTGTTTTGGGCTGAAATTAAATTTAATTTAGTCCATGCTTAGTTGTATCTCGGTGATGACTCTACAAGAAAATGATTAATGAGACTAACACATTTTTTAGCCCACAGATTTGCAATAATAGTTATAATTTTTAACTTATACTTACATATGTGTATCACTTGTGAAGTAAAACATTTATGCCAGCTCCGCAGAGGTTTTTTACCCACACCACATACGTGGTAGGGGTATTATGCGATTGTGAAGATGATTGTAGCACACAAAAAAACTTCCGCAGTCGATTAAAGCATGTCTGCCTGTTGATACGGCTACGTGCATAAGTATTCTTGTTATCGAAGTACATCTTGCATCTTAACAAATCTCAGACCTCCTTGCAACACCCTTTGCTACCAAATTTATTTCAGATCCAAGAATGTCTTTGTTCTACGCGATCATAAATATTTCCATTAAAAGTGTCAGTCAAATGAAATCTTTTCGTAGTGTATTCGGTTGAATGTGATTTCCAAAATAAGGGATTAAATGATGGCATTAAGCCTTTATCATACTTATATACATACATGCCTCCCCCCAGATGGACAGACACTGTTTAATCGCCCTAGAAAGTCACTCCTAATCGATTTCAGTAACCAATTCCCATCTTTTGGACTATTATTTTTTGGCTCTATAAACATCTTCTTACACCAAGCACGGGGAATGTACCAGCCTTGCCTAAAAAAATATTACCCAAATAATGCCTACCAGTACTAAAAAACGGAAAACATATTTAGGACTAGAGTTGGGTCAATGGGTTACTTTAGTTCTTTTTTTAAAAATTTATATAAAAGGTTTGGAGATTGAATGAATCAGATTATTGGCAAAAACGAAATAAAGTAACTATTTAACAGTTTTTTTTCATAATCGAAAAAAAGTAACATAAAAGAAAAACGTTTACATTCTTTGACAACTCTGTTAAAAGTAACAAGAAGCTGCTACATAATAAATAAGACAAATAATGTTGTTGTTGTTCTTATTGGGGAATGCCTGCCTGTCTTTGGCACATGCGTACCCACAACCATGAGTCATTTATATGGGTTTTTAAATTCGCCTTTAACCATTTAGAGTTTGTTTTGGTTTTTATGACTTTGAAAAGGAAAATTAAAGAGCAACAGCAGCAATAGGAAAAGAAAAAGCAAAAAACCTAAAGTAAAAACGGTGCTGCTTTACAAATAAGCATTTGTGGTTGTCGTACGTACATATGTTTGTACGTTTTGTGGTTTTTGTTTCATCCATAGGATCGAGCTGATCACCGCATAATATAAGGTATTAGTATGTACATATGTATTTATGTATGAGCATATGTACATACATATGTATGTGCAAAGGTATGTAAAAACGCATGTCAAGTCGAAGTCTTTATTCGAGTTATTTATACATATGTGTATGTACATTAGGGTGTCTGTTATTTGTATCGGCATTTTTTTCTTTTAAAGGTGTTCAAGTCTAACCGCTCAAAAGGTTGGGTCTTGATGCAGAAATTATTCTCGAAAAATTGAACACCCCTGGTATCATGACTTTCCGTGTCGACTTACGTTTGAATTCGGAAGAAAGGACAACATTATGAAAAAATGAAATTTTTTAAAATTTCATTATGGTACCCTTCATATAGTGATATATCAGTTTGTCATTCCGTTTGTAGCTTCTATATCTATTTGCGACGTTATCGCTTGGCCAGGTCCGTCTGCTGGAAATACATTTTTAGAGACGCTGGAAATAAGTTTTCAGCCCAATCAATTTTTTTAGAATCTAGATATGTTTAATTTTTTACAAAAGGTTTGAAATTGTTAATTTTTTCCAAATAAGCTTGCCATCCATGCAAAGTTTTGTGATAACATTAACAATAGTTACTGAGATATTTTGGGATATATCAATTGATTTTGTTAAAAAAATGGTGTTTTTGGGTTTTGCTTATGTCGCCATAGCTACCCATTTCTAGATATTTTAAATCGAGATGTAGGAAACCAAATCGGGGCCTGTAGGGTTTGACTTGCCATCGTTAGCAGGGGTTCAACAGACGGACAGACCGACATGGCTAAATAGATTTCCCTATCTTTAATGAGCAAGAATTAACATGCTTTATTGATTCCCAAACAAATATTTTAAAATTTACAGACGAAATGACAAACTAATATATTCGTGTGTAAAGAGTACAATTTTAAAAATTTAAAAATTTTAAAATTTTACTTTTGGGTTGCACAAAATTTTTTGCAAATTTTTCGAATTAAACAAACATAAGTCGACACAGGAAGGCATGGTCCCTTACTTACCTACTAAGTTGGCCATTTATAATAACTCATGTGGGTCATTGGCCGAACTAAGAATGGATTTCCAAGCACTTAGATCTTCTGTACTTCTTCTTCAATTACTCGCGTAGAGCTTGAAAAGGTTTTCTTGGATTTGGTCTTTCCAATGGAGTTTCGATTCTCCTCTTTTGCGTCTTTCCTCAGGATCATATTTAAATACCCTTTTTACTTATTCATCGAACACGTCCTACCCAGCGCAGTCTTTGGATTTTTACGCGCTTCATTATATCGATGCTGGCATATATGCAATACAACTCTTGGTTCGTACGATACCAATATTCTCTGCCTACGCAGATCGGTCGTTATATATTTTACGAAGTATTTTGCTCTCAAAGACTCCAAGAACACCTTCATCAGCTTGAGTAAGTGCCCAAGCCTTCGCGCCGTATAGCAGTACGTGTAAAGTAAGCGCCTTGTGTAGTGTGAGTTTTGTCTGTCGAGAAAGGACTCTGTTCTTAAATTTTTTGCTCAACCCAAAATAACATCTATTGCCAAGTATAAGTCTTCACTTTATTTTCAAACTTATGTCTTCCGATTGAGCTATGGCCGTCTATACTTAATGTCTATTCTTTGTTGAAGTTAAAATTACCAACATTCACAAATTGCCCCAGATTATCGATTTTCTATTTACTAAGACTATCAACTTGTCTTCATTTACTGCCAAACCCATTTTTCCTTTTTTCTTTATTAGCAAACACCGATATCATCGGCATATCTCGCATATGCCTGTGGCTTTTTGTAAAAATTGTGCCGTTTCTATTTACTGCAGTGTCACGCACGATATTTTTCATTAATATATTGAATAGTTCCAAGAACAGGCTCTGAAAGATATTTTCCGATCCTCACAGATGACTTTGTATCCGTTAAGGTCATCCTGCGCAATCTAATCAGCTTTGCAGGTGTGTCAATTTGAGACATGGCGTCAAAAAACTTTGTACGAATCGAACTATAAAAAGCGGCCTTGTAATTGACAAAAAGATGTTGACTGTCGATCTGTCCCTAATTGGGTTTCTCCAAGGTTTCAAGTAGTGTGAATATCTGGTCAGTGGTGGACTTACCAGGTCTAAAGCTGGATTGATATTGTTCGATTATTTCGTAAACTTAAGTTTTCATTTTTTCACACAGTATACGGGACAGTGTCTTGATAACTAATGCCTCTATAATTGTCACAGATAGTTTATTTCTTTTTAAATAAACGGAGCATAGCATACTGAGGTTTCATTTAACGGGCATGCGTTCCTCCAGCCAATTCTTGCATATAAGTCAATGCGTGCGCCTTACCAACTCATCGCCGCCGGTCTTAAACAGCTCTATCATTTTTCATCCGGGATGTTGATGATTTTACCTCTTCTCCTCTGGGAGGTAAACACTCAACTCCTTCATCGATTATTAAGAATGGGGGTTTCATCGCCGCTGACATCAGATGCTTTTAATTTGGAAAATGTTTCTTTCGGATTTTAAAATGCTACCTTTATCTGTCACTAGATTGCCTTGTAGGTGTTTACAGGAGGAGATGCCTATACTTAACCCTCAATCCGTTGTTTTACACATTGAAAGAACTTTCTGGCATCATTTCGGCTCCTGTACATTTCGGTTTCCTCACGCTCACGTGTTTTCATTTCTATCTTCTTCCGTCGAGAAAGGCATTTCTCCTCCTTCCTTTTATCCCGATAGCTCTCCAGCGTACTGCGGTGGCTGTGACAAGGTAGTGATCCGAGTAGCTTTACAGATCGTCCGCACATTTAACACGCTTAAAAAGTGTCGCCCATTTACAAAACACAATCGATTTGGGTTTTTGTTATTTGATCAGGTGATTTTCAAGTCGCCTTATGTATCACGTGTAGTTGAAATTTGCGAGCTGCGGCTAAAGAGATTAGTCTCATACCGTTATCGGTCGTGTGCTCGTGAAAACTGAACTTTCTAACTAAAGGATCAAGGATGCTCTATCTTCCTATTTTCGCCCTTAAGTCACCTAAGAAGATTTTAACGGCATGGTCGGGGTAGCGATTAAATACATATCTCTTCTAGGTTATCATAAAAAGCAACTTTGATGCCGTCGCCCTCTCCTCCATTGGGGCATGTGTACAAATTAGGCTGATATAAAACTATTTTGCCTTATGGAAGAACTTGCGGCACATTTTAGTTCATTCCTTCAACGGATCCTGGAGGCAGCTATGCAGGTGGAACCTCGTTCTGGTATGTGTTCACTTGAGGTGAAAGATGACCCAGATTGGTACTGGGCTTCGCCACGTTAAAGCCAATCAGGCCGTTCTTTGGTATTCAGAAACCTCCACACCATTCCACCACTGGACAGGGTGCAAGGGACGTGAAACTTTGGAGGAGTAATTTTTGCTTCAAGTCTTAACTTTTTTAAGGAGTAAGACCAAAAACATAATGGCCACCCTAATGTGCATATGTATATGTAAAGATATGTTGGTAAAAACATACATACATATGTATGTATGTGTGCATTTTGTTTCTGCGATCTGTGTATATTTTTTCCTCTTTGCGGTTTTAAATTGTAGTTTTTTATTTAAATTTGTGTTTTTTTTTTTGTATATTTTTGTCATTTTATAGGTTGGTCGGTTTTTATGCCATTTGTTGCTGTTTTAAGCTGTTGTTTTCTTAGCTTTTCTGGGTTTGGCTACTGATTAAACTTTTGGACTCTTGTTTATTTAACGATGATATCTTAACACCTTTATTTTAGGGTTTTGTTATGGTTTTGTTCTCCTTATGTGTTTAACATTCATAAATACATACAATTGGCAAAGAGTTTTTGTTTGATTTTGGTCTTGTCTTGTTTAAAATTGTTCGTTGTTTGTCGTTTGTTTATTTTTTTAGCTGACCTGCCAGTCGTCCATCTGAAGTTTTATCTTTTACTTAATAAAGCTTTAAAAGTAGTTAACTGACAAAAACGGAAATTGTGTATTGGCATAATCTATCGTATTTACATAAAAACGTGCATTAGAGATGGGATCGTGATTAAATTATTACCAACGATATTATACGCAAAATTAATCACCAATAAATTTTTTGCTCAGTATTTCAAGGTGTTATGTATGTATGTACATATGTGCAATATTACAGATGTAGAGAAAACCAAGTTTATAACTCTTTTTTTTTTTGTTTTCGTCATTTAACTATGAAACACTGTAATTTGAGCGGTCTAAAGACGTACTAGCATCTTTTTTCAGACAATTAACGTTTTCAATGGCCAAAAATAATTCTAAATTGTTATTTACTAGAAATCGGAACATGTAACACTACAACCTTGTAAATTTGAGCAAGGGATATGTATGTGCATTTGCTATTGCTCTATCAGTCATAATTATATATGTAAGTACTAAGGTACTGAAAAACTTTACAGCAAAAGGTATCATCTTCTAAGGGGGACATTATTTATCTTATTAAGATAACTTTGTTCAAGACAAGACCTCCACCTTAGTAATAAGGGCACCAAGATAGTAGTCTGTGAGTCTGACATACATAAGTTCCTTTATATTATAGATTACTGCAGACCTTATATGACTCCATGGAAACTTCATTGAAAAGTCCAAAAAAACATTATGGATAAATATACTTATACATATTTTCTTTGCCAAAGTTTCTTTATAGAATTACAAAATTTTGAATATTAAAGCGCAAATAATTAAACTAATTTATTTTGCTTGAATAATTGATTAAAGTGTTTTAATAACTTGATTTACTAGAATAGCTTGAACAATTGAAGTTATTTGCGCTACTCCTACAATTGTTTAGGTTGATTCGATGTTTGTTTTTTCAAATGTTTCGATTTTTCTATATATTTGTAAATTATAGACTTTGCACCAAAAGAACTTTTCATCTATTGAGGTAAGGAATGAATCAAACCAATTTTGAATACCCTGTTTTGAAGCGAAACGTTTCCTAGAGAGAACGATCTGCACCTTTCAAAACAACTAGTAGGGCATGGTAAAACCTTACAAAAACTTCTTAAATAGTTTTAAACATGTATGTATTGTAATATGTGACCAAAAGTTCTGGACATTTTTTAGCCAATGCTAGTTTCAAACAGATAAGCTTCAATAAGTACAAGTTCTCTCTCATGTTCGTGCTAGATTTCAGTAGCTCCTATTAAATTTTAACCTTTCAGTCCCACCAAATACAGATTATTACCTTAGCGCCTTGGTGTTGATTCAGCTGGATGACCGAGCTTCACACGCGATCGCTTACGTTTTAGGTTATTGAGTTCTACTTCAAATTATGATTTGGTGCAGAACAATTGCTTTAAACAAAATTTGGGAATAAAAAAACTATTAAGATATCCTTGCTTCTCCTCGTATTATATCTAATATCCTAGCTTTTCGGATTATTTCTGCTAATTGTAGCAATTTCGAAATTGTTTCCTGAGAGTTTCTTGTGATTTTACAAGCTTTTGTTGTGTAAGACATTTTCTTAAAAATATTTGGCATCGACGGACATGTTTTTTTATTATAAATGGATCCGTAGAAAATTATTGGTCTTTGAAAAGTTGATTTTAACAGGCAGACGTACTATCTTGGTTGATTTGGCTCCCCTATCAATAACAACCCCAAATTTGCATTTAAGTACTTTGTAAGATCTCCAATGCAAATATACATTTAAATTTTTACCTTTATTACCCAAACATATGTTTGCAATCAGTTGTATTAAAGACTTATGATCACATAAGACTCGTGCTTGTTATTATTCTTAATAAAAGGTAGCAAGAGATGCACTCTAGTAAAAACAAGGAGAGTCTACAGTAAAGTTAATTTTGTTCGAGCAGTCGATTAATCGACGTACATTGTTTGAGTTATTGTTTAATCGAAACCTACAATTTTTCTTACTCGAACGTTCAATCGAGCAAAAATTGTTCGACTGGTTACTCTAGTACCTATGTATATATCAAGGAAAAACTGTACAAATTAATAACTTTTTTTAAATTTTCCCTAAGCTTTATATCGAAAAGTGTAAAAGCTGTTGACTTTAATTTTTGTGCAAAATAATTGTACTACGATGGTTACCTTTTAGAAACAAAGTGTTAGATAGGAGCGCAGGAGTAGCAAAACCAATACAAATGGTCAAGTTTTATATTTTAAAGCCACTATAGGTATAGACTTTAAGCCCACAATAAAGTAGCTTTTTTATAATATTTACGGGTTAAAAACAACTTGGTTACATCATATGACTGAGGTACATAAAGACCAATGTTAAGGGTATAAAGGATTCCGCACATCTGAATAATGCGCTTTTGCTTGTTTATTATTATTAAGTCGAACCCCACTTTTATACAATCAATTCAAGAGTTTAACAGAATGTTGAACAATAATAGAAAGAAAAACATTTGCTGCTTCAGGTTGATGAAAAATTTTCACTATACAAAAATTCGAAAATTCGAGCGTAAGAAAAAATTTAGAAACCAAAAAACTTTTTCAATTATTAAGGTTTAAAAAAAATATTAAAAATAAAAATTAAAATTATTTTTTTTACTTGAACAAAAATTTGACCGGCAAACCAATATAAAAACTCTCAAACATTTGGCCAAACATACCTACCTAAACTTAAAAAAAACTTTTCCTTAAAAAAAAGTGCAAATTATCCACATTATTTAAGTAGTCACATTAGTTCAAAAATAATTGTTATTAAAAAAAGGGAACAAAAAAAGTCTTACTTGAAAAGCAAACGTTTAAATATAAACTTATCTTTAATATGTATTTTATGTGATGTCAAGAGTAAAATTATTTATACAAAAGTAAACAATTGCTCATACGCCGTGATGTCTAGTGGCAACAATTGAAGCAATTATGTACAAAAAATAATTACGAGCAAAGTGTGGCCGTTAGGCCAAACTGTACACAGACAAAAATTACAGGGAAATCTTAAAACTAAAAATTGTTTTTATATTATTTTTGTTTTAAGAATATATTATATAATATTTGAAACACCAACAATTTACTAAAATAAAATATTTTAAATATTTTCTCAAAAAAACATGGATTTCCCTCAATGTTTCTGGTTTAATAATATGGAAAATAAGTTAGATATTATTTATACTGACATATTTGTAGTTTTGCTTGTTACAGCTTACACGGTAAAAGTTTTTGACTGGAGTTGAAATTACAACCACTAGAAATGTCAGAATAACATACTTTTAACCAGACCTGTTGGTCTTGCTCTCAATTTTTTCACAGTGTACTGCTGATAAGGCATTCACATATTTTGTGAACTAAGTAAACAATTTTCTTAATTATATTTAAAAATGTATTATTTAATATAATAAGGTGTGTTTGTTTTTAAAATAAACATTTTTAATAACTTAACAAATACACATAAAAACCCATGTATTTATTTGAAAAGCCGACAGTTTTTTCTTTTTTTTAGCCTTTAGTTTTAGTTTTAAGCATTTTTTTTGAAAAAATGGAATGCAGGTGCAAAAATTAATAAAATTTTAACGAACAATAAATATTAAAACATTAGAATAATTTTTATGTTAATGTTTAGAAAATACTTATTCATAAATGTACATACATACATACATACCCTCTTAACATTCGGAAGCTTACTTTGGATAGAAGATCAAATAAGTTACTTTTTTTGTTCTACTTGGTAATGGTACAATTTTTTTAAAACGAAATTATATTGTTTTCAATGTTTGTTATGTTGAAATTCATTGTAAATTTTAAAATTAAAGTTTCTAATATGTTAATAATTCAATATGTTTAAAGTGTAAAAGTATAAATTTTTTTGATGTAAAAGTAGGTAAGTTTTAGTTAACTTGTATGTGAAAATGTGAAATCAATGGATTTGTCTCGTCAAGACGTACAACTATGTCAGACTTCTGACCGAATTATATGAAATGGTTGACAGGAAAGACGTTTCGTAAAATATTTTGTGGACAATTCATTGCCGACGTTTGTAACAGAAATCTGGGAGAATTAATAATTAAAATTATAGTTAAAAATAGAAAAATAGAATAATGAAAAACACTTTGTAGAGAACTGTTGTTTTAAAACCCCTAAAATTTTAATTTTTAGTTAATGCTTGGTAATAGTTACTTTGTTTTGTTTTTTTAAGCACATTTGTAAGTAGGGGTCGTGAAGTTCGGGGCAACTCAAACAAAAATAGCTAGTTATTCGGTCAAAAGGTAACTAGTATTTCTTTATTTCCAATATAACCTGCTAGGAATGATGTACCTTACTTGACTCTCCGATATTTCATAGTATCTGCTCTTTTTATTAAAAATTTAATAATAATTATTGTATAGCAGTCCCTGGTTAAAGGCGTTTTGAATTTGTATTTTGTATAAATTTTCACAAAATGCATTAAAAGATGTAATGTTACAGGATAGAATTTTTATTTAATTATCTACAACCTAATGTTTAGTGGTAAAAAAATATTTTAAATATCAATATAAAAAAACCTAACCTAACTTTCGCAGTCCGAAGCAGCTAATTCATTTATAGCTTCGCAAAAACACCGCATTAAAATAAGACAATAATCGTTATTAAATTTACATAAACATACATGATTACCCGTAAAATTATGATTAAAAACTATGAATATTTGAAATTAATTTCAAAGACAAAGTATGGGTTATATCGCACATTATACAACAACTTTTAAAATTAAATACTTCCAAACATTTAAATTTTGCACTGCCACACCTTGAAAATTAAAAAAAATATTATGTATGCATCAATGTAGGTACATATGTATGTATTTGAAAAAAAAATTTGAAATTCTTAATAATAATATCGATAATGAACACAATGGCAATGGAATTACAAAAAAATATTAAAATCAAAAAATAAATGTCTCAAAAAGAAACAACGTCAGATAACCCTCAAACCCTCTGTTTGTTGCAGCATTATTAACAGCAACTACAGCAGCAAGAAGAGCAGAACTAAAATATTGCAAACAATCACAAAACATGCATCATTTTAAGAAATTCGTTATATCAACTCGCATTGATATTATGTTTATACATACGCACATACATACATACATATAAGAATTCATATAGAGAATTCATTAAAAAGTTTACTACTTTGCTCTTAGCCACAGGTGGAAAGACTGTAAAATATATGCACATTTGTAGTTAGTTACCCTTGTTTTTACACTTTCAATTCCAATATTTGTTTGCCACCCCGTTTCAGCTGTATATGTACATAAAAAGGAAGTCACTAAGCAATGTCAAACTCGTATGTTATTGTGAAATATCGAGCATTTTTGCTAGAAAATCGTTATTGAGAACCAATACAGTTGCGCAAAAAAGCTACTGATATAACGCCAACTTTTTTTTACAATCCATGTATATGAGAGTGTCCGTTATTTCTTAAAGTTGATGAAAAAATTAGTTTTTAAAAATATAACGTCTCTGCAACCGCGCCTTCCCGTTCCGACTTATGTTTGAATTCGAAAGATGGAACAACATCTTAAAAAAATCCTTCTGAAAGAAAGAGTAAAATTTTAAAACATTTAAATTTCATCATTGTACTCTTCACACAGCAATATTTTAGTTTGCCATTACGTTTGTAATTTCTGTAATATTCGACCCCATAAGTTAAAAATATTCTGGACTCTTTAAAGTACGAAAGCCAATTTGGCCATATCCGTCTGTTAAAAAAATTTTCAAGAGCTGCGTCATGTCCTACAGTCCATTACTTTGTTTCAAACTTTGCAAAAATATTTCTTTAAGTACCCCAAATCAAAATCGTTTTAATCGGTTAGCTATTGACCGAGATAGAAGCAAAAACCCAAACCATTTTTTTAGAATAAAGTTAATGCCGATATTCCAAATCATCTTTGTAACCCCAAAATATCTAGTAAACTCCTCGAAAATTCATGAATTTTTCGAAATTTTTAGATTCGCTATATCTCAGAAACTGAAACAGGTATCGACTTCAAACCTTCTACAAAATAATTTTTGTACAAAATCTACGTTGGTTGAGCAAAAGTAGGAAGAGTGGTAGCACCCATGCAAACGGACCATTTTTATTAGGGTATATATATATGTGTTTGTCATCCCATCTGTAACTTCTTTATTATTCTTTTGCGACCCCATAAAGCATATATATTCTGTATCCTTATAGATAGAGAAGTCGATATAGCCATGCCCGTGTGTCCGGATGTCCGTTTGTTGAAATCAAGTTTCCGGAGTCAAATAAAGTAATACGGACCAGTTATTGGTGTCAAACATAGTTGCCAGATAAGTTTAGTCCAACATCGTCAAATCTTTGGGAAAAAATCGTCAAAACAAGTTTTAGAAATCGTCAGAGAATCGTCAATACTAAAATGTATGATTTTAATTACTTTTTTAGCTAATAATAATTAAAAAAAAAAAGGGAAAAACAAAGTGCTTACAGGTAGTTTCGTCAAAAGTGGAAACAAAAAAACGCAAAATTTCATCATTCAAGGCAAAATAAACTGAAAATGAAAAAACGCAAATATTTAGGAAATTTTTTACAGATTTTATTTGAAACAAATAATTTTTTTGCAGAAATGATTTTTCAAGGATCCTATTTTTAATCCTTGCTATATATTATATTCTAACTTAAAACAGTTTTAATATTTTTATATAAACACATACATAATAGCTTATATGGAATGGCTAAAAATTTGGGCCGAATACATATAATATACATATTTTATGTGTGTTGTGCCGTAGAGTTTTAAGGCTGAAGGACCTTTATACACCTTTCATTTGGTACCACTGTTTTGAAATTATATAATATTTTAGAGTCATACTTATGCAAATGAAACTTTTAGGTTTTGACTAAACTCCTTTATTAAAATCGTCGAACGTCAAAATGACGATAAATCGTTAAATCTGGCATCTATGGTGTCAAACTATTAGAAATATCCTGAAGACAATCGTTGTTTAAAACTAGATATAACCGAAACCCCAAAATATGCCATTTTTTTAGGACAAAATCCGTGCATATATTCCTATATATCTCATTAAATATAGTCACTCTTGCCACAAAACTTGAAGATAGGGTTCTAAATTAAGAGAACATTTTTTTAGATAGGATCAGGAGAAGATACATATCCCCCATAATTGCACAAATTTTGTGAAATATTTTATACTTTATATCTTGGAAACTATTACAGCTATCGACTTCAAATGTTATACAAAAAGTAATTAGACAATAATACCTGCTTTCTGGCAATTTTTTTTATTCAACTTTTATTAAACTTTTAATACGAATAATGTCGAAAACTGTTAAAACTCTCGACCTTAAACCTTCTACATAGCTTTTTTATTGTACATACAAATGCTTAAATTTTGTAGTTTTCTTTTTCGAAAACTAGGAAAGCTATTGACTTCAAACCCGGTACAAAGTAATTTCATTACAACATATGCAGTACTAAATAAATCGGCTAGATCAGATGGCTGGGTATAAAAAAATACCAATGTGAAGTGTATATAAGATTCGACACAGCCGAGTATAGCGCTCTTGCTTGTTTGTTTTAAAGGGGTTTTTTTTGGTGCAGACCAGTTTAATTGTTGTTATAAACACTTAAATACATGGTGAAGTTATTGATCAGGTGGTGTTTCGAGCACAGCTGATCTACTTTTTTTCATGCATAAATCGAGGCTGAGTTGTCAAAGTTTACTTTTACATATCTTGTTTAGCACATGAGCCAAAGAAAATCACAACAAAAACGAACATTTTATTCTCCACAATTTATTTGTTGTAGAATGTCCACCATCGGTGTATTAATTCACCTTGCTTAAATAAAAATTATTCAAATTTGCAAGAATTTTTTTACAACAGACATCTATAAATATTTAAGTATTTTAATTGTATTTCTTATCCCTTTCCGCAAACTATCTATTTAAGACATTTAACAATTTCAACCGATTATGCTTGAATTTACTATTATTGTTTGCTTTTAAATATTAAACATAAATATTTCATTAAAAAGAAAAACCTTCACCTTGACTTAAAAATAAAATACGGAATGTCGGTCGTATAAATTTATTTTAATTTCTTTTAACCATAACAACAGCCACAAAACACGATCAAGCGGCGAATGGCATTTCCTTTTGTACCAACATGGAAAAATTAAGTTGAATGGGGGAAACAAGGGTAACTAACATACAAAAACAATAACAACAACTAAAAAAAAGTGCAAAACTTAACCACTGCCGTTCCGTAAAATTATATAAAGTGTTAATTTTTTTTGTTGAATTGTAAAGTAAAGTTTTGTATAAGTATATGGTCAAACCCAAGGCACATTCAACAAGGTAAACTCAAGGCGAATTGAAAAAATTCGCCCTCTGCATTTCCTTTTTGTGTTTGAACGGTAGAATGTCAGAAAAATTAAAAATTCCATATAAAATTAATTTTTAATTCGTATAAATGTCAAATTGATTTTAATCAGCTGGGTTCTTAATATAACCTGGTTGAATGAGCCTTGGTCAAACCATTTATTTTGCGAAATTTTTTTCTTGTGTATGAATAGCAGCGTTGCCGTTTTGGTTACTTTTTTCAACAAAAAATTTAGAACTTTTTTATTATGTATGTTAAAATTTTTCTAATCATAATTTTAACCATGATGCATGTATACACTGTGGAAGCAGGAGAAAGAAAATTTTTTTTTAACTTGGCCCTAACCATGGTATATTATGGATCAGCCACAATAGGATTAAGTTTTGCAATTGGTCTCATAAGGTTCTTTATATTCAAAATTTTGTGGACGTAGAGTGACATTTAAAGTAGTTTTAGCCCAAAAATAAATGGGCCGATTATAAGCAAGAAATTGATATAACATTTAAAGACACTTTAAGGAGAGAAAGTATTATTTGTGACAGTTATACCCCAAAATGCTTTCTCTGGGAGGCAATTTGTATTGACGTCAACCACATTTTGCGGAGACAGATAACTTTACATTCGCGGCAGTTAAAGCTTAAAATTTTTACTCCCGAAGAACATTATAACCTATTGTAACAGGCTTGTTCTCTATACCAAAAAACTTATCAGTGCCCAATTTATAAAACATTCTTCGCAAATGCGACGTCTAGAAGAATCAAAAGAAACACTTAGACATCCAACAAGGCGGACGTGCAAACAAAAATAACATGTTTTTATCTACTTAGGAGGTGATTCTTATTTGATCGGTAAACTTTAAGGTGGGTGTTAGGCTATTTTTTAAGTTTTATCATAAGACTATTGCTTTTTACAATTTTCTAAAATCAAAATTACGTTTTTTGGTTAAAGAAAGATTAAAGAAAGAATCATCCAAAGTCCAAAAATACACACTATCAGTTTTGAGATTGAAAGGAAAACAATTTTGGAAATATTTTTATTTTGTTGTTTTTTTTCTTATTCTGTTTAAGTTTTTGTGAGCAAAAATCATATTATCTTGTTTTTTTTTAATTATTGTGAATTTCGGGTAATTGTTTTTTTTTGGTAACGATAGATTTAAATTTTACTCCCAAAACGAAAAAGTGCTAGTTTTTGTGTTTAGCCTGAATAGGTTCAGAAATAGCTCTTCGAACTCTAGGCAGGTGGGGTAAAATAACAGTGCTACAATAGTTATTAGCATCTTTAGCCGGAAAGACTATTGTGAGTAAGGTTTAAATAGGAAATCAAAGTTTTATGTTTTCTGTAGTAACGCCCGCACAATTAAGTCAACGGATAATTTGATTTATTTATTTTCTGTAAAATTTTGTTTTATTGATTGTTTTTATAAATTTTATTGTTTTTGTTATATTCAAATATCAAATACATTTATATATGAAATTAATTATTGTTAAGTGTTTATATTAGTTTTTTTTATTAATAAAAACCAATGATTTTGTATTGAAGTAAGAAGAAATATAAGATGGCCTAAAGTTTCTTTAAGGTGACGGCAATGGATGAGTGGTAAGTGAAGACAGTGATCGGGTGGAAATAGGGTCGTAGAGTTACTTTGGAGGAGCCAACTACGACATGGTAGGGTGGGCATAACAGGAGACCAACACCTGTCTCCCGGTTAAAAGTGTGGTATGTTTTTGTGTTCGTGTGTAAGTAAGTAAAGTACCTGTTTTGTTTTTATGATGTGATGGCCAAAGACCTACTGATAGGGTTAGAACCTCCTGAGGATAAGAGACGTGCGCTAGTCGGAGTTGCCACGGGTCATAGGCAGGCCAAATCATAACAAATCATATTTAAAAGCAAAGCCACCTTCGGACAAACAAAAATCACCCCCTACAGATGAGGCAGTGCTGGCAGTTTTCGAGCGGAAGATTCTTCGAAAAATCTATGAACCATCTGCATTGACGGAGAATACCGGCGTCATTGACGACATTGACGACATTGACATAGTTACGCGTACCAAAATTCAACTTTTACGTTGGCTAGGCCATGTTGTGAGAATGAATGAAGATGCCTCAGCTAGGAAGTCATTTGAATGCGAACCTGCTGGTGTTTTGTGGGTAGTCGTGTTGTGTGCATGTCTTCGGAAACGTTATTAGCTAGAATTGCTTTTATTTTGTCGACACTTACTAAAACTTACAAATTTCAGCTACTGTTGTACGCATTTAAGCCAAGCAAATCCATCATTTAAACATTGTTTTGTTATGCTTAAAATGTTCTTTTATTTACTTTTTGAACACAATTAGCTTTGCCTAATGGGGCTCCCATTCAAAGTTTGGTAAAATTGCAATAAGTTCCCCCTATATCTTCCAGGGTGGCCCTGGAAGCTCATTTTTCCTTGCAAACACTTTTCTAGAACATACTTACCTCCTATCTCCATTACCTAAGAGGGTTGCCATACAAACTTTACAAAAATTATATAAAAACGTTCATAGCTTCCCCAAAGTCGGCCTTAGAGATATAAAGTGTACGACCGACCCCCATTAGTTTCTACTTCCAAACATATTCCTGAAACATACCATTTATCTTCACGCCATACAAAATATGAAAAAATAGGGTAAAAGCCCCTACAACTTCCTTAGAGTCGTCCCCAGAGGAATAAAATGTATCACATACCCCCACTGGTTTTCCCTGCCAAACATTCTTAGAAAGTGTTTGCCGCCTATCAACATCACCTAAGGGGGCTTCCATACAAAATAAACAAAGATGATGTAAAAACGCCCATAACTTCCCCAGAGTCGGTCTTGAGGAAATCAAGAGTGCGACGGACCCCTATTAATTTCTTTTTGCAAATATATTCCGAAACATATTTACCCGATATCTCCACGCCCTAAATGGGTTTCCATACAAAATTTTAAAAAATAGGGTACAAGCCCCTACATCTTCCTGGGAGTCGCCCCTAGAGAATAAAGTGTAGCGCAGCCCCCTCTAGTTTTTCCTCCAAAACATATTCCTAGAACATACTTCCCCCCTATCTCCGTCACCTAATGAAGTTGCCATACAAAATTTACAAAAATTATGCAAAAATGTCCACAACTTTCTCAGAGTCGGCCTTAGAGAAATAAAGTTTACGACTGACCCCCCATTAGTTTTCCCTCCCAAACATATTCTAAGAACATTTTTACCCCCTATCACCACGCTCTAAGAAAGTTGCTTTACAAAATTTGAAACAATAAGGTAAAAACCACTGCAAATTCCCCGGAGTTGCCCCTAGGGGAATTAAATGTATCACAGACCCCCTTTATTTTCCCTCCCAAACATATTCCTAGCATCTCGATCACTTAAGTGGTTGTTGCCAAACAAAATTTTACAAAATTAGGGTAAAACCCCCTACAACTGCTCTAATCACCCTAAGAGGGTTAAAAAATGACCCCGACCCCTATTTAAAAATTAGAAATATTTTATAAAAAAAGGCAAAGTCCAAGGTGAAGGGTATCTAAAATTCGGCACAACAGAAAATATCGCTCTGACTTGTTTTTATTTAATATAACTCCATTTAAGAGCTATCATTTATATAACACGAAATATTATTTGGGGGCTGCATGAAAAACTGGACCGATAATATATGTATTCCATATACAGGCATTGATATAGACGCATTTTTCAACTTCGTCAAAATTGAGTAATGTATATTCGACTCAGTACTTATTGCGGAAGGACAATTTTATGGGGGTTATGCCAAAAAATGGAACGATCATAATCACAAACAATGGGCCAGAAAACATATCTGTTCCAAATTTAATTTAAAAATCTTCAAACTTCCGACCTGACTGATAACAAGTCTAGGTCAACTTAGGAAGTGATTCTGAGTCGATCGGTATACTTGAATGTGGGTATTAGACCATTACTTTTAAGCCTTACAAACATCTGGATATAAAAATAAATAAACGTCTTTCATCGACTTGAACCATTTATGGCCACGCTCGTGACAATGCGCGTTGTTAAGGGCGTCCTAAATTTAATAGACCTCTCGATACATCTAACTTACGAGTGGAGAGCAGGTTTCACCGATCTGCAAAATCAAACTGCATTAAAAAATCTCAAATAATTTTTTTTTTCATTTTGTTTGGTTTAATATTTTTTTGAATGTTTTTGTATAAATGTGAAAGTTTTTTTCACAGACAAACCGTAACATTTTTAAATAAAAAACGGTAAAAATTTCTTTCCGTCATAAATTATACAAGTACAAACTATTTTCCGTCAATAGTGGTGCTGGCTGAAGTTTATAGAAATAGATAAAACTAACGCTATCATCCATATACAAATACTTACAAACATACTTTTTTATAACTTCTGCCTGAATAAATAACTAAAGAATGAGTCATTCCTTAGGATCATTACTTGTCGTCCGTCATAGAAGATTGAACGAACGTCTTTCATACGTGTTGTACCTTAGTACAATCAGTTTAAGATATTTTCTAAATAAATATTTTATGCAACCAACTCAGAGATGGAAAGGACGACATATTTTTGCTTTTACACAACTGAGCATGAAAATCTGGAACGGAAAACCTAATATTTATTATGAGTTTCTAATGGTTACACTCTTATGTATGTAAGAGAGGAGACAGAATGATTAAACGAGGTTTAACAGACTTAAGTAACTACTTATGTTTACAACTTTATTAACAGGTTCATATGTTATGTAAACGTATAGTAAAAGTTGTCTAAAAATTTATATAAAAGTTGTGCCTAAGATATTTTGGTTTTATTGAAGACTTTAATGCAATTTTTTAAGTTTCAAAAAACTTTCAAAAAATAAAATAATAAAAATCATAATCCCTATTTACATGTCTGAATAAGATTGCAATGCTTAAGTGTTAATGCATCAAAGAATGTATTAATTTGTTTGACAAAAAAAAAAAAAAACGATTAATGATAAACGATCATGCGCAAGTAAAACACAGTATTAAAACGTAACTCATTTACTAAAAGTGTTTTCACACGATTTGTAATTTACACATGATTTGTTACTTTTGCGATCCACATGTAATTGCGTATGTCTGTCAAAATTGTCATTTTACAGATGGTTCATTATTTTTGCTTTCACACGTACATATGTAAATACATCTGACATAACTTCCAAACCAAAATAAACAACTTACTTTTCCTTGTTGTTTTTTTTTAAGCAGCTGATCACACATGCTTTGTCCGATGAAAATAGAACACGCTCTAATAACAAATTTGTCGTATGACTTTTACATATGTATTTCACGCATGCAATGTTTAAACGCGTTCACACGGCATATATTAATTTCGCACTGCGAAATTTAACAAGTCATGTGTAAAATACATATCGTGTGAAAGCACTTAAAAGGAAAAATATAATTTTTTTTTGATCAATTATAGAAGATACTGGAAGCAGTTTATGGAAAATATTTATGGTTTCTTTTTTAATTAAAAATACAAACACCTATATGTATGTAAGTAACTTTGCAAGTGCAATAAGCCTCTTTAATCAAATGACGTCAAATAATGATTTCTTTTTATTTATTTTTAAAATCGTTTATTATTAAGAAAATGACGTCAAACTATGTATTAACTTTAAAATTAGCTAACAATGCTTATATGTATGTATGTAAATACGTACTTAAACTTAACTCTCCTACTTTAACGAAATCCTAATAGCAAAAAAAGATATGATAATTGAATGTTAAATTACTAAAAACTTTTTTCTTGAAACTAGACAATTGACGAAACACTTTGTGAAGCCGGTCAGAAATGAAATTTGTCCCGCATCTGTTATCTTAAACTTCTAACCTTAATTTAGTGGGAATAGAAGCGTATCATCGCTTAAATGCAAGAAAAAGGAAAATGTTGTTTTTACCGTTAAAAAAGCAAATGTTTCTTAAATGGTAAACAACAACAATAAAAATTGTAAATTTACCTCATTTACTATAAATAAAAAACTAACTTTATTTGTTATACTCAAACAGGCTTACGCATTTAAACAGAGTTTTATAACTTAAAAAAATATTAAAATATTAACCGTTTTCAATAATTAATTTTTTGGCAGGACTTTTTTTGTGGGTGATCGCAAATTAATAGAGTTTAAGGTGTAATTTATCCAAGAAATCTTGTATGTTGGTTATTAGGCAATACATTTCTTATTGTTAAAAAATTTATAAAAATGTCATAAAACACTTAAAATCTTAACTTCATTAAAAAATCTAGATGAGTCAGTTAAGAAGTCGTGTGTGGCCAGCGGTTGATCATATCTGATATTTTTTTTATATTTTTTTTTAATTATATAAAAAAAATTATTATAAAACAGATAAGAAATGTTAAGCCATTTGTAATTTACTTAATATAATTATAAAACAAGTAAGAGCGCTATATTCGGCTGTGCCGAATCTTATATACCCTTCACATTGGTCTTTAAATATACCCAGCCGAGTAATTTTGTACTGCAAACAATATAATAAAAAACCTTGTGCGAGTTTTAAAGTTCATAGAAAAAATAACAAAATTTTAACGTTCGTATGAATAATAGAAATAGATAAAGAAGATTTGAGGTCGAGAGTCTTAAAAGTTTTCGACATTATTCATATTTAAAGGTTAATAAAACTTGTTAAATGTTCTAGTCCCCCTGGTCTTCTCCAACTTTTTCTCCAAAATGTATGAATTATTTGATTATTACTTTTTGTAGAATATTCGAAGTCGATAGCTGTAATAGTTTTCCAGAAGTAGCGTATCAAAAATTTTATAAAAATTGTTAATTTGTATGAGAGCTACCCCTTCTTCACCCCCCATCCGAAATTTTTTTTCTTCAGAGCGTAGCCCTTGATGTCCAATCACTTTTTGTAGAACATTTGATTTCGATATCTGTTACAGTTTCCGAGTTATAGCGTATCGAAAATTTCATACAAATCGTTAATTTGTATGGGAGCTACCCCTTTTTTTGCCCCACTCAATAAAATTTTTCTTTAAAGTGTAGATCTTTGCGTACAATCACTTTTTGTAGATCATTTTAAGTCGATATCTGTTATAGTTTCCGAGATATAGCGTATCGAATATTTTATAACAATTGTCGATTTGTATGGGAGCTACCCCTTTTTTTGCCCCCACTCAAAAAATTTTTTCTTTAGAGCGTAGGCCTTCTTGTCCAATTACTTTTTGCATAATATTTCATTTCGATATCTTTTATAGTTTTCGAGATATAGCGTATCGAATATTTTATAATAATTGTCGATTTGTATGGGAGCTACCCCTTTTTTTGCCCCCACTCAAAAAAATTTTTCTCTAAAGCGTAGGCCTTATTGCCCAATTACTCTTTGCAGAACATTTGATTTCGATATCTGTTATAGTTTCCGAGATATAGCGTATCGAATATTTCATACAAATCGTTAATTTGTATGGGAGCTACCCCTTTTTTTGCCCCCACTCAAAAAATTTTTTCTTTAGAGCGTAGGCCTTCTTGTCCAATTACTTTTTGCATAACATTTCATTTCGATATCTTTTATAGTTTTCGAGATATAGCGTATCGAATATTTTATAATAATTGTCGATTTGTATGGGAGCAACCCCTTTTTTTGCCCCCACTCAAAAAAATTTTTCTCTAAAGCGTAGGCCTTATTGCCCAATTACTCTTTGCAGAACATTTGATTTCGATATCTGTTATAGTTTCCGAGATATAGCGTATCGAATATTTCATACAAATCGTTAATTTGTATGGGAGCTACCCCTTTTTTTGCCCCCACTCAAAAAATTTTTTCTTTAGAGCGTAGGCCTTCTTGTCCAATTACTTTTTGCATAACATTTCATTTCGATATCTTTTATAGTTTTCGAGATATAGCGTATCGAATATTTTATAATAATTGTCGATTTGTATGGGAGCTACCCCTTTTTTTGCCCCCACTCAAAAAAATTTTTCTCTAAAGCGTAGGCCTTATTGCCCAATTACTCTTTGCAGAACATTTGATTTCGATATCTGTTACAGTTTCCGAGTTATAGCGTATCGAAAATTTCATACAAATCGTTAATTTGTATGGGAGCTACCCCTTTTTTTGCCCCACTCAATAAAATTTTTCTTTAAAGTGTAGATCTTTGCGTACAATCACTTTTTGTAGATCATTTTAAGTCGATATCTGTTATAGTTTCCGAGATATAGCGTATCGAATATTTTATAACAATTGTCGATTTGTATGGGAGCTACCCCTTTTTTTGCCCCCACTCAAAAAAATTTTTCTCTAAAGCGTAGGCCTTATTGCCCAATTACTCTTTGCAGAACATTTGATTTCGATATCTGTTATAGTTTCCGAGATATAGCGTATCGAATATTTCATACAAATCGTTAATTTGTATGGGAGCTACCCCTTTTTTTGCCCCCACTCAAAAAATTTTTTCTTTAGAGCGTAGGCCTTCTTGTCCAATTACTTTTTGCATAACATTTCATTTCGATATCTTTTATAGTTTTCGAGATATAGCGTATCGAATATTTTATAATAATTGTCGATTTGTATGGGAGCTACCCCTTTTTTTGCCCCCACTCAAAAAAATTTTTCTCTAAAGCGTAGGCCTTATTGCCCAATTACTCTTTGCAGAACATTTGATTTCGATATCTGTTACAGTTTCCGAGTTATAGCGTATCGAAAATTTCATACAAATCGTTAATTTGTATGGGAGCTACCCCTTTTTTTGCCCCACTCAATAAAATTTTTCTTTAAAGTGTAGATCTTTGCGTACAATCACTTTTTGTAGATCATTTTAAGTCGATATCTGTTATAGTTTCCGAGATATAGCGTATCGAATATTTTATAACAATTGTCGATTTGTATGGGAGCTACCCCTTTTTTTGCCCCCACTCAAAAAATTTTTTCTTTAGAGCGTAGGCCTTCTTGTCCAATTACTTTTTGCATAACATTTCATTTCGATATCTTTTATAGTTTTCGAGATATAGCGTATCGAATATTTTATAATAATTGTCGATTTGTATGGGAGCTACCCCTTTTTTTGCCCCCACTCAAAAAATTTTTTCTTTAGAGCGTAGGCCTTCTTGTCCAATTACTTTTTGCATAACATTTCATTTCGATATCTTTTATAGTTTTCGAGATATAGCGTATCGAATATTTCATAAAAATTTTTAATTTGTATGGGAGCTACCCCTTTTTTTGCCCCCACTCAA
The DNA here is from genome assembly GCA_963583895.1 of Melanophora roralis. NCBI lineage: Eukaryota > Metazoa > Arthropoda > Insecta > Diptera > Rhinophoridae > Melanophora > Melanophora roralis. The sequence continues at coordinate 32,445,852 of OY757187.1, read as the reverse complement.
AAAATTTTTTCTTTAAAAAGTAGATCTTTGCGTACAATCACTTTTTGTAGAACATTTTAAGTCGATATCTGTTATAGTTTCCGAGATATAGCGTATCGAATATTTTATAACAATTGTCGATTTGTATGGGAGCTACCCCTTTTTTTGCCCCCACTCAAAAAATTTTTCTTTAAAGTGTAGATCTTTGCGTACAATCACTTTTTGTAGATCATTTTAAGTCGATATCTGTTATAGTTTCCGAGATATAGCGTATCGAATATTTTATAACAATTGTCGATTTGTATGGGAGCTACCCCTTTTTTTGCCCCCACTCAAAAAATTTTTCTTTAAAGTGTAGATCTTTGCGTACAATCACTTTTTGTAGATCATTTTAAGTCGATATCTGTTATAGTTTCCGAGATATAGCGTATCGAATATTTTATAACAATTGTCGATTTGTATGGGAGCTACCCCTTTTTTTGCCCCCATTCAAAAAATTTTTTCTTTAAAGCGTAGGCATTTTTACCCAATTACTTTTTGTAGAAGATTTCATTTCGATATCTTTTATAGTTTCCGAGATAAAGCGTATCGAATATTTTATAACAATTGTCGATTTGTATGGGAGCTACCCCTTTTTTTGCCCCCACTCAAAAAATTTTTTCTTTAAAGTGTAGATCTCTGCGTACAATCACTTTTTGTAGATCATTTTAAGTCGATATCTGTTATAGTCTCCGAGATATAGCGTATCGAATATTTTATAACAATTGTCGATTTGTATGGGAGCTACCCCTTTTTTTGCCCCCATTCAAAAAATTTTTTCTTTAAAGCGTAGGCATTTTTACCCAATTACTTTTTGTAGAAGATTTCATTTCGATATCTTTTATAGTTTCCGAGACATAGCGTATCGAATATTTTATAACAATTGTCGATTTGTATGGGAGCTACCCCTTTTTTTGCCCCCACTCAAAAAATTTTTTCTTTAAAGTGTAGATCTCTGCGTACAATCACTTTTTGTAGAACATTTTAAGTCGATATCTGTTATAGTTTCCGAGATATAGCGTATCGAATATTTTATAACAATTGTCGATTTGTATGGGAGCTACCCCTTTTTTTGCCCCCACTTAAAAAAATTTTTCTTTAAAGCGTAGGCATTCATACCCAATTACTTTTGGTAGAAGATTTCATTTCGATATCTTTTATAGTTTCCGAGATATAGCGTATCGAATATTTTATAACAATTGTCGATTTGTATGGGAGCTACCCCTTTTTTTGCCCCCACTCAAAAAATTTTTTCTTTAAAAAGTAGATCTTTGCGTACAATCACTTTTTGTAGGACATTTCATTTCGATATCTGTTATAGTTTCCGAGATATAGCGTATCGAATATTTTATAACAATTGTCGATTTGTATGGGAGCTACCCCTTTTTTGCCCCCACTCAAAAAATTTTTTCTTTAAAGTGTAGATCTTTGCGTACAATTACTTTTTGTAGGACATTTCATTTCGATATCTGTTATAGTTTCCGAGATATAGCGTATCGAATATTTTATAACAATTGTCGATTTGTATGGGAGCTACCCCTTTTTTTGCCCCCATTCAAAAAATTTTTTCTTTAAAGCGTAGGCATTCATACCCAATTACTTTTTGTGGAAGATTTCATTTCGATATCTTTTATAGTTTCCGAGATATAGCGTATCGAATATTTTATAACAATTGTCGATTTGTATGGGAGCTACCCCTTTTTTTGCCCCCACTCAAAAAATTTTTTCTTTAAAAAGTAGATCTTTGCGTACAATCACTTTTTGTAGAACATTTTAAGTCGATATCTGTTATAGTTTCCGAGATATAGCGTATCCGATATTTTACAACAATTGTCGATTTGTATGGGAGCTACCCCTTTTTTTGCCCCCACTTAAAAAATTTTTTCTTTAAAGTGTAGATCTTTGCGTACAATCCATTTTTTAGAACATTTTAAGTCGATATCTGTTATAGTTTCCGAGATATAGCGTATCGAATATTTTATAACAATTGTCGATTTGTATGGGAGCTACCCCTTTTTTTGCCCCCACTCAAAAAATTTTTTCTTTAAAGCGTAGGCATTCTTGCCCAATTACTTTTTGTTGAAGATTTCATTTCGATGTCTTTTATAGTTTCCGAGATATAGCGTATCAAATATTTTATAACAATTGTCGATTTGTATGGGAGCTACCCCTTTTATTGCCCCCACTCAAAAAATTTTTTCTGTAAAGTGTAGATCTTTGCGTACAATTACTTTTTGTAGCACATTTTAAGTCGATAGCTGTTATAGTTTACGAGATATAGCGCATAAAATATTTCACCACATTTGTGCAATTGTAGGAAAAATACCCCTTCCCCTGGTCCTATCTGAAAAAAATTTTTCCAATATTTAGGTCCCTTCTTTAGGAGTATCCGTGCCAAGTTTTGTGGCAAGAGTGACTATACTTACTGAGATATATAGGGATATATGCACCGATTTTGTCCTAAAAAAAAGGGGTTACTCTGGGTTTTCGCTTATATCTCGGTCAATAGTGAACCGATTTTGCTGATTTTAAATAGCGATTGTTAGCGGGATATTTCTGATCGTTTGACACCATTAACTGGTCTGTATCTTTTTATTTGACTCCGGAAACTTGATTTCAACAGACGGACAGACAGACACACAGACAGACAGACAGACGGACAGACGGACAGACGGACAACGCTAAATCGGCTTCCCTATCTATAAGGATCCAGAATATATATACTTTATGGGGTCGCAAATGAATAATAAAGAAATTACAAACGGAATGACAAAGTGATATATACCCTATCACTATGTGAAGGGTATAAAAAAGTTAAAAAGCTACTGCTAAAAGGAATGTATTTTATTATCGCCCACTAAATCATAAACAGGAACAACACAAAATCAAATAAATTTCACGAAAGATTTTTTGCTTTTAAAACAAGGTTTAAAGGTTATAACCAACTTGAGTTTAAAGTAAAAAACGTCCTTAAATAAAGTTTACTTTAATGAAAACGAAATTGTATGGGATAACGATTTTTAAGTAACAATTTCTAAAATATATTTGCACTCTTATGTTTATTATTTTTTTTTAAATAAATAACAACAATGAAAGCCAGACATTTTAGTAAAATTATTACCTTTTAAAATTGCCCATAAATGGTTACAATTTAATTAGCGCAATAAACTTTAAAGTTCATTAAACTTTCAATAATTAAATATTCCTTTTGTACTCATTAATATCGTTGAAAGCGCACTTAAGGAATAATGTTACATTGTTTTTTATATTTATTTGTGGCCGACCATTTAAGCAGCAGGTTTGTCGCCCTGACAGACTGTCTACACCTTCTTGTTCTGTATACCTACACCACAAATCAAGCAGGTGTAGGATATTTGTAGCGCCTTAAAATAATAATCTTAGATCCACCTTCAATTCCATCGACCGACTCAGAAACACTTTTTAGGCCGATTAAACGATGTCCGCCCGCCCATACGTCGGGCTGGGTTTCCACGCTTTTCTTGTTATCAAAGTATAGGCTTAAAAGATAATTTTTGGTCGAAAGTGAGGTTTAAGTTCTGGTAACCTGACCCCGATGAAAGTGTCATAGAAAGAATTTTTAGTCTACCTAATGCTGATACCAAAAACATTGCTTTAGTTGGCTCATTAAAGCATTAATAGGTAATGTTGCCGCGCCTAAACTTGTATGTGTCGTTTTAACTACAATTTGAGTAAAATTTAGAAAGAATTTTTTAAAAATATATACAATATTTCTGAACAAAAATTTCTACTGGTAAAAAAAAAATTGCTGTAACAACAGGAACCCACCGACGAAGCTTTTTTAGAATGATTTAAGTTTAAAATACGGAAAATAGCCCAGGAAAGCTTAATTTGGTTGAGGACAATATATTGTAACCGAACTTTTATAGCCCTTTCGACAACATTACGAAGAGATATAAGTATAAAATTCTTAAATTAGTTTTTTAAATTGTTTTTAGTTGAATTACAAAGTTTACATCTGCATTCAGCCAGCCGAAAGGACGAACGGGCAGATGGACATCGTGACTCTCTTTTAATCGGTACTACTAAGGTGGATTTTGGACTATTTGGTTACAAACATAAGCACAATCACATTGTAGCCGCGCCACCAAGGTCACGTAAATATAATACGCTCAAACATTCTGCACGATCTGTGACATACAACTAAGAAGCACTTTTGTTTGCGGGGGCTAGGTTCATTCTACAACTTCAGGATCAACACTAAAAGTTGTGCATTTCTACATATAACCCTGGCATGTTATTAACTCAAAACCTGAAAAATACAATCTTGAGCAAGCGACATATCGTGTAAACACGTAGCAACATTGCTTGTGTGAATTACATATGTAAAAGTCAGATGGCAAATTTTCAGTCCATACAATGTATTAGTTTATTGAGTCAATGTATAGGTTCACTTAATTCAATGAAAAAATCTATTGGTTTAACGAACCTGTTCACTAAATATTTGTGAGGAATTCAACGTATAAGTTCATTAATATTATGAACGATTTTATTTAGGCAGTGAACCTATACATTAATTTAAAAATATGTTTTTTAATAAACGTCAGTTCATTGCTTTAACGTACCCGTGTATTAGGTCAATATTAAGGAAAAAATTCATTGAAACAATGAACTTTTTCATTTTATTTATGCAAACCCACTTTTATAGGGAAACATGCACTTAGGAATCAGGCTATAGATATTTATAACGACAGTCAGGCAGCTCTCAAGGGCTGAAAGATGCTCTGCAATAAGTCTACACACAAAAAACTACAAAAAAATTTTTTCAAACAAATTCTTGTTCAAAATAATTTATTTTTTTAGTCAATTTATTTAATAGTCTCTAATAATATTTTTATTTGATTTTTAAATCAAACAAAATTTTCGCCTAGACAAATAAAATTTTTAACCAGCTCAGCAAAATTTTTTAGCAGAAGCTAAAATTCTTGCAAAATTGTTTGTCTAAATTTACAACTTTCGTTGTAGGTCCTCAGCCAGACAAAATATTTACTGATTCTCTGAAATTTGTTACTGATTCTACAACTCAGTTTTTTCTGTGTAGGTTAGGTTCTAGGGCACTGCCATAATAACGGTAATAAAACTATCGCGAAAACTTTTTCGTGAAGTAACAGGAGTGATTTTAGATAATTTAGGCCTCTACGGTCAGGGGCTAGCTAAGCAGGCACCGCAATTCTTCTGATCTTAGCTTTATTGGGTCTAGGAACCACAATTATGGTAATTATTGAATATTCCTCAAGTAGGGAAGGGTAAAAGCAAATTAAAACGAGGTACTGCAGATCAAAAAACCAAGTCAAGAGTCAAGCAGTGTCTCAAAGTGTAAACTTGAAATAACAATTGGCGCATTATGAAAAGCTGGTGGTTAAAAAGTGAGCAATAAAAGCTTCATACCTAGCAGAGCATCCACACGAACATTATTTGAATTGTTTTGTTTGAACGTTATTAAAAAATTGTTCTGCACCAAATCATAATTTGCAGTAAAAATCAATAACCTAAAGCTTAAGCAATCATATCTAAGACTTGGTCATCCAGCTGAATCCACACTAAGGTCCAATATCCATGGCGCTAAAGTAATAATCTGCATTTGGTGGGACTGAAAGGCTCCAATTTAATAGAAGCTACTAAAATCTAGCACGAACATGAGAGAGAACTTGTACTAAATGCAGCTTATATGTTTAAAACTAGATTTGGCTGAAAAACGCCCAGAACTTTCGGTCTCATATTGAAATACATGTTTAAAACTATTTAAGAAGAAGTTTTTATGAGGTTTTACCATACCCTACTTGTGTTATCATTGATGAAGATTGCTCTCTCTAGGATACGTTTTGATTTATTGATGAGAAGTTATTTTGGTGCGGAGTCCATATACTACCAAATATATAAGAAAAAGTTACAGCCAGTAGCAGTCAATACCTTGAGCAAATTTACGTTGTTTAAATGTTTTGAAATAAACCAAAGGTTTGAATTTTTAAGCTACATACCAACTTAACTTGAAAAATTATAGGAGTCGAGCGAATAATTGAAAATTTTTCGAGATATTCTAGTTGATCGGGTTTATTGGCGTAGCTACAAACTTTTTCTAGTGGGCAGAAACTTAAAAGTGCATAAACTAAAAAATTTCTTTTAGAACATTTTTGAAATTTGTTGCCCAAATTGACTCCTGGGGAGAGGTATGCACCACCCAGAATGGCCTTCCTACGTCAATGATCGAATTATTTAAATACCTTAATCGATTATTCTAGCAAAATAAAAATTGCGAAATCGATCAATTATTTGCTAAAACAAAGTCAATCCCCGATTTAATGGATACTCTAATACCTATACAAAAACCAAATGTACCTATAAAATTTTTACAATCCTTTACTTCAGAAATTACAAGATCTGTAAAACTTCAAACCTTATTCGGCATAGATTCAATGGCTTAGAAACTTTCCTATTAATCGATCGATCATATATAAAATTTTTCATAATTTCATAAATTTTTTGCAAAAAAACAATACATTTATCGTAAAATCTACTTCAAGTCGAAAATTTCTCAAATTTTTTTATAAAACGAACATGTTTTGTATTTTTTAAATAAATTATTCCGAAAGAGAGTTAAATTGTATCAGTCTTAAAATAGTTTTAACATATAAATTTGATTTGTATGTGGGTTTGTAGGAATATTATTTTTATAATTGTAGCTCGGTGGTCTTTTTGAATTTTTAATATTTTGCGATTTTGTTGTTGTTTTCGTCTTAATTTGTTATTGTTTTTAAACGAACGCGTGCTTGGTGTTATTAGTCATACTGAAAAAAGGCGGCAGCCGAGAAGACTACGTTTTTAGTTTTGTTGTTATATTGTTAATATTTTGCTTTTGTTATTGTTTTATTTTCGATATGTGTTATACTTTTTATTGTTGTTCCACAGTACAACAAACTTTTGAGCTAGCCGCACTACAATCGAATTAGTATTTGACACTTGTGATCATACACTAAAAGCGTTAATACAAGAAAAAAAAGTTGTAAATTATTTATCATAAAAAAAACCAAAAGAAAAATAACTAATTTGGAAATTAAAACGGTGAAAATAAGAAATAGTTCAAAGAAACGGAACAAATACCTATATGTTCAAATGTAAAATATTTATTGTGAGTAAATTACAAAAACGGAAGCTCAATCAATATACAAAAGTAGGTGCCTCCTAAAAAATTGAATTTTTAATTTGAAACGCAAAAATATTTTTAAACACGAAATTAATGTTTATTAAAATATGTACCTATTAAAGAGAAAATTTGTAGAGAAAATCAAATAAAAAAACAGATTTTGAAATAAAAGCACATGATTCTAAAAACAACAAATTGAAATTGTAAAGTTTTTAAACATTTTACTGAAAGTTTTTAATTAAAAAAAAAACAAAATTTATTATAATTACTTAGTGCGAAAAATTAACGGTCAGTTGACAAACATATACAAATTTAATAAATAAATTCTAAATTTAAATGGAATTTTAAAAATAATAAGATAAAAAAATTTTAAATTAATGAAATGGTGAGAAAGTTTATAAATATTAGAAAGAATAAGGTGATACTAATCTTTAATTTAAAACAATACCTAAGTATGTATTTCTTGCAATTAAATTTTTTTGTTTTAAATATTTTTTTAACAAAGTAGAACAATAACTCATGAAAATGGCAAACAACGACTTGGAAGTTTAAAAATGAAGTAAGACCCACTGAAGTTGGAAGTCATAAAAATAGCAAACAATAAATTCTGGATTTATATTTTGTAGAAGATCATGCAAATTTTGCTCTTTTTTTTTATCACATTTAGTAATTTGTTTTATTTAATATTTAAAAATTTGCTTACGAAGTAGCGGGTTAATTGCATGTAATAAATAATTACAAATAAAAAGAGATTGATTTTGGGACTCATTAAAAATACATTTAAACCAACTTCTATAACTCGAATAACAATAGTCCCAAAAATTTAAATTGGTCTAATCAAGATAAACGAGATCCGCGTTTTGCACGTTAAAAACGAAGTTTAATATACAGTAGACTAGCGGTAGCGTGAACTATTAAAAACCGAGAGTGTTCACGTTTTCGAAGTTGTTCATGTTAACGAAGGTGAAACTCTTTTAGTTTTCTAAATAAATTAGACGGGCGTTTTAGCTTAAATTTATATATTTTTGTGTGTTTAGATTGTAATGTACACATGTTTTGTTAAGGATTTTCCTTTTTTGCAAATTACTAAACACGGCCTTTTCATGGAGACGTTTAAGTACGATGATATCTGTGTGACTTATGTTTTTATCTTCCGCCCATTCCAAAGCTTTAGTGAAAATATTGATTATTTCACAAGGCTCTATTCTGGTATTTGCTCTCTCTAGAATACTGTCATCGCTTTCACTTTTATCACTGGTCAAAACTTCCTTCGTTTCGGTTGTGTTTGGTAAATCTTCAGTCCTTTTATGGATATTATCAAATAAAAAACTAAACTGCAACCATAGAATTTGGATTAAGAAACGAAAGAAAAGGTTTAATCATCTGGATTAATTATATGAAGAAGTTCTATTGCGTGTTCTTATTGAACGTTAATTGCCGAACAAATCCTTTTTCTCAAAATAGACAATGGGATATCTTCTTCCCAGTCTTCTTCGTCCTCTAAAGAGCTCAAAATGCTCGTCCACTGTGACTACAACAATTGCTAAAATACTGCTTCTGTAATAAAGTTTTGTAAGTCTTATGGCATTTTGATCTATAGGCTGTATGAGCGGCGTGACGTTTGGTGGCATAAACATTTCAACTATAAAATCGTCGTCTGATCTCAAAACATTTTCGGGAGGATGAAATGGATCATTATCTATCAACAGCAGAGCTTTATTCTCTAAAATCAAGGAAACTTTACCTATGGTACAAATAAATGGTGAAACCAATTTTTAAAAATGGCAGTTGTCATCCATGACGATTTGAAGTAATTATAGTCCACAGGAGATTCAAAGTTCCTATATTAGGAAAGATTATTTGCCTTTTCAATCACAAGAAGTTAAATTTTACGTACCTCTGTTGCAGTTGTACAAGCTAAAAAAGTGACTGCTGTTTTTCCGTTTTTCTTCCAGAGAAAATACGTTTGTTCTGTCAGGTAGCAACTTCTAAAATAATGCGGATGTCCCTTTTTATTATAGAAACAGTTTTGATAACCGAAAAATGTAGAACAAAACAACGACTTCTATGTTCAATGCATTTAAAACTTGTTCACGCTATAGGGCTTTTTCGCCGTGTTCACGCTACAGAGTAGTTAGTGTAAAAAAAATGATGTTCATGTTATCCGGTGTTCACGTAAGGCGGTGTTTTTGTTACCGCGAGTCTACTGTAAATAAAAGTCAGATGACGATTTGGATATGAATGCAATGCTAAATTAACTAAATCTACCACAATTGTATGCAGCCTAGTAAGTGTTTCTTATGATCACAAAATACTTTCACTTTGTTAGAACCCAAGTAGGTAAAAAAAGTTTTTCTTAAGAAAAAAGCAACTTGGCTTAGCGACTCTGAAAGCGAAAACTAATTTAGGGAACATTTTTGTTTGGTAGAAGCAAGAGGAATGGTAGCTTCCCTACAATTACATACATCTCATACAATTTTACGGTACGATATACAGTGAACTCGCGAAAACGTGAACTAATTTTTACCAAGGGTGTTCATGTTTTCGATTTTGTTCACGTTTCTGATTGGATATGTTTTAATTATTTTCTAACGAATTTAATTTTTTTTTATCAATTTATTGTTATTAGTTCAAAAACATCCAAATCTAGTCAAAACTTAACAACGCTTTAACCCGAAAAGTCCAATTTAAAAATTTTAAAACCTAAGCTTTTGGGTAATACATAATTGTCTTATTAATCTGACCACAAAAATCAACCTTTTGCAAATAAAACTATGTATATCGCTTATAGATCCTTTTATTGCATAATTCGGGGACTCCCAAAACTAATAAAATTAATGTAAACAAACAAAAAACCTCAGAAAAAACTGTTCACGTTTGAGGGCTTTCAATGTTTGTTCACGTTTTAGAGTAGTTAATGTTAAATAAAAAGTGTTCACGTTTCTGGATGTTCACGTTTCTGGATATTCACGTTTTCGCGAGTTCACTGTATTTTGGAAAGTGTAACAGCTGTGCACTTAAAACCTGCTATTTCAAGTATGCTGGGTACAACTTTAAAAACAAATTACTTTGATTTAATGATATTAAGGGATTAGTGAACCCATTAAGTCAAATTTTTACGTTTAGAAAACAGCTGTTTGAATTTTGTATATTTTGCTTTGATAAATAAAAAAAAATTATATTTGGTCACATTTTTACAAATAACACGAAGGGCCTTAGAAATTTTGAGAAGCGCATAGAAGGCAGAACTTATTCAGGTAATAGAAGTTACACTAATTTTTTTGTTTTAACTGCCTTTCTCAAGAAAAATATTTATATCCTCTTTTTAAAAACGTTACATCGTTCATGCTGGATAATTTTAATTTTTATTTTGTTTGAAAGACATTGAAAACTGATGTAAATTACTTTTATTTAGTTTTTTTGGTCGTTATGTTTAACTAATTTTTATTTTTGATATCGTAAAATACGAGAGAGTGTAGAAATATATACAAATGTGCCTATATTCACAACAATATTTATGCATATTTCAACACATGTATGTAATTTTCGCTTCAAACCATTTCAAAAAAGATATAATATTGTTTTTGTGTAACAATACAACGGAGCTTGTCTTGTATGAAAAGGGCTCTGGTCATCGTCTGGAAATCTGGTGAGTGGTTTGGTTTATTTTATGTTTTCGACTATGCATCAAGCAAATTATTCCTCATTAATTATATGATTGGTTAATAGATAAGTAAGAGCGCTATATTCGGCTGTGCTGAGTCTTAGATACCCTTCACATTGGCCTTTCGAAACCCCGAACTTTTTTTGATTTTTATTAATTTTTTTTTAACTATGAAATATTTCTAATTTTTAAATAGGGGTCGGTGTGATATTTTAACGCTCTAAGAGAGACTAGAAAAGCTGTAGGTGCTTCTACCGTAATTTTTTGCAAATTTTGTTTGGGGGTAACTGCTGTGTTGACCTTATTCTGGCTAAGCACTATTCACAAATTACCGTCTTCTGGGACTGGTTCTGTGGTATCTTTATCGTTGCTACTATCGGATACCAACAGGCGTGAAAAAAAACTTTCCATATCTTCAGCACATTATCTGTATTAGTCACCAGATTACCATCTTCATTTTTGCAGAAAAATGTACCCATACCAAAGCCTTCATTTGGCGTTTTATTCTTTCGTAAAATTTTTTGACTTAATTTTGATTCCTGAACATCTCGATATGCTCACACTTACGCCTTTTAATTTGTCCCTTCTCTCTGCGGAATATACATTTTTCCGCTCTTCTTTTATCCCAAGACCTTTTCTTTGAAAGATTTGTTGCCATTAACTGCAATGTTGCCCTGCCGCATTCTTCGCTTCAATAGTATTACGACACTCCTAGTCGTACCATGGGTTTCTTAAAAAAGGCTTCTGGTATCAAAATACGGATATTGCGGCTTATCCCATAGAGCTTTCAATGCTTTGCCATTGTATTGCAGCATTATCGGGAAAAGGAGTGTTTTTTCAAGCAATTGAGTCAGTCGAATAGCCTGTTTGTTGTGGCTTTCCCACGTTAAGTTTCTGTGCTGTGGCAGATCATACGTTTCGTCACATTCAAGAAAACCTTTGCTGCCCCAAGGTTGTGACCCCAATCAATGTTCACTCCTCCCAATCAATGCTCACCCTCGTACGTCTAACTACTTAATTAATGCCTAATTAGGCGAAAGCCTATCACAACATGATTAATTTGGTTTCTCGTTGTTTGATCTGGTGGCTGCCACATGGCCTTTTGTGTATCGAGATGCCTCAAACTGGTGCTAATAACTAGCATAATTGTTGCCGTGCCGACTATTAGACCTAAGATATTTTCCGCTCCGATTTTCGCGTTAAATTCTCCTAGTCTCCTTGTCTTCTCTTAGGGCATGGGCACAGATAAAACTGCTGTTAAATCATTTGGCTTTTATACTAATTGTGCCTAGCCTCTACCAAAATAAATCTAGATACAAGGTATTGTATGAAGCAGAAATTTTAGTGAAAACTGTTTGATCAATATTTTGCGACCTAGAGGTAGAATTTTATTTGTTGGTAGTTTCCGATTATAATAAAATTTTGTGAACTTTTTTTTAAAAATGCACATTTAGCTTGAGTCTTATTCAATTGAAGTTGCCATATTTTTATTTATTTGTTTGCTGTAAGTGAAAGCAAGTTGATAAAATAATTAGTTTTTAAACTGGTATTACTTAATTTTAAACAAAACCTTATTTCTACTTAAAGCAAGGTTGCAGCAATCACTGCTCTCATTAGCTAAAACCCATATTAAATGCAACTAAAAATAATTACCTTTAGAGGAAGAATTAAAACAATGAAAATATCTTTTAAAAATAATTATACCAACAACAAAATTTGTACGTATGCTTACAATTAAAAAGTAAGCAAAAATATTACCAAAAGAAGCAGCAATAGTAATTGACGTCGACGACATTAACTACCATAACTGCGTTACAGTAATTCTACGCGCAAACAATCATACATACTGCACTAAATAAATAATCTATCTGCAGACTGATCATCGACCAATATTCAAATTAACACATTTCATATTGACCATTGGTTTCTGAGTATGCGTTTTTGTTGTGGAACTAAAATAAATACTCTAGTAGTGGTGGTGGCGGCGACGGTGGCGACAATCCCAATTCCCAGACATCTAAAACAAAAATTAAAAACAGGAAAAAACTACAATGATCGTGTAAAAACGACAACGAGGACAACAAATTATTGTGCATAATGTTGGTAATACTTTTTGTTCTTGCTGTCGTTTAGCTAATGTTGTTCGTTCCTGCTGTTATCGGTTGTAGTTTTTTGGTTGATTGTGAGTTTTTATTTCCCTTAGGAGTAAAGTAGCCTTTAATATATGTAAGTTTGTCATTGTGTTGTTTTTGTTTGTTTTGTTTTTTGTTGTAGCGATTTGTTGTATTTGTAGGTGAACTACCAGTGCGCGCATACTCGCCTGCATAAATATTTCAAAACCCAAATAAACGTACCAATCAACCAACCAGGCACATTCAGCCAAAAAGTCATAGTAACAGTGTGGCTCATTCGTTAAAGGGCAAGTATATTAAGGGAGAAAAACATATATTTTTTTTTTAAATTTATAATCTTACGTCAAAGAGAATAAACATTATCAAAATATATGTAAGTTGGTTTATTTTGCATTGTTTTTGTACAAGAGTTTAAAATGATCACATGCTGCACAATTGGCCTTTTTTTTCTACGTTTTGTAAAAAATGTCACACCGGTTACATTTTCCAAATTAACTTTAACCCATCAAGTAAATAAAAAAAATAAAGCCCGTTCTTAAGAAAATTTTATACAACTTGAGTTAAATGAGCACGCACATCCGTCACAATGGAATTGGCCCGGTATTATTAAAAATAAGTTTATTTTTTTAACAATTAGTAATAAAAAGTAGTGTGAAAAAAGTGGTCTAATGTTTTTTTTCTGGTGAGATGTAGTGTCTGAAACTCTCTGAATTCTTAAACCATCAAGTGAAAATAGGAATACACATTTTTTTATCATTGGCCACCATGCAAGTTATATACGAGTATTATGGAGCCTCCTCTAATTCGGCTGAGTAATGTCCATCTGCCTCTGAAATGGTTTCACCTTAGTTTTTATAACCACATCACATATGGATAATTCCAGAAAAAGGTATCGTAACGCCTGAACGGACTATTCTTGTTTGTTAGGGAAATACTTTAATGTTTATATTTATATGTATACAAGTTATGTCTCTGCGAAGAAACTCAGCAAAAACTTACATTACTTTGCAATGAGTTAAAATCCAAAAAAAAATTCTTACTTATTAGCATTTTAACCCATTATTTTAACATTATTTTTTTTTTTAACATATATTTTATTATTGAATCTTCGCTTGAGCGAACTAACAATAAGTATTCAAATCTTAAAACTAAGTAATTAATACTAGTCCAGTCAGTACCAGACCAAAATTTAAGTTCTCACAATAAAATTAACTAATTTCAAGAGTTTCATCTAAGAGCAATAGTATCCCTTCTTTTTAGGCGGGTGTGCCCACTATGTTGCAGGATGCTTCGAGTGAGCGGATTTGGATGTGTTTCCAGCTTGTTTGAGTACTTGTCCACATAGTTTAGGATTTCGCGTTTTACAAGTGGAACTTCTAGATCCTTGAAGATGTTGCTGTTTTTAATATGCCAAGAAGCACCAGTTATCATTCTTAGAATTTTGTTTTGGCGGCATTGTATTTTTTCGATGTTAGAGGCGGAAGCAGTACCCCATAATTGTATACCGTAGCACCAAATTAGTCTTAAAATCGAGTTGTAGAGTAGAAGTTTACCATCCAGACGTAGCACAGAGTTTCTACCAATTAACCAGTGGATTTGAGCAGCTTTAAGTTTATTGAGTCAGCTTCGCATCTATGTGAGGCTTCCATGTGAGGCGGCGGTCTAAGTGAATACCAAGGTATTTTGTCTCGGTTCGTTGAGGCACCATATAATTGTTAATAGTGATAGGGGAACACGTTTCTTTGCGTAAAGTAAAAGTTACGTGGGTACATTTTTGTTCATTTATTTTTATTCCCCATAACTTTGCCCATTTTTCAACTTGAGTTACGTGTTGCTGCAGTTGGTTCGAAGCCTCTTTAGGGTCTTTATGAATACTAAGGAAAGCAGTATCATCAGCAAATGTCGACGTGTGTGTAAAACTATTGGTTGGCATATCTGCTGTGTAAAGCAAATACAGAATTGGACCTAGTATACTCCTTTGAGGTACACCAGCCCCTATTGGTTGAGAAGAACTTATTTGGTTTCCCTCTTTGATCATGAATATTCGACCAGTTATGTATTTTTCTAATAGGTTAAACATGGAGATGACATTGGAGAAAAGTACTAACCATTCTCGCTTACAAAGAGGGAGTTACATAAGCTATTACTTTTATGTCATGAAAATAATCTTTTCCTGGGGACCCAAGTTACTTATTATTGCATTTAAAGTTTTTTCTTTGATGTTTTGTTTAAGACTGGCTTAAAATATTAAGTAAGAATTAGTTAAGAAATTGTTAAACTGAAACTATCTGCCTAAATTTTAGATAAGAAATAACTGATTATCTAGCAACTGCTAAGTAATACAAACAGTATGTAATAGTAGTTGAAAGCAATAACTTTGTCATGCCTGTATTTTTCCATACGAGTACTTTTTACCGATACCTACTTAGTACTTGGTTGTAAACTATTGATACCAAAAGTACTTGGTTTCTATGAAAATGAATTGTGTACATACTGGTGTTTATTTTCATTGTTTTATCCCAGCTGCCAAGTTACAAAACTTTGACCAATTGTTATACTATTAATTTCTCGTTTGTTTAAATTCAGAATAATTCGCTAAAACGTATTGTATAAATTGTCTCAGGGATATTTAATAAAGTTTGACACTAAATCAGGGTTAGTAGAGATCTCTTTGACTTCGAAAACTAAATTTCAACATACGGACAGACGGACATGACTAAATTGACTTTGCTGTTTATTACGATTCAAAATATACACATAATTATGAATGTATATTAATTAAGGTCGCAAGCCCATACTTTAAAAATAGTAAACGGAATGACAAAATAAAATATATAACCGTATTACCAAGGTATATTGAAAATTGTAGGAGTAACTGATCAACTGACTTTTATTTCCGCTATATGTTTTCTTACTTAGCTGGGGAAATTTTTTTATGTTAAATAATGGTTGTGTATACTGCGTGTATGAGTGATCGCAACATTTTTGACAGCTTAGCTGAAATTGAGCAACAACAAAATACTTGCTTAATTTTTACAGTTGTTGTTGTAAGGACGAGTCACCTTTTTATTCCGCCATGCGTATTACTTTGTTAAGGGCATGAAATAAGATTGTATTTTCCTTATCAAAAGATAAAATAGCCAATAATCATATTATCGAGGGTGTTTAACAACTTTAAAAACTAACTGCACTTAAACATAAATTGCAGACTGTAAAACTTATTAAACAAAACAATCCTCAGAATGAATATGGATTGTTTTGTGCTCGTGTAAATGTATGCATGTGTGTGTGTGTGTCAAAGTGTTGCTGTATTTTTCGCCAGTCAAACAAATATTATTATTATTATTCCAACTCAGTTTACTTAACTTACTACTACTAAATTCTACTCTACGCTAAACTCGCGCCGCACACACAACACAACTCAAACAAGATCAAAAGAAAAAGGTTTATCAAATTTCGGTTAACATTTCGTATTTTAATATGTTGCGGGCCTTGCTAACGTAAGGAAGTGGAAAAAGAACAAAAAAAAATAAATAAATACAAGAAAAAAATCCCTCTAAACATAGAAATTCTAAAATATTGTAAATATCGAATATTTAATTTAATACATTACTTAAGTGCTTAACTATTTGTTCCAGTGTAACTTGTATTTTTACAAATTATTGCGGAGTATAAATAAATGTTAAACGAAGATCAAAATCAAGAAGAATGAGTCAACGAACTTTTTCGTTTAAATCACAATTAATGCAATTAAATAAATTATAATTAAGAAATTTAAAAATTAAAGAAAAATTTTGTGTAATTAAACCAGTAAAAGCAAAATAAATACATAAAAAGTCAATTTGAATGAATGCTTTTTGCCAAAACAAGTTGTGGGCGTTAAAATAATGCCATTTATTATTCTCAAAAGTGCCAAAAATGTAAGTTTTTTTTTATTGTTTTTATGATGATCAACGATCTGTAGAGCAAAAAAAAAACAACAACGAAAATAATGAAAACAATGTTCAAATTTTGTAAATGTTTGTTTAAATTTATATTTTTTTTTAATAAATGTATGCATATATAAATACATGTGTGATAAAATTCTTAGAATTATAAGTATGAAGTTGGTTTTGTTAATGTTGTTGCTTTTATTGTGACCGTGATTAACAACATTGATAAGCCATCAAAAGAAAAAAAAATAAGTCTGAAAAAGTACACAAATCGTCAAACCTTTAAATTTGTGTTTTTGCGACATTGTGAAATTTGACATCCATAAAAAGCACATGCGTATTCTGCTCGAAATGCAAACAGAGAAAAAAGGTGTGACTTGAAAAATTAAATGTTTTTTCTTTGCTAAAATTGATTTGATTTTGGTTTTTATCTATAAAACTGTTAAAAGTTGTTAGTGAAATTAATGTTGCAAAATGAAAGAAGTTTATCTATCCCTTTATTCCTCTTATTTTAAAAATTAATTTATCTAATCTTTAAAAAAACACATACAAACAAACTAAATTGCATTAAATTCTACGTTGTACAAATGGTCTCCAAGGAATTTACTGGCACAAACTCGATATTTTTTAAGATTTTATTATGACTTTTTTTTAATATGCCTTAAATCTCTTAGTGAAACGCCTAAATGCACAGGTGATCCTTAGATTGTAAGGAAAGAACTGTGCCTTCAGTTTACCTTGCCAAAATTTGCAATAAATTAAGACTTTCTAACATACAAACCTTGATATTATAACAAACATTTTTTTGCACTAAATATTTTTGAAAATTAAAACAAAAACCAGGAGAATAATTTTTTCTAATTTAAACTGGCATCCCTATTTCCTATTTGTTTACATAGTTGTTTCTCCCCTTGCAGCTAATTTCACTCATTGTCAAAATTGGGTTATTCTACCATCGTAGTTTTCCGCCGCGCCGCGTTATCTGGAAGGCAAGCAGAATAAATTTTTTTTGGCGAAGGCTTGCCAATTTTTTTCCGGCTAAGCCTTATATGTTTTTTTGATACAAAATTTAATTTTTTTATTAAGTAAATAAAACCCCCTTTTCCTCTTATGGTAATATGGTAATCCTTTTAAAACTGATATCCCTCCTCCATTGTTTTCAAAAGCGGTGCTTTTGAAGAAGCGACTTCCCTATTAAGCCACCGGTTTGCGCTCAAAAAAATATATTTTTACATCGTATTTTGCTTATTGTTCATTATCACTTTATATCGCGATCTAGGTTTTCTTTCAACTCTTCTAAAAATTAAGGTTCTCCCACAATACTTTTAGCAGAAAAATCACATTTTTATATCAAAAACGAATTTTAAGCAGGTGGAAGGAAGCGATTACCAATTTCCGAATTTAAACTGCACATTTTTTTATACATATGTATACATTTGTATATATGTATGTAGTATATGACATTAGTAATAAAAAAGTTAAGCAAGTGTTGCCAGGTCTTATTTAATAAATATCCTTAAATCCAAAAAAATAACCTTAAACTTGTTTTTTTAAAACACTGAGCATTTAGAAGCTCGCTTGAGTACTATTCATATGTTAAACATTTTTTTAGTTTTGATATTTTAACACTAATTTACTTTTGTGAGAGATTATATATATGTAGAAGATCTTACTAAAAAATGTTAACCATGAGTTGGAGAATTCAAGTAAAAAGACGAGAAAATTACTTTTCTTGCTCGAAACAGCCCGCAATCAATAAGCTGTTTGAAAAAACAAACATTAAAAATGAAAATATTTTAGAAAAAACTAGAATGCAAAGTAAATAAGTGACTATAAAAATGGTTTCAATTACCAAAATGATTGAATCAATTAATAAAATGTTCAAATTTGCACCTATCACCAAAATGATTATATTAATTACCTAAACATAAACGATTGCATAAAAGCTTTAATTTACAAGACTTCTTGCAAAAAAATGGTTTCTTTTTAAAAGTTAATAAAAGAGTATCATTGTTGACATTAAAATTTTTAATACAATTCAGTCGCTAATTGGGACAATCAATTTTGTAATCAAAATCGTTGAATTTTTTCAAACAATGCGTTGATTGCAAAAAGTATGCGGATAATTTTTTCTGTGAATGGAGTTGTTGGATGAGCGATTTTTGACAAGCAAAAAACGCTTGTTTTTAATACAAATTTTTCTTTTTAGTTAGGCTTAAGTTCATATAATTTCTTTTTATTAGAAGTTAAATAGGTGATGTTTACAACCAAATACACTACTACCGTTCATAAAGTACTGATGATGAAATTGCGTAGCTGCTTTCGGACATGCATTCTACTCGGCTAGTATCGGTAGAAAAATCTTTTTTGTTTCAAATTAAAGTTTCTTTCAACATTAACGGAAAATAATAATTTTTTCTAATAAAAAGAAATTATATGAACTTAAGCCTAACTAAAAAGCAAAAATTTGTATTAAAAACGCTTATCTTCCGTGTTTAGGTTTGGCTTAAGTTTCAATTATACGTGACTTACCATAACGCCATAACCATAACTGTTGTCATAACAACCAAAACACAATGGGTTTCTATGCACAGAAAAAATTATCCGCATATTTTTTTAATTATGCCCCCAGCAAAAACTTGGAAGTGATTAGTCATAACAAATTTCTTAGTTTTCAACTATTAGTGCATACCGTCTGTGTTACTTAGCAGTTGTTAGATAATGAGTTATTTCTTATCTAAAAATAAGGCAGATAGTTCCAGTTTGACAGTTTCTTTACTTATTCTAGTTCAAGGTTTTAAGAGAGTTTTAACCAAAACATCAAAGAAAAAATTTTAAATGCAATAATGAGTAACTGGGGTCCCCAGGAAAAGGTTATTTTAATGCCAATTAAGTAATAGCTTGTACAAGTCCCTCTTTGTAAGCGAGCATGGTAAGTACTTCTTTAACACCCTCTTTGTAAGCGAGAATGGTAAGCACTTGCCTCCAATGTCATCGCCATGTTAAAATAATGGGTTAAAATGCTAATGAGTAAGAGTTTTTGGATTTTAACTCATTACAAAGCAATGGAAGTTTTTGCTGGGCCTGTATAAGTGTACCCTGAAATATATGTACAAAAAAAACCTAGTGCCCCAGTAGTCCTAACTGTGAGTTTTTATATTCAAATAGAAAAACATGTTTTTTGCGTTTAAGTACCTTTATTTTACATTCATAACTCAAATCTTTATGGAAACTTTTGTGCAACAAATTGATTCTTAAGAAAAATTCGATCAGGTTCGGTAAAGTTCGGCGAAAACGAGGAACCCCAACCATTGACCAAAATGTTTTTTTTTTACGAATTTCGAACTCGAAAGTTCGGTCGGGCTCTATTCATCTGTCTTGTTACAAACCATTTTAATGACTTAATGTTTGTTCATTTAATACAATTTTATTGTTTTTTTTTTTCAGTCACACCACAATATATGTCACATACAAACACATACTGTTATAACTGATCGATTTAGAAATTTCTTTTGTTAAATATCAGTATGACTCATTGATTATTTTGCGTAGACATTTTTTAATAAATATTTTAAAGTGAAATTTCAAAACCACAACAATGTTAATTTACGCACAATGATTTTATAAGAGACGATACAATTTTAATGTGAACGACTTTCGAAATTGAAATGAAACTAAAACAAACTGTCATAAAAATATCTTATATATGTATTTGGAAATAATTTTAAACTAGTAGGTTTTGTCAGTTGGATTTAGCGTTGGGATTCTGCTGTTGCATGTCAAGATCCCAGGATATCCAAGGTAACAACAAACATACATATATGTATATCTGTGGCTTGTTTATATATGTAGATAAGTGGCAAGTGTTATGTATTATTGGTCTGAGCAATACCAAATCCGAGTTACGAGTTACTACAATCCCATAATCTTTGTTAAAGCAATGTAAGAGTGACTTCTTCTTACGATGAAATTTTTTTATAATTTAGAAATTTATTTAAGTTTAGATTTTTACATCATTAGCAAGCACCTTCATCAGGGGAATTAAAAAAAATTATTTAATTTTGCACATTCTTTTTAAAATTTTTGTTTTGTTAAAGGTTGTAAATAGGCATCATTGTTACCATTTGATTTTAAATACAAAAAAGTCGTTAATTTAATTTTCCTAATTAATTATTTATTCAAAATCGCTGAAAGTTTTTAAATTTAATTAATGCGTTAATGAAAAAATATGCGGATAATTTTTTCCAGTGAATTTTCACAGATTGAAGTCAGTAGCCTCCTGCCCTCCAATGTGCTTGTCGCATTAGCTGTATTAATGCACCTTGAACAAAAATTTACAAAATTTGAATGTCAAAAAATGAAGCAAACAAATGGTTAAAACATACATACATATGCCATATTGTGTATTTCCATTTAAAAACATATTTTTTTTTACATTTCCAGTTCAAAATTACCCTAAACCAAAATGCAAAATACCAATAATAATAAAAATTACTATTATTACAATAATAATAGCAGCAATAATAACAACAACAACAGTAGTAATAATAACAATCAAAATGCTGTTAGCAATAATATTTTGCAACAACAACAGCAACAGTTGCATCAGCAACAAATACGTGTTTCAAATTGGGTACAAGATACAAATCGTAATCAATACCAAACACAGTTAGTCCACCAACAGCAACCGCAGCAATCGCAACAATGTTTGCAACAACAACAGGTACAATTTCAGAACTTTTCATCGCCACAGCATCAACGAACACAAATAAGTACGGTAACAACAACAGCGATCTCTCCCTTACCCTCTATGAACTATTATTCGAATCATAATCATCAATTGTTGCAACAATCACCTCCACATCTCTCATGTTTACAGCAACAACCACAGTCACAATCGCGACATAATTTACCCCATCATAATCCTAAGATTATGCAGCAGTCACAACACCAACAACAATCATTACAACATCCTCATCAAATATTAACACCCGCGTTATCGTCAGTTACACCTAATGATAATCCTTTAAGACAACAACAACATCTACAACAATATCATACACATTTAACATCACATCAGCGATTAAATCAACAACACCACGAAGCACAACATCTGCACCAACAGCAGCAACACCAGCATTCACAAACAAGCAGGGTAAGTTTATTCAAGTTTGTTCTTAAAGCAAGAATAATTAAAAATGTTTGACCAAAACTGTTGTTCTTGGCCCGAAACCGAATTCATCTTAATATTGGGACTTAAGCAAACCTGTAGACAGACAGATAAACATATTTAATACATATGAGTATTCAGACGCGGATCCAACTTTTCCGTTTGGGGGCCCCTTTCAGGTTTTCATATAAAACATTTTATATTTTTAGTGCTATTTATACAACTTTTCCACTGTTGTTGCGAATGTAATATTTTTGCCACTAGTTTTGTATTAAGCAAAGTATTTTTATTCGTTAGTTGAGCGCTCATTAAGCCAGACAAACCTTTTTTAATTTATTTTCGTGACATTGATGTATTAGGAAAATTTAGCTTCGTTTTAACTTACAAAATAAAAAAAAAAAAAAAACATATTCCGAATTAGATAGTGGCAACATTTAATGATAATGTTTTGTGTGATTTTGAGGTGCTCGCTTTTATATGGTTTTTTAATATACCATCTCCAGGTTCCATACAAAATCGCAGGAATGATCGAAAAATACCTTTGGAGTGTATATTTTTCAAAGATAGCACCGGAGTGGTATATTATATCTTCCAAGAACAGTTTTGGGTTTTTTTCATTATTACAACCTAAAGCTAAAAGTTTTCCTACGACTTTAAAAACATTTTCTTAAACGCAGCAGAATCTGATAACTTCAGTTGAAATGAATCTCAAGTTCCCACTCTCCTGAATCCACGCCAGGGGTATTTCCAGCGAAGGGCATAGCAAGATCGAAAGTTTAGATGTTTCAAAAAAAAATATATGTTTTCAAACAGTTTCATAAAAAAGTATCTTAATATTTTATCTTTTTTTAAGTATATACAAAAAAATAACTTCGGCATTACGATATGCTTCAGGTGTAGGGTATTATTAACTTGGTGTGTTTTTAAACCATTTTTGTTGAAAGCAAACAATTAAAAAGGCAATAAGATTAAGACACCATTTGTTTTTTAAAATGCCTTTGTAAAGTGTTTACTCGTTCGCTCTTCTTGTCGTTTTCGTTCTGTCTTCTGATTTGTTGCATTCACTTCCTTTACATTCTTATTGGAGGTGGAGTCAGTCATCTGCTGCATCTTGATTTTTTTTTTGTTTTTTTTTTATTTTTTATTTTATTGGATTCTGTATACGTTCTGTGCTTGTGGACTTATGTTCTCAAATGTGATGTCATTATTATTTTTGGCGGGAGATTAATGACAATAATTTTTATATATGTACATACATACCTATATACAAAAAAAATATTTGTTTGTTTATTTGTATGTACAAATGTCTGCTTATTATATATTGTAGCGGGCCACACTAGTGGTCCGTCTAATTTTCTTGAAATGGATTTTTACTTCAAGTCTGAAAGGAACAAACGGATATTTAAAAAAAAAAAATTGTTGTTCCACGCCCACATCACGCTTATTTGTGTGTGAAAGTAAGGTTTAATTTTCTAGATAATCGTAAGGACTAGAGATGACAACCGGGATAGATTTTTAAGAATCCCGGTACTGGGGATCCCGCGATTTTTTTGGGATCAAATATTTTTAGTTAATATTTTAAACTACTTTTGAATACATATTTTTGGCTTTAATATTATATTATATATTTTGCATCAAAAATTATGCAGTTCTTAATATGTATTTAGTTTTAATTATTTGAAGTGGCTATAAATATCTTAAGTTTTTTGAGTTTTCAGCTACACTCGGCAAATAAGAATAAACTGTCCCTGGTAAAACAATTAAAATAAAATTTACCCAAAAATGGGGTATTTCTAAAGAAAAATATATGGATAATTTACAAAGTATGCAAAAAAGTGTTGCTGTGATATTGACTTCCAATTTGTATTAAAATTTTAATGAAAATATTTCATTTAAAAAAAAAAGATTAAAATAACCAAACACTTTTGAAAAATAAAACAAATAAGGATCTATGACAGAAATTATTGGGGTATTCAAACGGTATGCTATCAAGTCATATTGTCTTAAAGTTTAAATATTTTACAATAGTTTAAAAAATTGTTGTTGTGCCTAAAAGAAAAAAGTTCTATAATAATAAGACTTTTTAAACTGTGTTTATTGTTTTGTCATAAACAGTAGAAACCTGAGCCGGGCGGCCGAAACTCTTTAGTGAAGCCGTTGACATAATTAACAAGTCGCAGTCATTCAGCCTTATTAAGAGTGTCGTTGTCGAATCGTTTTTGTGTCGAAAATCATTCTTTTTGTTTGAATGGTACCATGTTTGTCGAAAAACGATAGAAATCAACATTTTCTAACGATTCTATTACAATTTTCGGTACCACGAGTGCGTCAAAAAATGTCAAATACTTAAAAAATCGTCGTTAAGGTATTTGTTAACGACAGTTAAAAAAATATATTAAAAATGATTTAAAAAATGGATTTCAGTTAAATAATGTAGTAGCTGTACTCAAAAATATAATTAAAGCAAATTTTTTGTGTTTTTTTTAAATTCATTTTAAAAATTAAAACTAAAAATAAAAAAGGAAATCAAGCTTAGCAAAAGGATATACACAAATACAAGTGAAATTAATAAAGTAAATGTTAAAGAAGAGTAGATTGAAATTGCAGGTCAACTCAATGAATTCATGAAGCACTTTGCTAACAGAAGATTAGCTTAAGTTGGTGTTGAGTTAATACCAGCACCCTTTTCCTTCAGCTGGAAAATATGTGGCAAACATATTAACCGTATTGGCTATTCTAATTTAGGAGCAATTTTGCCAAGGACATTCTTAAAAGCATCCTTATTGAGTCTAAAGTATCTAACAAAACTTAAAATAGACTTAAATTTATTTAAAATACATTAAATAAGTTGTTTACTTGGAGTTTGGCATTAGAAATATGCTTGACTTTTGCCGTAACTCCCTGCGCATAGTTTTGTACTCAGAAGTAGTATACTATTCTTCATCCTCAAATGACGAAAATGTAGCAACACTTAACATTTTAAATAAAAAATAATTTGTCTTTTTAATAATTTGTATTTCTATTGTTATTTTTATCACCGCCAACAGTTGATTTTTTGACAGTTTATACAACAGGGTTACACAATATTTACTAAAATTGTAAGAATTTTGAAACATTCTGTGTTTTTTGTTCTATTACAAAAATGTCGTTTTCGTTAATTTTACATGGTACCGAAAAAAATTAAAAACGCCAACGACTACGATAACTGTCGAAATACGCCAACGACACTCTTAATAAGGCAGATTAATTTTAAAATATTTTTTAAATTACTTATTTTTCTGTTTTCTCCAGCAGCTGATTCAAATTTAAAATAGCACACTTTATTATGAGCGGATGCTCACAACAGTAGTATTTTTTCGTTTTATTCTTTTAAGACATATGACTTTATGACTACCTTGTGAATACCCTATATATTTCAGTACATTTTAGGTACTTTCAGCAACTTTTGAACCAATAGAGGTAGAGACTGATCTCAAAGTAATATAAATTTGGGGGTTGTACTTTTTTTTTTAAAATTTGTCCTAAAGGGACAAAAGGTGACAAAGAGAACAAAATCAATAACTGAATATTCTCTTAACTATTTACGATAGAGAAAAATTTTAAAAACACGGAATTTTACTCAAAAAATACATATACGAACACGTGTCTAGTGCCTTTTTTTAATTTTGATTACTGCTTATATGACAAAAAGGGTTGAAATAATATTTTTGCCCTTTTTGTTATTTTAACTCCATTAAGATTAATATAACTTAAACAGCTTTTAAATAATATGATAATACTTCCAAACAAAACCTTTGATTACCTGGTAAGTCAGCCAGTAATATTGCAGATAAACAAACAAAAGTTACTTTTTGACCGAATAACTAGTTATTTTTGTATAAGTTTTTACAGAAATTCACAACCCCTGATTACAAATATGCTTACGAAAATCAACTTTATAACGAGTTACTGAGCGCCAACAAAAGTTTAAAACACAAATTTAGATTTATAAAAAAACAACAATGATTTTTAAAGCACATTCCGTAATTTTTTTGTAAATTTTTGCTTACAAATATAATTACTAAGGTCATTGGAAAATTAAAAAAAAGGATCTTGCTGGGTTAATTGAAGTATTATGCCATAAAGGGAAAAGATCTGTTAATATTAATTTTTAGTAATTCTTAGGTAATCTTTTAAAATTTCTAAGCAAATAAAGGAAGAAATATAATTTAAATTACTTTCGACAGCTTTCAAAAAATATTAATGCCTTCTTCCTACTTTTTCAAAATTCATTTCCTACCAAGTTTCAACATTTTTTTTAACCGATCACTATTTACACATAAACTAAAAGAAAATGTTAATGCCAGGGTAGCGCAAAAAAAGGACTAAGAAAGGCGAAATATTACTTTCCAACTTCATAACTTCGTATATAAAGTTTGAATAGGATTTATCAAATAGATTTAACAATAGTGTATGTATTAGTAACCCCTATTCTGCATTGCGGTTCGAATCGAAATAAATCTTTTATTTCTATTTTGATATATGCGTATTTATTTGCATGCGGAATCGTAACCAAAATGCAGAATAGCCCCAATATTAATAGTTAGAATAAGCGAAATACATCTGAAATCACTTACATCGTAGCCTATAAATGTCGGTAACAGCAACAAATTTGTCTTTAAATTTTTTATTAATACGAGTAAGAAAATATTTGCACAAAGTTTAGCTCTTTAATTTACTTTATAAGCCCTTCTACCACAAGTCCCCTATAGATAATTTATATTTAAATAAAAAGTAAAGGTGTAGGGTTAAATATGGTTCGATTTTATTTTCTATAAATTTCTCACTTTTTATTTAAAAAAAATCCTTTCAAATATCATTATTACAAAAAATGCATACAAAACTTTAACAAAAACAAAAGTTAAAATGTCCATGAACTTTTGTTATGTTTTAATTTAATTATTTTTATTGCTGTTGGTTGGTTGTTGCTTGTGTTATTGTTATTTAACCCTTATGTGAATGGCAAAAAAAACACCCTTAACAGCATGGCAAGGTACCCGGGTACCTATATGGGAATAGTAATGGAAACCTATATTTTTTTTTGAAGATATGTGCGTAAACTAATATAGCTGCCGCTTTTAGAGATATTTGGAAGATGCTGACTGTGAATTTACATCAAAGTTACAAACCTTCTGGATATAGTGGACGTACCCGCTTTATGCAGTACATGCCATCAAAGCCAAAAATATATGGCATCAAAATTTTTTGGGCTTGCGATGCAATAAACTTTTACCCTTTGCATGGAAATTTGTATACTGGCAAACCATCAGAAGGCGAGCGTCAAACAAATATAGGCGAAAAAATGGTTTTAGATCTGGGTTTGCCTTACAAAAACTCAGGAAGAAATGTAACTACTGATAAATTTTTTAAATCCTTAGAACTAGCAAGAACTTTTAGTTCATGGAACTTAGCACTTATGGGAACAGAAAGAAAGAACAAACGCTTTCTGCCAGAGAATATGCAGCCACATAGAAACAAGTTTGTGCTGTACATGTTTTTATTTTTTGGTTGTATAACTTTATATTTACGATTTTATTTTAGACAAATATACACTTTAAACTTTGCCTTTAGCAAAGATGCATCACTGTGCTCTTATGTATGTACCAAAAAAGAAGAAAGCTCTAGTTATGTTATCAGCTATGCATCTAAAGCCTAATGTAGCATCAACTCTTGCTGCTAAACCAGAAGTCATAACATATTATAACAAAACCAGAGAAGGAGTTAACAATAGGCACAAACTGTTAGGCGAATGTTCCTGCAAACGCAGAACAAATCGATGACCGCTATCACTTTTTTATAATACTATGATGTAGCAGCATTAGCATCTTTTATAATATACATATATGGAAAACCATATACAATTGCGTTCCACAGATCGTCGTAGATAATTTTTGAAAGAGCTAGGCTTCAAATTGTGTAAGGAAAATATTACGCAGCGCATTAAATTTCAAACGTTATCCAGTCATCAGTAAAATCTGCAAAAACCAATGTGCTTGGAGAAGATTTTGAAGTTTCAACGTCAAGCGTTTTAGGTTTACCCAAAAATTTAAAAGGCGGCCGTACTCCCGTAGTAGGGAGTTTTCACGTGTGCTCGTAACAACGTATGAAGCAAAGAAAAACACGTAAAGCTTGTACCAGAAATTTTATACCGATTTGTAATGAGCAATCAACAAACTGTCCAATATACCAAAATTTTTCACAAAGCGATCAATGAAAATTTACTTGTAGGCAAATGTTATCTTTTATTTATGTATGTGTATATGAAAGAAATATATTTTTTTTTTTGTTTTTGTTTTACCAAATTTAAGTTTGATTCAAAAAGATAATAACATTCCTTAGTTTCATTTTGGTAACACTTTACTAAAAAAAAAATACTTGCAATAATCGTTTTTTAATATTTAATATATGAAGGTACCCGGGTACCTTGCCATGCTGTTAAGGGTATAGGATGAAAATTCGTCCACCACGCCCTTGCAAAATATTTTTAAGCTAAAAAAATAGTGATAATTTTAAATTTATTAAAAGTTAGGAGTTCTCAAGAAGTTTCAAATATGTGGATCATCTACTTCTATAAAAAAAATTAAGACGAAAACGCTAAAGGTACCCGGGTACCTTGCCATTCACATAAGGGTTAAACCCTTCCTACCAACAACTGTTTTTGCTTTCAATTTATTTTTCTGTTAATTTTTTTTATAATTTTAAACAAATTAACAGCTTTAAGTAGCATCTGATTTTAAAAAATGTTATTTAATGTTTTTAGTTCTGCACTTAAATTTGTTTTATTTATTTGGTGAATTCACAAGGTCTTGTGAAATCATATATTGTAAAATAATACAACCAAAAAATATGACCGTTGTGAACAACTCTTCGTATATTTGTAGGTGTCGTATTTAAAATCTAAATCAGCTGATACGACCAAACGATAGAAAAACAAACACATATTTATGTACATAAATCTGGTGCTGCTCTTGGCTTAACTTAATAATTTGTAGAGATTAGACCCATGAAAACACAAAATAGTATATATCTAACCTGGTTAGAATCTCTAAAATCCATTAAAATAAGCAAAGTTTTAGTAAAAAATCACAAGAATTTTGTTATTTTTTACGTAAACAAAAAACAGCTGATGTGTCAGAGAGCAGTGCCGGCTATTTTTGCCGGCGGACGCGGCTTAAGGAATTTTCTTTGGCGGTTTTGCCTTAGTTTTTAGTATAGACATTTTTAACGGATGCGAGTGCTAGCGGCTCTAAAAATAAATTAAAAAACTCGCCGTTTCGTTTTAGGCGCTTGGCGCATGACTTTGTATATAATATGACATCACAAAAAACATATCAAACAAAGTTGTATTGTTTCACAACAAGTTTCGTATGAAAAGCAACAACAAAATTTTTATGCTATTGTGAAATTATATGACAATAATACAATATGCTATCGTATCGTACCTTGTGAATTCGCCAATTGTTTGTGGCTGTCGTATGGTTGTATTTTAATATTTTTAAATTTAATTCTTTAGTCTGTCCAGACACTTGATTGTAATCATAAAAATCTGTGTAATTTTTATTAGTTCAGCACTATAAAAACGAACATTAATTTAATTTCAGCGTTATTTTATTCTACAGTATTTTAATATTAAATTTTTTTAATAAATTTAAAAATTCGACAGGCTTGAGTAAAATATTTGAGCAATTTTAAAAAATACCCTACATTGGCTCAATGATGCTGGTTTTCCTAAATAACCGGGTAAGTTACTTATGGCGGCTTTTCAAGGATATTTCATGTATAATTTTGTTTTCTTAAAAACTATTAATAAAAAGATCTGTGGTTTGCTATAAATATTGATAATAAAATCGGATTAAATTAAAACCCTAAATCTGTTATCGCTAATACTTACCGCATATGGGTAATTTAATTGTTATAAATAAATAAAAATAGTAAATTTTTAATAAAAAAAGACAATCTCTTTTATTCCAAATATCTACAGGAACCCAGTAAACGTTGGCTTGCAAATTAAATTACTGTCAAACCATAAAGTAATTTTATTTATTTTCTCGATTATATCGGTAACATGCCGACATCAACAAATGGCTTTAAATTAAAACATCGACTTTTGCAATAAGAGTAAATGATTTCCAGGGTAATGAGAATTTAAACTTTTGCCAATGGGCAGACACAGCTCCGAATATATTCTCTAAAAATATTTAAGTTTATTAATGTTGGCTTAAGATACCTCTTAACTTTAAACTAAGGTGACCATTCTTACTAATTTCATCAGTACATGTACTAATTTCTCATTTGGAGTGCTGATTACAAATTTGTGTACTAAAACGTACTGATTTCTGGGAAAAAGTACTGATTGTACTGATTTTTCAAAATGATTTGATATTTTAAATAATTTTTCTTGAAAAATTTGTTATATTAGAGCAAAACTGGAAAATAAAATATTTTTCTAGCAACAGAAAGTATATTAAAAATATTTTTTTATCGATTGGCAGCTGCCAAAATTATAATATTTTTTTAAAATTTATTTTCTGAATCAAGTATTGACCTGCTACCTGTTCTTTGATTACAAAAATATATAGACACCCAAACGCACGGACATACATGCTTTAATCGAATCAGGAAGTGATTTTAATTGGTCGGCTCTAATTGAAGGTGGATCTTAGACTATAAAAAGCGTACTGATTTCGACCCAGAAATAAATAGTCCTCATATTCTAAACCAATGTTCTTTAAACACAATTATTTGGTTTCGTTAATGGTTTAAAGGGTTTTCTAATACTCCGATTTGATTCACCTATGCCACGCAAAAATTAAAATTGTGCGATGATTAAAAGATTTTTCCAATTTTATTTGGTTTGAAAGACAGGGCTGTCAGTTATGGCGATTTTACGCCAAATGTGGCGATTTTTTAGTGCTCTTGGCTATTTAAATTTTGGTTTGACGCCATGGCGAAATTGTTGGCGATTGTTTTAACAAACGGCAAAGTTTTTAAACTAAAAAAATAAATGAAAAATATATTTAATACAAATACTATGTATGTTACGCAAAATAGCACAGATGAAATAGATGAAGCTGAAGTTTAAAGCTTACTAAATTCATCTTTTTAATTTCTTAAATTAAGTGCTACAACGTTTTTTTTAATTTCTATATGTACATACACACATTTGAAAACTATACTCATGGTAATATTATCATAACTCGTAAATTACTCCTTTTTGTATAAAAATAACCTTGTTTGCCACAGATTTGCTCTAAACGATGTTACATACAAAATTACTGCAATACCAATGCTGCATTAAATTCGTGTGTTAACCTAAGAAAAGTTTCTAATATTTAACAACACGTTACTTAACGAAGTAACTGCCAATCTACGTATGCTCTTGGTTAAACATGTTTTCAATTCTTCGTTTGAAATTCTTAATTAAATCGTTATTTTATTTATATATTTTTTTTTTTAAATAAAAAAAGCATTATTATATTTCATATATTTATTTAAGTAAAATTATGTTTCGAGTTTTTTTCGTCAAAAACAATATATTTCTATTATGGCGATTTTTTTTGGCGACTTTTTTGGTTTTTAGACTCAAAAAATATTTTTTTGGCGATTTTTGGCGATTTCTGATAACCGTTCTGGCGATGGACCCTGAAAAAAAACTGACAACCCTGTTGAAAGATAAATGTTAATGTGCTATCAATCAATATGGCAGCAAAAAAATTTTTGGCTATTGGGTTTGAGAATGACTTACAACCGATACCAATAGCGCTCAAATTTGATTACCGGTATTAATACCGAAATAATTTGTTTCGCAAAATACCGGTATAAAAATACGGTTTCCTTTGATACCAGTATTCCGATAATACGTTTCGGTAATTAAATTCCAAGAATTTATTCAAGTAGCAGAATCAATTTTGAATGTTATGTGCTGTTTATAGAACACGAAAGCCGAAACGTCTTTGACGTTTTGTATATGTTTTGTTTATGTTACAATAAAAAAATACACGTCCATGACGGTTCGGCTTTTGTGTTCTATAAACAGCATATTAGTTAAAAACAGTATTGCTAACTTCACTACTAGCTGTTACTTTTTCAACAATATTTTTGTCTGGTAACTCTTGTAAGCAAACGGCTACAAAGAATTCAACTAAGTGTGTTTGTGTTGTTGTTTCATTTATTGTTCCACTAAGGTCATCTTTATGCAGCTTTTTGCCAAATTTTTGAACCAAACAAAAGTGTTTTTTGTAAAATACCTTACCTAAGTACCTATACCGGATACCGATTATAATTAAAATACCAATACCGAAATGACAAATCTTTTAATACCGATACCGCCGTTATTCGTTCCGGCTACCAACTTTGGTTTTGAGTTTTCGGAATGTTCAGAAAAAAATATTTTTTTTTCATTTATCCTATTTTAATATATTTTTTTTAAATTTTAATGAAAATATAAATTTTTCTTGTTAAGGTAGAAAAAAATAAAATCCGGCTTGCATATTAAAACCATATTTCGGGAACCACAATGTTTATTTCAGTCTTTGACCTTCATTTAGAAAAGCTTAAAAAAATGTAAATAGACCCTAAAATACTTTATTAAATGGAAATTTTTAAACAGAAGGGAATAAAATTACTAAAAAAGTTAAATTAAATTTAAAGTTTTTTTGATAATAAATATTCACATGATATCAATGAAAACATGTGCGACATTTAATTCTTTTTTTTTTTGCACTCAGTTGATGATTTGTTTTTAAGACCCCCCAATCGGCGAACCATTTAAATGAAAATCATAAAATGCTTATAAATAAACAAAATTCACATGAAATTTTAATCAATAATAAATTATTTACAATTTATGTTCAATGTTTAATTACATATTGATAAAATTATCATATCAGTATTCAAAAAAAAAACTCACCAATATTTATTTATAAAAATATTTGGCACAAGTTTTTATAAAGCGTGTGAACTTGTGAAATTTATTTAGGAAAAACCTAATTTTTTGCAAAAATGTAAAATGCTTTTGGATTTTTTTAGGGGGCGCCTTAAAAAAAAAGACTACAACAAAAATGTGTTTCTTTGAAAAAAAAACTGCAGACCACAAATATTTAAGGTTTAAATTTAAATGATGAGGGTAAAAAATAATTTATGATTTTTATTGTTATTGTTAATTTATGTGTTAGCTTTTTTATTCGAAATACCAAAAAAAAATTTGTAACATTTTGAATAATTGATTTTAATTAAATTAAAGAGTAAAAGCCAAATAAACTAAAATTTAATAAGCAAAATAAAAACCTTCAGTGAGATTGAGGATTTTATTATTTTTATGGGATTTTACTTCAATTTTTTTTTTAGAGTTTTGCATGGCAGTGAAAAATAGGAGTAAAATTAACATTCTTTTTTCTACAACGCACGTTGGGTTGAAATGGTTCAAAAGTGACGCCTAATTGAATTTTTAAAAGTAGGTTTTTGTATTAATATTTGGTATCGGATAAAACAAGATAAAATTCTACATCACTTTGTCAATTTTCAAGCATCTATCTTGTCAGCTGACTCTGTAGTGACGTGTCAAAGTACAAAATTTTTTGCAATTTTTTAAAAAAGCGAAAAAAAGTAAAATTTTGCATTAAACGAGTCCGTAATTTTCAAATTTAACGTTAGCAAAGTGTTATTTTAAGAATGGAACATTCCACTTCAGGTATTTAAGTGTACAAAAATGATATAGTGTTTTTGAAAACATGTGTGAAAATATTTTTGACGATTTTTTTAAAAAGGCCCAAAATTGGCCTATTTTTGATGTTTCGTGGACCACAACTTCTAAGTTAGTTAAGGTTGGGTTTTAAGTCATATATTTTCTAAAAGTATGAAATCTTAGCTTGATATTACAACAAAGAAAATTTGCGGTTTTGTTGCTCCATTTTTTGCTATTAACATTTTTCTGTTTGAAGTCGTGTTTTTTCAAAGTCATGTATTTAACAAAACTAACGTTCGTTCAATGCTTACTATTGTTGTTATTGTTGTCGGAGATAGGTGCATGAACAAGTTTCAGTCAACTTTATTCACGAGAGTTTTGAAATGGTTTTGTATGACTCCTACAATACATAAATTTTTAATTCATGGTCCCGAAATCATAAAATATGCCCTTTTACCGATTGGAGAACTTTCAGAAGAAGCTCAGGAAGCCAGAAATAAGGATTTTAAAAATTATAGGGAACACTTTGCGCGAAAATGTAGCGGAGAAAAGTCGAATGAAGATATTTTAAATAGATTTTTTCTCAGTTCAGATCCATTCATATCTAGTATTAATAAACAAAATGAGCGGAAAGAAAAGCAAAAATTATCAAATTCCGAACTACAGCTCTTGCTATCGCCCATTATTTTTCAAGAAATACATGAAAGTGAGAGTAATGATAGCGAAGATTATGATAATGAAGGTGAGGGTGAACATAATATGGTTTCTTTTTAAGTGTATGACAATTATTGATAAACAAAAAAAATTATAAAAATCTATTTCGTTACTTTTATAAAAAAGTTGTAAAATTCTCGAAATCCTTCAAAACCCGAATTCAGACTTTAAAATTAAACTTATATTTATATTTATGCAAAATATATATCTATTTTTTTATTTTTTAGAAAGAAAACAATATAAATTTTTGTTTGCTTTTAATTTTTTAAAAAAAATCACTTTCCATTTTAAAATTACGGTGAAAATTCTGAAACAAACTATATTTTTCCGAAAAATAAAAATGTTTATAAAATCGTAAAAAAAATTTTTTTCCGTGTATCTTTTTTTTAGAATATGTCTTTTTATGCTTATTTAACGATTTAAAAAAAAAAACTTCAAAAATATTTAAATTACGGCTTCCATGAATTAATCGGCACTTTCGGTGTCATCGAACCCACTGTGCAACGCAACGCCTAAAAACAGAAACAAAATGTACTGAAAAAATTGTTTTTGTTTTTGTGTTTTGCGTCTTATGAAATTAGGCTCTAAGTCTACCTTAAATGTACAATAAATTTTATAATACGAAAGATCCCAGAGATAGATATTGTGGTGGCTCAGCTACATGTATTGATCAAAACGGGAAATAATCACTATTTGATCAGTGGGCGCCTGTTTGAGGTTTGTATTTAAGCAAATATTAGAAAACTTTGGAACAAATTTTAAGAAACTTTAGCATTACCTGTTTTAAAATAAAAGATTGTTGTAATTACAGATTTTTACAGTCTATAAATATATCTCCTTAATAAGGCCTTTAAAGCCTACAGGAGTTTGGAGGCTATCGTATACCTAATAAGGATTTATTTTACTAACGGCCGGTAATCTGTTAAGTTTTACAAAAGCAAATAATTACAACTTATTCAAGTTTATTGTAATCAAATCAAAAACATTGTGACTCATTTTGTATAGGGTATACGTTTTTATAATTATTCAATAAATATTTGTTGCAAGAAAATAATTAATTTTTATTAAAAATTTTTCATTTCAGGTAAGTGCAGTTGTTCCATTGTAATTTTAATCCCACAAATTTACAAATAAGTAAGTAACACTTAAACGCTTTAAAATTAAGAAAAGATTTTTAAAAAATGTTTTTCGAAAAAAAATATATCTGTGCACAAAGCATATACTTAACTATGTTTGTAATAACCAAAAGGCCAGTAGCCTTAATTAATTAATAAATCCTTTTTTGTAATAATAATCAAATGCCAAAATGCTACATTAATACACTTAAATCTTTTATGTCAGAAATAATTTTTAATTTCAAATGAATCGACATTATTTAATCTTCATTAGTAAAAAAAATATTTCTTGACAACCTGCCATACATACATCACACCAAATTGCTTCTTAAATATGACACGATCACACCACAATCTCTCGGGGTGGCAGAAATATTTAGGTTTTTTTCGTATTTTCTTTATAGATTTGCTTTATACCATAAATGGCAATACAGTTGTTGTTTTACTATTTTTTAAATATGTAATAGAATGATTTTCTATAATTTTCTTTTGCTTTTGTTAGAAAACTAGCGTCTGGTGAAAACCACAGAAGCTCAACATTAAAATGTAATTTATTTTCAATTGCAATTGATTTCAAAATGCAGTAAATTAAAAGAACGAGATTATTTTTAGGAATTTCTTTGGCAATATTTATCTTATTTGGCTGTGTCGAATCTTACATACCTTTCAAACTATTATTTGGGTATTTTTGAACTTCAAATATTATAACAAAACTAATTTGTAGCGGCATTTAAGTCGGCAGCTATCCTGGTTTTTGAAATTAAAAGTTTTTAAAAATTTTTAACTTTTGTATGCGCGGCTCCAACCCAACTCTGTTTTTA
The DNA here is from genome assembly GCA_963583895.1 of Melanophora roralis. Classification (NCBI taxonomy): domain Eukaryota; kingdom Metazoa; phylum Arthropoda; class Insecta; order Diptera; family Rhinophoridae; genus Melanophora; species Melanophora roralis. The sequence goes on along the minus strand of OY757187.1, from coordinate 32,409,384 downwards.
CTAAACACAGAAAAAACTTTCCAATTTTTTTTTGAAGCAAACAGTTTTTGAAATTATAGATTTTTTAGATAATATTTTATTAGATCCTAATGAAATTGTTATCTGATTTTTATGTTAAACAAAAATAAACGAAAACCCAACAAGTTTATTTGTCCAATAGCATTAATTATTTTATCGAAAATGATAGACCGTTTTTTCCAAATAAATTTTTTCAAAAATCTGATTAAGTTATTTATTTTTTTTTTACAATTTTGTTTATGGGACCGATTTTAGACAACAAATTATTGATTCCGTTAAATGTTTTACTGATTTTGGTCCTATAAACAGAATTGTAATATAAAATAAAGTTTTTCTGTGAAGAAACATAATATTAATACCCTGTAAAAGGTTTGAGACCGATAGCTCTAACCATTTAAAAAAAATTAAGTAAAACTTGAATTTAAAGGGCTACCTACCGCGCCCCATGTTCCTATTCAACTGATTTTTATTTCCAAAATGTAGGCATTGTTGTAAAATAAGTTTTTGTAGTAAATCTGAAGTCGAATGAATGTTTCCCGAAATTTGGTCCCCGTCTTCAAGTATTCGTGCCAAGTTTTGTGGACACGGTGGACATATATACTGAAATGTATAGGAATGTATGCATTGATTTTTGGTTGTTTTAGGTTTTTACTTATACCTCGGTCCTTGGTGATTTCAAACAGCGATTATCTCAGTGATATTTTTGATAGTTTGACTCCGGAAAGTTTATTTCAACAGACGGACAGACAGACGAACATGAATACGTAGACTTTTCTATCTTTAAGGATCCAGCATTTACTTTATGGGGTCGCATGTGAATATTGTAGGAATTAGAAACAGAATGAAAAACTGTTATATGCCATAATCACTATTTGAAAGGTATAAAAATGAACTAATAAAATAAAACAAATAATAAATTAAAAACAAAATAAAATAAAATAAAATAAAATAAAATAAAATCAAATAAAATAAAATAAAATAAAATAAAATAAAATAAAATAAAATAAAATAAAATAAAATAAAATAAAATAAAATAAAATAAAATAAAATAAAATAAAATAAAATAAAATAAAATAAAATAAAATAAAATAAAATAAAATAAAATAAAATAAAATAAAATAAAATAAAATAAAATAAAATAAAATAAAATAAAATAAAATAAAATAAAATAAAATAAAATAAAATAAAATAAAATAAAATAAAATAAAATAAAATAAAATAAAATAAAATAAAATAAAATAAAATAAAATAAAATAAAATAAAATAAAATAAAATAAAATATAATAAAATGAAATAAAATAAAATAAAATAAAATAAAATAAAATAAAATAAAATAAAATAAAATAAAATAAAATAAAATAAAATAAAATAAAATAAAATAAAATAAAATAAAATAAAATAAAATAAAATAAAATAAAATAAAATAAAATAAAATAAAATAAAATAAAATAAAATAAAATAAAATAAAATAAAATAAAATAAAATAAAATAAAATAAAATAAAATAAAATAAAATAAAATAAAATAAAATAAAATAAAATAAAATAAAATAAAATAAAATAAATCAAAATAAAATAAAATAAAATAAAACAAAACAAAATAAAACAAAATAAAATAAAATAAAATAAAATAAAATAAAATAAAATAAAATAAAATAAAATAAAATAAAATATAATAAAATAAAATGTCCCTTTCTTAACTATCGCTAATAGAAAAAAAATACAAAATATTAATTTCTCCATTTGCTAAAAACGAGAAATTGGCAAGTTTTGAACTTGAGCCTAAATAAAAAAAGAAATTGTTTTAAAACAAATAGTTAAAAAAAAGTTTAACTAAATTAAATAATAAAAATTAAATAAAATAAAAGAAAATAATAAAACAAAGTAAAATAAAAAAAATTAAAAAATAAAATAAATTAAAAAATATAATTCAATAAAAAAATTTAAAAAATAATATAAAATATAATAAAATAAAGTAAAATAAGATAAAACTACTTTTTCTTTAAGAAAAATAAAATAATAGGCCAAAAATTAAAAAAAAATATATACATATTTTTATTTGTGCAAATTTACCCCATAAATTCTATAAAAAAGTTTAAGAAAATATTCACAAATAAATTTAATCTTAATCGTAATCTTGCAAGGCTTTTTTATAAAAAAATAAAAAGGGTATTTTCAAAAGTTTTTTTTTTTAAATATAGAATACTTTTTTACAAAAAAAAAAAATAATTATTAAGAACTATCGATGATAATTGTTATTATAGAATATTACATAAAATTTATGAAATTTTTCAAAAGTTAAAAAACGTTGAGAAAAGTGTTTTGTAATATAATTATTGAAAAATTTATGGAAAAACTTTGCAAAAAAGTTAAATGCAAAGCGTACATACGCGTTGTAAACTTATTTCTTTGCATCTCTGTATTTTCGTGTCAATCTATAAGTTTTTATTGCAATTGAGCTCTATCACAATATATTGCAATTTGTTTTAAGAAAAAATCATTGCAATTGTTGTATCAACTACTAAGTAACACATTGTTGTTTGTGAAAATCTTAAAATCATTTTTATATACAATGTTTTTTTTTTAAATTCAATTATGTATTTTAAAATTTATTACAACTGTTATACCTTTAACTAAACTACCGCAATCCCCATGGGTTCTATTAATTATTGTAATGCATTTAAGAAATTTCAAGTATATAAGTATATATCATGGCCAGATATTTATAATCCCAATTAAGTTTTTATTGGTTTTCAGTATGCAAGCAGATTGATAGTATCTATTAATGAATTCGTAAATTTAAAGTGTTTCCTATTTTAGATTCAATTAAAAATTTAATTAAAATACAACAAAATTATTTATTATTATCAGAGTTGGGCAAAATACATGCCTTGCTGTATTTGAAATACAAAATACAAAATACTTCTTCCGCTTGTATTTTAAATACAAAATACCAAATACTTTCAAGTCGAGTATTTCAAATACAAAATACAAAATACAGTATTTTAGTATCTTTTATTTGAAATACAAAAACATTTATAACCATTAATCATTAACACAAGATTTTTAAAAGTTTAATCAGATAAGCAGCCACTTGTTGAATAATATATAAATCCTGCTTAAGACTGGTATTAAATTTTATGAAAACAGTTCTATGCAAGGCACATTCAACAAGGTAAACCCAAGGCGATTTCAAAAAATTCGCCCTCTGCATTTTCTTTTTGTGTTTGAATGGTAGAATGTCAGAAAAATTAAAATTCCATATAAAATTAATTTTTATATCGTATAAATGTGAAATTGATTTTGATCAGCTGGGTTCTTAATATTACCTGGTTAAATGTGTCTTGGTTCTCTGTATGTGCCTTGTATTTGAAAAACAAATTAAATTAAAAGTAAAGTAATATCAAGACGAATTCAAAAATTTCTGCACTTCTTTTGTATACCCTTCACATAGTGATAACGGTATATATCAGTTTGTCATTCCGTTTGAAATTTTTTTTGTTTTCCATTTGCGACCCCATAAAGTAATAATATTATGGATCCTTATAGATAGGGAAGTTGATATAGCCATGTCTGTCTGTCAGTCTGTTGAAATCAAGTTTCCGGAGTCAATTAAAGTGATACGGACCAGTTATTGGTGTCAAACTTTTAGAAATATCCTGGAGACAATCGGTATTTAAAATTAGCAAAATCGGTTGACTATCGAACGAGATATAAACGAAAAATCAAAATAACCCATTTTTAGGACAAAATCCGTGCATATATCCCTATATATCTCAGTGAATATAGTCATCCTTGCCACAAAACTTGGCACGGATACTCTGAAAATAGGGACCTCAAAAGAAAAAAAATTTTCAGATAGGATCAAGGGAAGTGGTTTTTTCTCTGCAATTGCACAAATTTTGTGAAATATTTCATGCGCTAAATCTTAGAAATTATAACAGCTATCAGCTTACACTTTGGAGAAAAAATTTTTTGAGTGGGGGCAGGAGAAAGTGTAGCTCCCATACAAATGGACAATTTTTATGAAATTTTCGATACGCTATATCTCGGAAACTATAACAGCTGCCGACATCAAACGTTCTACAAAGAGTAATTCGACAACAAGACCTACGTTTTAAAGAAAAAAAAACTTTTGAGTGGGTGCAGGAGAAAGTGTAGCTCCCATACAAATGAACAATTTTTATGAAATTTTCGATACGCTATATCTCGGAAACTATAACAGCTATCGACTTCTAGTGTTCTACAAAAAGTAATTCGATGATAAGACCTACATTTTGGAAAAAAAGGTTGAAGAAGAGCAGGGGGACTAGCAGATTCCATAAAAATTAACAACGACAGGTTAATGAACCTTTTAACATGAATAATGTCGACAACTTTTATACTCTCGACCTCAAATCTTCTTCGTCTATTTCTATTATTTATACTGACGTTAAAATTTTGTAAAGTTTTCTATGGACTTTAAAACTCACACAAGGCATTTTAAATATAGTTTTTGCAGTACAAAATAACTCGACTGGATATATTAAAATACCAATGTTAAGGGTATATAAGATTCGGCAAAAGGCAAATATAGCGATCTTACTTGATGTGCTTAAAACTGTGAATGTCAAAAAATTTTAATTTTTGTATAAAATTTAATTTTTTTTACATTCACATTTCCAAATATCCGCTGAGCTCTTGATATAACCTGAATGAGTGAGACCTGTAAAAGAACGTGCCTTGCTAAAGCGAAGACGTGAATGAATACGAAGACAAAGTTTCCATTCTTTTTTTTTTTTTGAAATTGTAACATTTTTAAATTTTTCTAATGACAACTTTTTGTATAACAAAAAAATGTATTTTGAAAAGATGTATTTTGACATCATAAGTATTTGAAATACAAAATACTTCAGTGTTGGGTATTTCAAATACAAAATACATTAGAAGGTGGTATTTTAAATACAAACACAAAATACGTATTTGAAATACGTATTTCAAATACAAGTATTTGAAATACTGCCCAACCCTGATTATTATTTTTATTGATTTAATTAAAAGTATTAGTTGAATTAATATATATTTAAAAAAAAATTTATTTATATTTGTTTATTCATATATATGTTTATATATATTTATTTATGGCTATATCGATTTCAAAATTATTTAATATAATCACATAACTTATTATTTTATTTATTTATTTATTTATCTATTTATATATTTTTATTTATTTAGTTTCTTACTTAATTATTTATTTATTTATTTATTTATTTATTTTTTTTTATTTATATATTTATTAATTAATTAATTAATTAATTTATTTATATATTTATTTTTTATTTATTTATTTATTTATTTATTTATTTATTTGTTTATAGTTAAATTGACCATGTTTTTTTACATAAAATTTAGCTACTTTTTGAATGGCCCTACTCCTTTATGGATTAGTCCATACACAACCTTGTAAGCTTAGTCATAGGACGAAATAATTGTAGGTATTTGATAATGTTTCCTATCATAGTTCTAGGAGGTACAATTATCTTGTTATACTAAAGTTTTATGCCTAGAAAAGCTACAGAAAGCTTTTCTAGTCTACGAAAGAAGGTAACCAAGGAAACTGTTTAACTACTTGTCAGCTAATTAGGAGTAAGTTGGTACAAAATAGCGTGCTATTAAAGCTTAAGTAATACGACCTGCCAAAACGTGACTGAATAAAATAGTCGGCGATTATTTTTATTTTTTTATTTTATTTTTTGAAAAGTAAAAACGTTTCAGGAGGCGATAAGCAGGGAAGTTAAAGTTGAACGAAATTTTTCTTAAAGTATGCAAAATGGCAACAAAAAACATGCAAAATGGCACAAAAGAGGCATAAAATAAACCAAACCAAAATAATTCTTAGTACAGTTTTATTTGAACTAATTTTAATTGCATATCACAATTATCATCAAGAAATAATCCTCCAACGTTACATAAAGCAGTTTAAAACGTAGAAATAATTCGTTCGACTTCAATGGGTGTTATTAAAGCAAATTTTAATACATACATTTATTTCAGATAGAGCCAATTGTCTTGGATCTTGTTTGTTCCAAAACAAGGAAGAAGTTTTTGGGTTGGTAAGACAAGGCTGCTGATATTGGCCAGGAAAGTGTGGCTCATCCTGGATTTTATTACAACAATCTAGTTAAAATGGTTATTTTTTCTTCTTTTCTTGTAGCACTAAGAACCCAAATCTAACCTAACTTCTATTCATTTTGTTAATAAAAGGACCACTATAAATTTCTAGACTTATGAACTTCTTACACAAAATACACAAACTTCCCAAAGGAACGGAATATTTCCTTATCAGTCCTTAGGCTCATTTACTATTATAAACGTTTTCTCTCTTTCTTTTTGTTGTTGCAATTTAAAATGTTCCGATAGTGATTATATCGAGGATCTTAATTGTTGTTTCAGTTATGTTTTTGTTTTAGCTGTTATCCTTCTTTAGCAGAACAAATTTAAACAACCTACCTGCTCGTTTTTATTATTGTTCAGGAATTTTTATTATTGAAAATTCATTCATGTTTATGTTCACCCCCTTAAATAATGTCTTAAATGTTATTCAATTGGATTTGCTTGTTAATGGATCTTTGTGTTAATGGCATTTTATGCTTTTTACAAATTTCTTAAATAAATACAACAAAAATCTATATTATGAATCCTTTAAATGAGCGACACTTGGCCGGCTGTCTGCTTGGCACTTTTAAAACACACATTTGTGTCTCCGTATCGTGTGTACGATTTTATTCAGTGCAATTTCATTTGTCTACCTGTGCTTAAAGTATTCATTTCGTTTTAAGAGTCTTATTGTCTTGACAATGTTGTATAATTTAATCTTGTCTTATAAATATTTTGTGGCGGCTGTTGGAATTTATTTTGCATTCCATTTGGTATTTACTTATTCAAATATTTTTATTATAATTTTTTAAAATATTTTTTTATTGATTTTTAAGAAGAAAACAAAAAGAAGAAACAAATGTTAATGACTTTATTTAGAGTTTTCAGAATACTTTGTTAAGGAATTTGAAATATACATACATAAATGCAAACATTTTAAAAAGCCAAAAATTTTAGAAATTACTGCCTTTTGTATTAATCCCTTTAATTGAACTTCTGCATAGAACTATTTAGGGAACTAGTTTTTTCAGTAAGAGAGCACTTAAAACTTGTTATGTTAAAAAAAACTAAATATTTTAGCTAATTTAGTGCCTGTCTAATAACAAGACATGATTTTTATATTTGATGCCCTACTTTAAAGCTGACATGTTAAAATCTTGTGCTAGGAGTCGATGCAAAATCCATTAGTCCTGTTACGTTGCCTAAATTGTCATCATTGAGACTTAAGACGTGCTTCTTCTCAATGTTTGTGTTGAAGATTTCAAGGGTTGTTTTAATGTCGTGTTTCGGACAGCGATCGTAGAGTTCATTAAGGCTATCACTGTTTTCAGACCATTCGCCTTTCTCTTTAACAAACGCGTGTACACAAATCAGGATAATATTATAAAATGTTAATGTGGATTACGGCAATGCTCGAAGTACTTAAATAACAAAACATCTACTTACATATTGAAAAAATTTATTAGACAGACCACAATTTTATAAAATATACGATATAAAATATCTTAAAAAATTCTTCATCTCTTAACTTAATGCAAATGCTCATAATGTTAATTTTCATACACACAAAAAATTATCTGAGAAAACTTTACTTAAATCAAGCCATAGCGGTGTCAAAAGTACGGTGAGTACGGTTTTTCTTAAATCAAGTACGAAATTTCTTACTTCAAGTAAAATTTTTCAAGTACGAATTTCTTACTTTTAGCCACAATTAAGCCAAAAAAGGATTGATTTAAGTTCGGAACCGTACTTGATGTAAGCCAAAAAAAGATTGATTTAAGCCGTAAACGGGATTATTTCGAAAATGAAATGTAATTTTTTTGACTTATGGAGCTTTATTTATTTAAGAAGAAGAGTTTTATATTTTATTTTTATTTTTTTAGACACTTAAAATTTATAATTTAAAAATTCATTTTTTTGTACTTACCGAAGCTGAGATTCGAACCAGGGATTTCTGCACTGCAGCACAAGCGCGTTACCTCTAGGCCACTGAGATACTTTGTTTTTAAATGTAAAATAATATATTAAAACAACAAGCTTTTTTCTGCTTGATTTGTTGAAGCAATCCGAATAGGCTTGATTTAAGAAACTGTAAGTAAGGATCGTACTTAAAAATTTCAAATTTGGGATAAATTCAAGAATAAAATTCTTGATTTTAGAAAGCGAGTTTTCTTTCTGTGTATTTATTTAAAGTTAATTGTGTAAATTATTGTTAAACATATCCCAACAAAAAATAGAAGATATAATTTAAAATCTCACATTTTAGTCACATACAAAGCTGCAACTATATATTTTTGAATTTTTAAAAGTTATTATAACACGAATTTTAAAACAACAAATTGTAAGTTTATTCCTTTTTATAACAAAAATTTCTTTTCTAAATGCAAAAAATATAGTTTAACAAATTTTTAGCATTAAAAATATTGATTACATGCCCTGCAATGACGATCCTTTGTAAAATTTATTAGGGTTTTGGCAAATATTCGAAGAGATTCAAGCTAGCTAGTTCTGGTTTTTTCCACTTCTTTTTCCTAAATTTTTTTCTGGGATGTTAAAGATATTTCCGTTTTTATTGCAAACCCCTAAATTTACAATACTGAATTTGGAATTACAAATTACCCATTTAACTACTTCATATGTCTCCATTAGTCCTAGCAAATTTCCCTTTACTTACTGTTTCCTCATAAGTTTAAAAGTTTTATTATTTTTTTAATAGTTTTAGTGCAAAAATTCCTTGCTTTTAAATATCACACAACTCATAAAATTTTAATGTAAACTCTTGATTTATACATAAACATTTAACATCAATTTACAATTTAGCCAAGGTGGACTTTAAAAGGTGGTAGCGTTGGTACTTCTAATACAACACCAAAAACCATATGCCATTTTTACACTAAAAATCTGGGGACAAGCACCTGGACGTCAAAACAAACACACAAACAAACAAATGTAAGATCTGGGGCCAAATCGTCGCATTCGATTCGAATCGAAATTTTAAAATTCTTATTAGAATTCCTATACTTAAAGCATTGACAACTCGATCGATCGAGTGAAATTTCGATTCGAATCGAATGCGACGATTTGGCCCCTATTCAAGAAGATTTCGTTTTTGTTCGGACAAATGAGAGTAAAAACAAAATTACTCTTTAATTTCTTCAAAGTTACCCAAAAACCCATTAATTGTACATTTTGAAACATTAATGCTGCTTACTTTTAAAACTAAAATCTATTTTATTTACCTTTATACACTTAAAACGCATAACATTTTACAAACACAAGATTAACATCACTGGCAATAGCTCAAAAAAGTTAATATAGATCTGTAAAATCATATTTTTATAATAAAGAAAGGAGCAAATATTTATAATATAATGTACATTTTTACCGACAACTTTAGTTTTTTATAAAAATATTAAATTAAAATGTTATTTCTAATGCGAAATGTCTAACTAATTCTTTAATTTTTAAATAAACAAAAACAAGCTGATTTTAATGTTCTTGCCCGAACTTACCCCAAGAAAAAGTTCGGGCAAGTTTGTACAGGATTTAAAAAATAATTACTCTCTCATACGCTCTCCTAATTGCACAAAAACTGCTACCTGGAATGCTTTTGGGTAAGTTTGGGTAGCTTTGTGTAAGTTCGGACTATTTCGTTAAGCACCTGGAACACAACTGTTAAGTATTCAGCCCTTAACGTCTAGGTGTTGTAGCAAAGCAAAATAAACAATAATCAGCTGACAACACAACACCACCTTGTGTATACATACCTTGAATTTTAACTACACAGAAAGAAAAAAACACATTCAAAAATCAAGAATTTTATTCTTGAATTTGTTTAAAATTGTTCTTGAGATTTCCTAAATACGATCCGATTTTTTTAAATCAAGCCTATTCAGATTGCTTTAACAAATCAAGCAGAAAAATTATTTTACATTTAAAAACAAAGTGTTTCAGTGGCCTAGAGGTAGCGCGCTGGTGCTACAGTTTGGATAGTCCCTGGTTCGAATCCCAGGTACGGGTAGGTACAAAAAATTAATTAAATTTTTAAATTATAAATAAAATTATAAACTAAAAATAAAATATAAAACTTTTCTTCTTTAATAAAGCTCCATAATTCAAAAAATTAGCGCTTAATTTTTGGATTAATCCCGTTTACGCTTAAATCAATCTTTTTAAGCTTCCATTAAGTACGGTTTCAAACTTAAATCAATACTTTTTTGGCCTAAATATGGCTTAAAGTAAGAATTTCGTACTAGAAAAACCGTTCTTGGTTTAAGAAATTTTGTACTCGGTTTAAGAAAATCCGTACTTACAGTACTTTTGACACGCGACGGCTTGATTTAAATAAAGTTTACTTAGTTTAATTTTTGTGTGTATCTGCTTCAGAAAAAAGACGCATCTGAAAAAATAATATTAATTTTAAGCATAAAACACACACTTATATGTTTTTAAATTTATTTGCATAAAAATGTAATAAATAATTGAAAGTGAGAGGAAAACAAAGAAAAAAAAACTAAAACAACATTTTTACATAAAACCCACAATTAACTGCAAAAACAATTAAAAACAGCGTCAAGCAATAATAAAAACCAAAGTGCGATCGTAAAATAAGCTAAAATCCAAAAAAAAATCACCACAACTACTAAAACTATTAAGAAGTTTCAACAGCAACAACAATAAGGCTATGCGACAGAAGTATAAACATTACCAAGAACTGAATTAAAGCCTTATGGAACATTTGCTTTAAACGCAGCACACGTTCATCATCAGATAATTGCAAGGATGATGTGTTAAGTTTGGTTTACACTACAAATTTATTTATGTTAATCTTAGTGCACAATATGCCACTTTATGTGGAATTCGAAGAAGAAAATCCAGTAGTTTCATGCAACAATGACCATAAAAACCATGAAATCCCCAAAGTCATGACTGCGAACATGGAAGAATATTAGTCGAGTAAAGCATTGCGCTTTAAGTTGGTTAACAAAAATGTATCTATCTACTCTACACAATTTTCTATTAAAAGAAAATCTTAAACTCTGCTTAATTATTATATTTAGTTTAGGGCCTAGAATTGCTACGTTTTGAATAGACCATGCCACTCAACAGATGTATCGTCCCTTAGAACCCATGCTTGGATTCTTGGCCGCAAGGTATCTTAACAGGACACTGAACCTGTACTTTCACACCCAATTTACAAAGTGTTAACAAATGCCCAGAGTTAATGCATCCTGGCAGCTTAGGCCGGGCATTCGCAAAGAAATAAAAACCCAGTTACTTTTTTCAGAAAAAAGTGCGATTGTATGTTAACCCACCACCCAGAGACTTGTTAATATACATAATAATTCACATAATCCAAAGACTTTACATGCGTCCAGATTACACCACTTGCTTTCGGCCACTTTAGAAAAATGTTTCAAGGTCTGCTAAATTGCGGCTGATTCCGAATTAGAGGTTTGTAGAACAGGCCCTAGTTTAGCCTGCGTGTTTACCTTCTTATTATCACATCGCAGTGCCCTGTGAGAGTCCTAATTATAGACCTTAAAGTCCCCTGCTCTCCTTGAGCAGCAGGTCAGTTCCCCTCATGTCCAGTCTAGGCCACAAAAGTCTGAAGATCCCGCAATTAACCTTGTCCCTCCACGTTTGGCCCACCTCGTCCATTATCCAGACACCTATCAGTCCACCGGCTCACAACCAAGCTCAATATCCCAGGCCGTTGGTTACGTATAAATACGACCTAATTCGACCAACTATATAGAGGAAGCTTGACTACGAAATAAGGAATTTTAAGAGTTTGTATTGTGTTCTAAGTGGCTGACTTAAAACCCCACACGAGCGGTATCGGCAGCTGCTAATTTAGGTTTTAACAAAATGTTACCTACATTTAAAACAAGCTGGTACGCAAATTATAATTATTAGAGGTTTGCTGGTGTTAGAATTATTTTATTTCTCGAAAACTTTATAAAAATTGTTGAAAATTAATGGTTGGTTTTAACGAACACCTTGTCTGCCATTGCCATAGGCTGCAGATCCGCGTTGGGTGGCTGGGTCAATAGGTGGTTCAGCGCCTACGCGCGATTGAAAAAATGACTTCTTACAGACGGCATTCCTACTCTATTTTCTTATTTTTGTATCGCTCTTTCCTATTTCTCTTTCTGGCTCTTCTAAGCGGTTTTAAAGTGGGCCTAGGGGGCTAGGATGCGGGTGGCAAGCTGCACTCGTTACTACCCTTCGTTACCTAACATATTCTAGTCGTAGCCAAACACACAACTTTTTGCATCTTCATTGTTGTCCTTAGTAATATTAGTTCCTATTTTATTTCAGACAAATACCAGGTCACTGAAACTTTCCTTGTTTAAAATACGGCCCAGTTTCTTTAAAACTTATTTAGTTATTTACTTACAAAAAAATTTACTTTTATATATTTTTTAATTTTGTATTATGATTCAAAATCAAAACATGTAAAAATATTGCGAACTACTTGAACTACTAAAGCTGGCTTTACATGGTTATACAAAGTATGTATTTAGATTTTGTAGAATCAAATTATTATGAAATTCTCTCCGTGCTTAAGAAAAGAGAATAAAAGTATGTTGTAAATATTTTTCATGTTTACACAGATGGTGTTGGTAAAATCAAAAGCTGTTTTTTTCTTTCTTTTTTTCTTTTTTTTTTTGGTAACGGCATATGCATTAAGTTCTGCAATATTAGCAAAAACAACATAAAAAACTTCTGCGTCGATTTTGGTTTTGTATTGTTTCATAAAATTTAGCCACCTTCATAAGATGTTGTAAGTGCTGTCAATCTTTTACACCTCTAATGTGATGAGAATGCGTAAGTTAATAAAATGGTTTGGAAAATAAACATTTTCCAAACATTTGCTTGTCAAATTTTGTATCCGTATTCTCTCCTACTCAATATACTATGCTTTTGCAGATGAGATCTCGTATTATTCTGCAACATATTTTGACATGTCGTATCTAAAAAAAAATTTTAAAGCAGTAAAAGAATGACTAGAGTTTATTTTATTACAAAATTTTAAATTGCTTATTTAGTCAAAAAGAATAAATAGTTCTTATATTATACTCATACTATATACAAATGTATGTATATGTCGTGACCGTTCTTTATTTTAAAGTATGTAACAGCATATTTCAAAAACTAAAACCAATTTAAAAAAACTAAATGCAGATTTGAATTCGAGGCCCCAAATATCCTTGGAAACAGTTGTCCTAATTCCAAAGTTGACCTTTATTTGTGAACTTGTGTAATTAAACAGCAAATGGTACTTCATCTTCAAAAGGAATTCCTCCACACTCATACATTGAAATATTTTAATCGCCGCATAACATTGTAGGCAAACAAACACCCATACTTATGTGTGTAACAATTCTTTCTACATACTTGATTTTGGTAAAACCCCGATGAGTCATCATCATCGGTATTCATGTTGTGTAAAGAAAGAGCAACAACAAGTGGTATGCATTTAAATTGTATGGAAGCAAAAACAAAATGTAAAACTAAGCCGACAGCAATAATAATAAATTAACTCGCATGAAACAGCATCAAAATGTTGTCAAACAATAATCAGGTGTGCGCGCCAAATTTTTCTAGTGATAAAAAAGTAAACAAACAAGTGTTACATGCTCTCGTTTTGTGTTTCTCTTTACAATTCGAGTGATAAATTAGAGCGTTACCTAACCACCTTAATACACATATATCTCAAGAGAAATTTATTCAAACAAACTCAATTAAAACAAGTAAAAGCTCTATATTCGGCTGTGCCGAATTTTAAATACCCTTTGCATTGGGCTTTTTATATACCCAGCCATCTGATCTAGCCCAGTTGTTATATTACCGCCAATACTAAAATAAAAAAAATAATCTTGGTTTGAGGTCAATAGCTATCCTAGTTTTTTAACTATAAAATGTACACATTTTTAAAGTTTGTATGTATATTAGAAATAACATATAGTGTGGCGGGTGCCCTCCCCCTGCTAATTTTTGTTCCAAAATGTTAGCATTACTGTACCATTACTTTTTGTACAACATTTGAAGTCGATAGTTGTTACAGTTTCCGTGATATATCGTATTGAAAGTTTTATAAAAAACGTTCATTTGTATGCCCCTTTCCTTTGCTCCTATCGAACTAATTTATTTCCAAAATGTAGGCATTACTGTACAATCTTTTTTTTAGAACATTTGAAATTCATATCTGTTATAGTTTTTTAGATTAGGCACATGAAATATTTCACAAAATGTGTGCAATTGTAGAAGGAATACCATTTTCGTTGCTCCTATCCGAAAAATATTTTCCCAATTTAAAGTATCCTTCCCACGTTTTGTGGATAGAGTCGCTGTATTTACTAAGATATATAGGGATATTTGCGCGGATTTTGTCCTTTAATATGGGTTATTTTGGGGTTTTGCTTATCTATCTTGGTTAATAGTGAACCGATTTTGCTGATTTTAAATAGCGATTGTCTCAGCGATATTTCTAAATGTCTGATACCAAAACGTTTTTTGTGCGACTTTATTTGGCGCCGTAAACTTGATTTCAACAGACGGACAGACTAACATGGCTATATTGGCTTCCCTATCTATAAGGATCCAGAATATATATACTTAATGGGGTCCCAAATGGATTTAAAAAAAAATAACAAACGGAATGACAAACTGTTATATACCCTTATCACTATGTGAGGGGTATAAAAACACCATCATTTTTTTTTATAAATTTTCTATCATAGTGCTTCTTGTTATACTGTGTTCCTTACCTTACAGCATTTTCATGAAATGTTTGTATAGGTATTTTCATTCATCTAAAAGCTTAATTGTGCTTACTGAGCAAATGTGAGGGAATACTGGGTTTTTTACAATTACCGTTATCTGCAAACCCTAATTCAGTCATGCTAGTCAAAATGTTTTATCTAACATGCTAGTAAAATTTTTAAACTATCACATGTACTTTTTGAAGGCTTTTCCTTTCTATTTGTATACATATTAAGGATTTGGTCTCTCTTTCTGTTAAATTTTATTCCATTTCTTTGTTGCGTTTAATTTCTCCCATATTGTTTAACAATGGTTTTGACATTTGGTACACAATTATGTTTTCTTTTTCCGTTTTAATATAATTTCTTTTCTCTTTAAAGACATCTGTGACTGACCACGCCGTATACTAAAATGAGTTTTTTTTTTAATTAAGAGTACGTCAAGACGTATCGATACCACTACGAGTACATGCACATGCACATACATATGTACTATCATTTAAACTTTAACTTATAAGATCCTATTCTCGTTTACTCTTACATACATGTTTTATTCCCATTCCATATAAAATAAATATTTGAAATATTTGCTTTCGTTATGAAATATAACTTTTGTGTGAAAGTGTAAATACGAAAGATTCCGAAAGGTTTTTTAGACTTTTGGCATAAGTCGACTAAAGTGACATACTCAAAAATATGCCAAATATGTATAAACGTAAGAGAGTAACTAAATTCTTAAGGGCATTTCCATTGTGACGGTTATGGCCCTGGTACTAAGATTTTTGGTCAAAATTTCAATGGAAAAATTATGAAATTAAGCTATTATTGCTAAAAAGGCTTGGGCTTAAAACGTTTGAAAATGCATGGAGACTAAGAAAGCTTACGATTTGAAACGATTTTATTAAAGAAATTTTGTTATAAGAGTATGGTTTTTAACGTTTTAGAAAATCAATTTATATTATTTATTTTTCTAAGGTATAAAAAGATAGGTAGTATGTTTAAAGGTTAAATTAACATAATCGCCCTCCGTAATAGAATTTTGTGCTTAATAAACTGAAAGCAAGAACATTAATACAGACAGGTACTATCAAGATGATTTCAAGAAATTTACCCTTCTTTTCCCCCTTATTGTTTGAGAAAGAAAAATGAAAAAAATTTATAAAACTGATATTTGTTTTAACAAAATATTAAAACAAATTCATAATCAAGACTATGGTATAAGACTTGTATTTGCTTGTTTTAAGATAATTTATTCTAAGATATTCTTAGTTCGGCAAATGACCTGTGTGGCTATAATAGGAAACTTAGTAAATGAGTATTGAGATATTAATAGTTTTCGTTTGATCCAGTTTAAAAATATTAGCAAAAGTTATTTATAAAAAAAGTCTTTTACTCCTGAAACTTTTTAAATTAACTTACGAAAAAATAATTTATAAAATTTTTTTTAATAATTAAATTTTTATTAAAAAAAATAATTATTACATAAAAAAATTATTTTTAAGGAATCCAACGTTTAGAAGAAGTAAAACTAAATGCCCGTTCTTAAATTTACTATGTCCCTTAAAGATTGCTATATAGTAGCAGCATAGATAATTTTGCTGAGGTTTTTTTAGGTTTTCTCTTTTTTCCATATTAAAATTATTTTTTAATTGCTTTTTCTTAGTACCATTAAGTTTTGTAAAAAATTTTGTGCGGTTCATTCGTTCTAAACCTTATTCAGCATACATTGGCCAGTAGGCTAATGTAGGCCTGCACACGTTGAAAATAAAAGCAGTTGTTGAAAAAGTTAGGCTGAATTGGGATTGTACCACTTAATTGAAATGACTTATATTAACAACTCTGACACTGCAAAATACATATGTATGTACGCAGATGATGCTCAAATTTATCCTACCAGCACTGTTAACGCTGAGAAAAGCATTAACAGAATCAACCAAGATCTTAATAAGGTTCATTCTTAGGCATCAGCTAATAACCTTTGCCTTACTCCAAAGAAACCAAAATATTTATTCATGAAAGATCATTCACACCAACTTTTGAAAATAGTATTATGAACAACAGTGAAAAAATTTAAATCGTTCAGTCGGCTAAGAACCTTTGTTAAGTTCTAAAAAGCAATCCCACCTGGCCCAATCACGTAAAAATGCTTTTGCACAATCGTTTCTAAAGCTGCGAGTATTATGGGGAACTAAGTCTTACACACCATTAGAAAGAAGAATTCTACTTGCTCTTTGCTAACTTGTTTTTAAAAAATAACTTATTATTTTTTGAATCTAATTTTATACACAGTTTTACACTAATTTATATTTTTATGGTTGTTTGTATTTTACTTTTTTAATTTTCAAATTAATTTTTGTTTTTTGGTACTTTTTAGTTGTAAATAAAATTTTACAGTTTTACAAAGTAATCGAAAATTTTTATACTTTTATATATATATAAAATTACTTCATAAAATGTAAAGGTTATAAATTTAAAATATTAAATTTATTTCGCAAAATATACAAAAGAGTTTCGTTTGCGTATAATGCAAGGATTTCTCGGTGCGAAATAACGAAAGTTTTCGCCGGTCATATGACCGACACAGATGACCGGTCATTTGGTCATTATTTTCTATCATTTTCTTAAGGGCGATGTGAAAAAAATGACCGAAACTTTGTGTACGTGTGATCTTGCATCTCTCTCGCACCTTCAGATGTGATAGAAATATTGGTCACAAATGACCGAAAAAAAATGTTTCAGTGTTATTTTCGGTCACAAATTTCTTGTAGGGAAATTTAGTATGAAAAATAAGTAAATACCAACAAATATTTTTTTTATCTGTGTATAAATTAAAAAATGGACTTATACCACTTAAAAAATAATTTTGCGATAACCTTATATACAGCAAAAATTATTTTGTTGTTTGTCTATTGAATCTGTGATTTTTTATATACATTGATAAAAGGTATGTATACCCTACTAACTAGAATAACTGTTAACTAATTTTTTTCCAAAGTGTATAACAGCTCAAACATATTTGGTTTATTTCCTGCTGTAGAGTGATTTTGTATCTCTTCTTATTTTCAACTGTCAAAAAACATAGCAAACGAAATAAACCACCAAAGCGAAAACAACAATGAATACTAATGTAAAACAGAATATAAAATACACACCCATACCTATACAAAATCTCTTTTCACATAGATACTTAGATACGTCAACAACAGTTGACAGGAGGATATGGAAACGAGACGCATAAGAAACGGCAAGAGTCAAAACAAAAACTACAATTGTGTGTGAATTGTTCATGGTATTAAATTTGTGTTGTTATTGTTTTAATATCGCTTGCTTTTGTATAATTATTTGATTGTGTGTTAAAGTAGACGAATAAAGATAGAAAGAAACGTAGGAACGAAGTTTATGGAATTTAGTTATTTTTCGATTTTCAGTTAAGATCCAAACGACCGACCAAAAGGCGCTGAAATAATAAAAACTCCCAAAAAATTATTTAACAAAAATATTTCCTATATTAAATAAATCACTAGAAAAGCCTAAGAAATTAAATAAAAGTATATTTTTTATATGAAACAAGTGTGATTGCAAAGAAGAAAAAATAGTGAAAACGAATTTGTTAGAAAAAGATATAAAACAAAACTATTACGACAACTTTTAAGACTTTCAACCTAAAGTGAGGCGTGATATAAATGAAATAATCAAAAAAAAAAACATCAAAAAATAATAAATTTAAGAAGAGGTATTGATTGAAACAATTTTAAGTTCTAGTATGTGTTTTTAATAGTTAAAAACAATAAATTGCGTTTTAAATAAAAAACTTAAAAAAGTTAAATTTTTGTTGTTAATTTAACAAATATTGTTTAAGATAATAAAAAAAAATCGCTGTGTTCAAAGTTCAAGTACGTTCATTTTTTTTAACAAAGTGTGAACCAGCGTCTGCCATTTTTATTATATTTTTCATACATATTCATATGTATATTTTTTTTTTTTTTTTTGAACTTATCACATTGTGCCGACAAAGAAAGACCTTATTTAATTTACAGGGGTGTCGAATACGGGTGTATAAATTTTAATAAAACAAAGTTTTATATATTTACATGGTGTTGAATGGCTCTGTTAAATGTGAATTTTAGCGAACAATTAAAGTATGTATTTAAAAGCTTTAGGTTTGCCTTTGAAAATAATAATCGCAATGCTAGTTGGCAATTTATTGTACACGATTGTGAAACTCTTTGTAGACAATCCAGAAAGCAAAAAACATTTTGCAAAACAGAAAACAATCGTGGGCGGAAGGGGTTGTAAGAAAGTCACGAAACAGGACAGGGCTGGAAATGTTGCTTTAAACATACTCTTTATATACCTTTAACTATATAGGTATTTCTTCAAAATTCTGTAGGTGTTAGAAGAAAGTAGATCTGTTTTTTTACTAAATACTGCCTTTATACATATGTTCAGACATAAATACATACTTAAGAATAAACCCTACAAGAAATTTGTGACCGAAACTAACACTAAAACATTTTCTTTCGGTCATTTGTGACCAATATTTCTATCACATCTGAAGGTGCGAGAGAGATGCAAGATCACACGTACACAAAGTTTTGGTCATTTTTTTCACATCGCCCTTAAGAAAATGATAAAAAATAATGACCGATTGACCGGTCATTTGTGTCGGTCATATGACCGGTCAAATGACCGTCACTGTTCTGGTAGGGAAGTTTTGTTAATTAATTATTTTAAAAATTTTTCTTATTAAGGAGAATTTGTTTTTAATTTTTTCTGCACTAACTTAAAAATCAATGCCTTGATTTAAAAAGGAATTGTTTTCTTTGTCTTTCGCAAGAGAAGTATTAAATTTATTGTGCCATCTCTGAAACAGTGGATTATTATAGTAAAAAAGAGAAATTTTCCAGCTGCGAATGCCAATGTGGGATTGTATGTAAAAAATTAACCCCTTTTCTTATTTTTTTTTGCTCATTTTATGTTAAATGTTTGTTATTTGTCTTTTTATTTTTCGCAAATTTTGACAGGTATTGTCACAATAAAATGTCATTAGTAGTGCTGCATTATCTTTATAACTGCTTGGTCTGATATCTTTCCCATTCAAAATAACAACTGTTGAGGTTAAAAATTAGGTATGATATAACGAGTAATTTAGAGAGTTCTTTGTTGTGCCCTATTCTAAGCTTACGATTTTAAATTTACTTTAAAGTAAACAAATTTTTATAACGCTTTTAAATTTTTTAGAATAAAGGCAGTTCCTTAATTTTTCTTAAAAAAAAAACAATAAATATCTAACATCGAGTAGAATATAATTTAAAACAAAAAATTTTCCAAATATTCAGTAGAGTATAAAAAAACACGTTTTTTTTATTTCAACAAATAAATAAAACAACCACAATACGAATAAATTTAACTTTAAAACGGGATGTTTTTTAAAGAAACTATAAATACATAGATATTTTAAACTTTTTTAATCCAAATTTAAAGCTTCTTTTTATATAACAAATAGTTTTTTTACTCAGCCTTTTTTCGAATTCATTTATTAGTTTAAAAAAATTAACACAGTTTGCTATTAAAAAAATGAAAGTTAAAGTGGATTTAAAAACAAATATTTCCAAATTAAAAGTAGAGGATAAAATAACGACGACCTCATCATCAGTGGTTTTTAATTCATCAAAAACGGACTTAGATGAACTTAAAAATGAAGAAGGTTTAACATATACAACGACACCATCAGCAACAATAATTTTAGAAAACATAACAAATGCTTCTTCCTTCACTGTCGTCAACAACAGCAGCAGAAGACAGCCACTATCAGAAGACGTAGTAGCGGAAGAAACTTTTGACATTTTACCTCATTTATCAACAACGCGTAATAATAATCTTATCGTAAGTATCTGAATTATGCAAATAATTAAAAATAAGTAAATATGGTTAACCTAAAATATTAATATTCAAAAGCTTTTACAAGTTTCTTTATAAGCCCCAATGTTAAACAAAAGCTAACGGCGCTTTTAGAATTCATTTAATATCGAAGTTTAATTCTGTTATCATTTAAAATTATTAACTTGAAAGAATTCGACAAAAGCACTCATATTATTTAAATTTTGTTAATTCGTCTTTGATGTCCCCTCTGTCATTCGGACGGGGATCTGTCGACAGACCGACCCGTTACATGTTAAAAGCATCGCGTTGTTGACAATGTTTGTACTTTCAAAATCACCAAATAATTCAAATTATTATCAAAACCAAAGCAAGAACCTGGCTTTATCAGCTATATCAGCATTTATGTCTTTAAAATTTTTTGCAGGTTAGGGTAAAGTCCGGAAGTGGGCCTTATATAGACCCCATGGAAACTTATGGGCTGATCGTTGCAATATTTGTACATTACTTTATTTCTTAAACATTTTATCTCTATGTCGATTTGATCAAAATGTTTTTTGTTAAAAACTAGGACTATTGTAAGTGAATTTGCATTTCTGTTTTGAAATATTTTGGCACAATTTGTGTAATTGAAAGTAAGCCTTAGGCTGTTGCTTTTGAGAATTTCAAGTATTCGCACATTCTCATAATACCCCATCCTCGTACGTAATGTTGGTAAAAAACCCCTGTTTTATTGCCATTTAATAAATGTGAAATTTGACTTAAAATATTGGGGCCGTTTTTTTTAATTGGAAAAAAGCACAAAAAATGTTGTTTCTTTGTACATACATATGTAAGTAAGTATTTAAAAAAGCTTATTTTCTATTTGTATATGTTTAAAATATAAATTGCCATTTCGATTAGATTTTTTTTCATTAATTTTTTTTTTTTGTTTTTTATCTATGAAATTTAATTATAAACTGCTTTAATAATTGTTTTTCTAGTTTTGTTGTTCCCTTTTGTCGCCTTCCTGCCCATTGTGCTAAAGTATCTTGTATCTCCCTCTTAATTTTTTTTTATTTTGCTTTTGTTTTGTTTTGTTGAATTTCTATGGGAGTTTTATTTTGAAATTCATATGTTGGTTTTCGTTTTCTTTTGGGCTTGTTTTCTCCAGTTGGAATTTGCTTTGAAGTTTTTATTTGACATTTTGCTTTGTGTTAAAATTAAAAGAAAAAGATATGAGAACAAGAGAGTAAATTAATATATCATGCTATATTTTTTTATTGTCAACATTTACTACCAGCATTTGAATTGTATTCATTGAGTATTTCCGTTACAGATAAAGTAATCACAGCTTTTAAAAATTTTATTATCAAAAAATTGTTTAAAACAAATCAAAAATGGGTTAAAGGCGATCTATTTTTAATTAAAGTGGGTGTGGGGGGTACCATGCTCTGTTCCAGTCAATTGTTAAAAAAAAACTAACAGAAACAAAATGCGGATTTTTAACATTGTTATTGTATCTTCGTAGGTATAACGTTTAACATTAAAATTTAAATTTTGTTGCAAATTGGATAAACGCCTTGTAGATGTTATCTTTTCACATATTTTTTAAGACAACGCATACCTAAATGTTTGAGTTTAATATATTAAATAACAACTGATAATTAAGCAGTTTAGGGTTTACCAATGCCTCTCTCTTGTTTAATATTTCAAACTGTTATCAAATGTTATTTGAAAACTGAATTCCTAGAAAGACGGTGACAAAAGCAGGAAATATTAGCAATCCAACGTAGGTTATTACAAAATGATAAAACTAGACAATTTTTTTTAAGCTGTGTAATTTTTAGGTTTAGCTTATTTTAAGTTTTTGCGGCCCTATGTTTCTCACAGGAGTAACACTATCAGATAAAATTTTTCAACTAATTTGTACTTGTAATGTCTTTGACTTTGTCAAGTGTAGATAAGGCTTTGCAAACTTTTTTACAATTTTGAAAGCATAATCAGACCCATGGTACAATTACCTTACAAGGTAGTATCGATTCAACAGCTGACTATTTTTTGCTCGAGTTTTTCCACTCTCTAAATCTGTCAAACAGTTTGTTTTTTGACATAAACGGGGATGCTTTTACAACAACTTCATAAATTTGGTATCGAGTTTGTTGTAGTTGTTGCCGTAGCGATAGTACCTTGTAAGGTAATTGTACCATGATCAGACCCAAGCGTTTTATAAAAATTAACTCACTTTCTGTTTATTTCGTTAAAGTGTTAGCAGTTCCAGTCATAGATGCCAGATTTGACGATTTATCGTCATTTTGACGTTTTTTGGCCACAAAAAATGGCATTTGACGATTGGACGATTTTTGGCCTTAATTTGACGATTTTTATAAATGTGTTTAGCCAAAACCTAAAAATTTTGTTTACATAAGTATGACTCTAAAATAGCAAATAATCTCAAAACAGTGGTACCAAATGAAAGGTGTATAAAGGTCCTTCAGCCTTAATACTTTACGGCACAACACACCTAAAATATACTACATGTGTTTATGTATGTACACTATACATGAATATCTTATGTATTCGGCTTAAAAGAACAAAAAAACAAAACAAGCTATTATGTGTTTATTTAAAAATATTTTTAGTTAGAATGCATAACAAGGATTAGAAATAGGATCCTTGAAAAATTATTTCTGTAAAAAAAAATTATTTGTTTCAAATGCCGTAAAAAATTTCTTATATATTTGCGTTTTTTCATTTTCAGTTTGTTTTGCTTTGAATGACGAAATTTTGCCTTTTTTGTTACTACTTTTGACGAAACTACCTGTAAGCACTTTGTTTTCCCCTTTTTTTAATTATTATTAGTTAAAAAATAATTAAAATCATACATTTTAGTATTGACGATTCTCTGACGATTTCCAAAACTTCTTTTGACGATTTTTTCCCAAAGATTTGACGATGTTGGACCAAATTTATCTGGCAACTATGGTTCCAGTGTACTTGTAACGGTTAATCGACAATCATGATACTGAAATTGACTTGACTAATTACCCAAGCTTTTGCCTGCAACTTTAATAGGAATTTGCCCAAATTTTTTGAAATTCTTTTTTCAATTACCGGCATTACCCAAAGAGAGTTTTAGATTAATTATCTCAAAAAAATGTTGTTCTAAACGATCAAATTTATATATTATGTATTTACATACTTGACTTTGGTCCCTTATTCCAGCTTTGCTTGCTAAAAGAGCCCTGTTTTTAAAACACAAAAACAAACCGATAGATAAACATGTATGTAGGTTTGTACATATGTATGTATATTTTTTTAGTTTTACTTTTTTTAATATAAACAAAAGTTAATACAACAAAAATTAAATAAGAATTTTGTATGACGAAAATAAAACTGGTTTTGAATTTAGACCGATTGTGAAATAACGCAAATATGTACCTAAACACATAATATTATTTGCTTTAATTTACGTTTGCCGTTTTGTATTCAATGAACACGCTGCACAATAAATAATCTAGTATTTGTAAAAACAAACAATAACATGTCTGAACATGACTGAAATATGCAAAATAGCCAACGAAAATACCACCAAAAAAGAAAAAAAAATTGGAAGCACTTTAAAAAAAGTCAGACGAAATATAAAATTCTAAAATTTATTTATTTATCAAGAAACATAAGTGATAGTCCCAGTGATATATGTAGAACGGTGACACAGTTTGACCAACAAAGTTTCTTGCTAATTTAAAGCTTCAGTAACGCAAACCGTTTTTACAAACCAATCGATTAAAACAAGCACTGATACCCCATATAATATCAATTGTCAGTTTTTATTCGCATGTAAATTAAATACCATTACATACTTCCAAACTTTTGCGAATCCAATTAAAACAATAGTCAAAGTAAGCAAAGTTTCGGATCAAAATTACTTTCGGTTTTGTATATTTTTTTTAATACCATGTTTACACATATACAAACCTTTATTGCGTATTTAGCAAATTTATGCAATTAAGGCATTAATTAGACTCAATTTACAATACAAGACTTCAATTAATAAATTGAGCAATTATTTAGACTCAATTTACAATACAAGATTTCAATTAATAAATTGAGCAATTAGAAGTAAATTGCTTCACTAAATGAGTCCAACGTAAAGTGCAACCCTGGTGATTTAAAAAGAACTGTGTTCAGCTAGTATAAAAGCTTAGAAACTTTTAATACGTACTTATGCCATGGTGGAATAATAAGGTTACCTCGTCCCTACAACAATAACCTGTACCAATTTGTGGGCTATGTTTCCGTCTAAAGCTAAACTAGTAATGGAAGATTGCAGCTGTTATCCTTTAATTCTGGAGTCAGCTAAGTTTCAAGCAATTTCCTTAACAATTTTGACAAAGTTGTTAAAAGACTAATGGGCCTGTAAGATTTCACCTTTGAAGGCGCCTCTCCAGGCTTAGGAATTATCTTTACTAAGATAACTTTTTATGTTGACGGGAAGTATTCAAGTCGTAATAAGGCATTTAAATCAGTGTGTCCATAAGATTAAACTAAAATGTTTTACAAACTCAAAAAAAAGTGCTAAATATAAAAAAAAAATATTACAATAACAACAAAAAGTTAACATAATTAGCGAATTGAATGCAAAAATGTTAGAAAAATAATTTGATGTTTATTTTAAATAATACTGAATTAATTTAATGTTAAACAGCAAAAGCAATGCGATGGTTTGACTTTTGAACAAAATTATATAAGCAATTTATTGCTGAAAAAATGCTAACTTTTCTGATTTCATTTAATTTAGGAGCTTTTTTCACATTTAAATTGATAATAGACTCTATGACATCTAGCAATAAAAATCGGAGTTCTACCTATAGGTAACAACATCAATCGGTGATTTATTTACGTTAGTGCATGAATTGGGAGTGAATACGAGAATTTTTTCGTGATTTCTCGCAATGCGATAAAATGTCTTCTAAGAGCTTCGGCTCATAGATACAGAGAATCATTAGTCTGAGTATTCGTATTTAGACCTTTTTTCATAAGTGTGTCTGTTCTACGTGCCTCCATAAAATTTTGGAGATGGTTGTACATGCTTTTATCTCAGTTTTAGGTTGGGGCAATCTATACTCTTCCTATTTTTTACGGGCTCTTCTTTTTTTCCAAAAAATTTGTTCCATATCGGTAGAAAAAAATTTGTTGTATTTAGTCTGGCAGTAAAAATCACGTTCAACGGCTTTTTCAATATGTTCATTAGGGCTACTAATACAATCATCAATGTTTTCCGGAATTTCAAGCATAGGGTTCTAATATGCTTTTTAAGTTTCAACCAGCTTACTCTTTTAGATGGAAAAATCACTAGTTACGATTTGGTGGGAACTGCAAATGGATTTAACCAGGCTTGAACTTAAAAAATGTCTGGAATTTCTTTTTAGTCAGTTGGTCAATAGGTTGGTTGTCCAGTTGAAACAACGGTAAGTCCTATTAGAGACACGGAATCTTACAAGACCCCACCTCTAGAGGTTATTTGGCTAAAGATTTAGTGAATATATAAAAACTTTTGTATGGTTTTTTTGTTATTGTAAATCCAGCGGTTAATAAACTAAATTTATCAATACAAACATTTCTCGATTTTATCAATATAGCTTAACTGCCACAAAATATATCTCTGAAATCTTGCGTATTGTAAAAAGTATAACAACTGAACTTTAAGACCCTCCTAGGTGTCATTTAATTCCAAAGCTTTAAAAATTAAAAAAAATAAGTAAACTGAAGTCATACAATCTGGCAACTTTGTGTTCTATTACCAATAATAACAGCAACAACATAACAATGTCAAGTTCAATGTAGATACATACAACTCCAACAAATAGTTCATGAAAAACTATTAAGAACACATTAATGACACGATAAAATAAAAACAACAACAACGAAAAAGAAAAGTGTCAATAAATAATTAAAAAAAAACTGACAGCAGTCAGATTTGAAATTAAAAAAAATTTTATTCATTCAAATTTATGTGCATAAGTTACATACATATGTTTATACATGAATATACATATGTTATTTACATGCATACCTATTTACATACTTATGTACATGTGTTAATGATAAGTGACAAACAAGTCACGATAGAAACATGACATAAATTCATTGGCAACTAAAAAAATATTACTCTATTACAACAGTCACAGAGGTAAGGTAGGTCAGGGAGATGCGAAAAAAAAACACAAAAATTTAATGCAGCACCCTATTTTCGTCTCTTTGAGACAACTGTAAAGAGACAAAGTGAAGAACCAGTTAAGGTTAAAGATATCTGAAATGTAAAGGCTTAATTACTTGGTTGGCAATAGTAGCTTCTTGTCTGCCCCTTTTCGTGAACCAATCACTATCTCTAAAAAAGGATTATAGATTTGCTAGACCGATATCAGCTACATTCAACAAACTCTCTTGTTTGCTTGTTCCAAAGTGCCCAACTCACAGCCATCCCTAAATAAGAGCGGAAAGCGGAACGTTTTTTACCGCTGAGCTTTGCCGCTGAAATGCCATACCTAAACAAAAGCGGCAACGTTATGTCAAAACGATAAAAACAGGGTTATCAAACAAATAAATATAGCGACCCTGATTTTGTCGTACAAGCATGGATTCTGATGAACTAGCTCTATAATTTGTTCGTTTATATTCTAAATTAACAAGAAAAAATAAAACAAAAAATTTTATAATTTCAAATATATTTTTTTCTTGTTTTTTATTTTTTCTTGTTTTTTATTTTGTTTACAATCATGGCGCAACAATTTATCCATAATTTACAAATAATTTCACCATGTTTACAATTGTTTTCTTCTTCAACTAACTTCACTACAAAACGCTCTATCAAAATCGGATTTTCCAATTGCAAAGCGTTACCGTTGCGTTGCCGCCGCGTTATTTCGGTATGCTCCATACAAAATGTATGGGCATGAGAGCTTTTGACAGCTAAAAAACGCTTTCCGCTTTTGTTTAGGGATGGCTGTCAAACTTTTTCCTGACAAATGCCTAAAAAGTGCATTTTGACTATTGGAACTACAGCGACGATAGTATTAATTGCGTTATTTGTAAAAACTGAAAATAGCATTTTTTGCTTTGCCCCTGCTGGAATTCGAAACTAGATTGTATGGTATGCTTACACTTCAACCCTTGAAACACGCCACCATATTAAAATTAGAATGCATTTGTGAATATAAGCATCATTATTGGCATTTAATTTTTAAATTCAATTAAATATTTAATTAAGACAATATAAATTTTTAATAAAGCATGTAATTTTTTTTTAGTAAAGGCTTAAACTGAAAAAAATATTTTAAGTATCTAATGAAAGTAAAAATTTAAAAAATAAATAAGTTAAAAAAGCATCGCCTTACACAGAAAGAAAACTCGCTTTCTAAAATCAAGAATTTTATTCTTGAATTTATCCAAAATCTTTCTTGAAATTTTTAAGTACGATCCTTACTTACATTTTCTTAAATCAAGCCTATTCGGATTGCTTCAACAAATTAAGCAGAAAAAAGCTTGTACAAAAAATGAAATTTTTAAATTATAAATTAATTATAAATTATAAAATAAAAATAAAATATAAAATTCTTCTTCTTTAGTAAAGCTCCATAAGTCAAAAAAATTACATTTCACTTTCGAATTAATCCAGTTTACGGCTTAAATCAATCTTTTTCACGGTTACATCAAGTACGGTTCCGAACTTAAATCAATCCATTTTTGGCTTAATTGTGGCTAAAAGTAAGAAATTCGTACTTGAAAAATTTTACTTGGAGTAAGAAATTTCGTACTTGATTTAAGAAAAACCGTACTCACCGTACTTTTGACACCGCTATGGCTTGATTTTAGTAAAGTTTTCTTAGATAATTTTTTGTGTGTAGATCCAACCCCGACCAAGTGTTTCTTGTTGTTCCACTGCTAAGTGTGTAAGACAATTCGGCGCTAGCAAATTGCTAATATACGCGTCCACGAAAGGTTCCACACGTAAAGGAGCAAGTCACAGAAGTTGTCAATCCTCGAATCGAAACAAAATAACTAAAATTTTAAAACCAGTAAAAATCAAAAAAAAATACTAACTTGTTTTCTTCAAAAACTGCAAGAAATAAAAAAAACTTCTGTTAAATGTTTCAAATTTTAAGAAAGTGTATTTGAAAAAAATTGTTTTTTAGTTGCATTAGTTTTATACTTTGCTTAAAACTTAGATTGTATTAGCGTTAATTATAAAGTTGATAAATGCATTTTTTGTAAATTTGATTAAATCCTTACTCACGAATTGTGAAGCAGTCACATTTATGCAGTTTAAATAAAATAACTTTGGTTAAATTTATTTACAACTCGCACGCACAGGTGTGTTAAACTGCTTCGTATATCTGCAGACTTGTCACACAAACCTACATATCGTCACAGAAAATGCAAAACGCCCTATCTAACAAACAATTCAAAATTGGCTTTTTATAAATTATAGCCTTCAAATATGTACGTCATCTCGCAAAACTCTTTTTTTCAGCATAAATAAATTTGTTGATCCTTTTAAACTAACATATATGACAATAATTTGTGTTAATTGTAAATATATTTTTCATTTACACAAAAATTCTTGCCCCTTCTAAAAAATTTTTGAATGTTAGATAGGGCTTTTTGCATTTTCTGTGACGATATATACTTATTAGTACATTTACAAAAAGTTTAATACGAACTTTAAAAAAAAATTGTTGATACAGAGTTGAATTGCTCTAACTATCGTGCAGTTTTCACAATTTTTTATGTCATTCCAGCAGCACTTGATAACCAAATGTCAAATTTAAGTTTTGTGTAATAATTTTTTCGTAATGAGAACAAACCCTTTCTATTCTGATTAGTTTTTCTATTACTCGTACCTAATAGCAGTTTTGGTAATTTTATGTTTTGACATTTTTACGTTTTGTTTTTCTTTTGGATTTGTTGTACGACTTTGAATTACCGCTATGACATCATTTTAATAATATTTTTATGGTGGAGCTTTTGTTTTTTAATATTTATACTGTTTTTGTTAAGCAAGTGGATTTGTGATTTTATTTTGAAAAGATAAGGTAAAAAATATTTTAATTAAATTTATTTGAGTTTTCTTTTACACAGATGTAAATTGTCTCTCAAAGCGAAAATTTAAAAAGAAAATGTGATTTAAGGCTGTTTATCCTGTTGTCAAATGTCTTCGAAAAATTCAAAAAAAGTTTAACGGCCTTTTTTTTAATTTTTTAATATTTTTTATTCTAAAGTAATCCCGATATTTAAGTATGTATGTATTACAATTATATTATATTTTTATCAAAATAGGACATGGAATCTTAAATTATTACAAATTTATGTATGAGGATACTGCCAAACAATTTGTAATACAATTTCGACAACGTTCTCTGTTTTTAATGAATTATTCAAGGACAATAATGCAGGTAGTCTTGAGAACCCAGTTGATTATAAATACGTCTTAATATTTTGCGAAAGTAAATGTCAGATTTATTATTTTGTTTACATCAGGGACCGAAAAAATTAGGCAAAAAAACAAATATATTTTTTGCAGAAATAATTATTTTTAAACTTACATAAAAATCAATTATTATTGAAATAATCGGAAATTTTTAATTGTAATTATTTCTGCCAAAGTAAATTAATACCAAAAAAATATTTATTGCTTTTTGCCAAAAAAAATCAAAAAAAAATTTATAATTAAAAAAAACTATTCAAAAATTTTAAAAGTACTTAATTTTTAAAAAAATTTGGCTAAATACCAATAAAAATCCAATATATCCTTGTTCTTGCTTTTTTGATTTAAAAATTTTTTATATTTTTTACCTTAATTTCTCAAATACAAAAAGGAAATACAAAAGTTGAATTTACACATGGTGAAATTAATTATCAGGTGAATGCATCCGAGAGAGAATTTTTGGCTCTCTTACTTTTTCTTTTTTATATATGGAGTTTGACAACATGGTGGTAAATTAATTTGAGCCGTATTGTCAAACTCCATAGATAAAAAAGAAAAAAGTAAGAAAGTCAAAAACTCTCTCTCGGATGCGTCCACATGATAATTTATTTTACCATGAATTTGCTAAATTCGCCTTGGCCTTAAACACATTATGAAAAGCTTTAGCTTTGCTGCCAAAAAGAGTTGGATATTTTTTGCGTTTGAGACTACAGGCTGTATTGTCAAAATAAACTTAACACGTTTCTTTGTTTGTCACAAAATTACGTCTAAACGGCTTGACCGGTTTTTAAAAAAAGTTAACACATAAATATCTCTTATCATCAAGTTAGCGATAGGGATATAGTTGTTTTTATAATTTTAAGTGGGTGTGGCACCACTTCTCAGACAAAAAAAAAACAGTTTTAAACTATTAAAATTTTGGACGAATATTAAAGCCGCACTCTTTAGTCGGAGAAAAAAATTAAAAAATTCATTAAATTGTTTTTGTTTTACCTTAAAAAGGTTAAAGTTTTACAACGAATTGTGAAGAAATTAGAATTGAAAAATTTTCTTTAAAATTCAAAGAATTTACTTACATATTTATATGTACATACGAGTATAAAAAATCTCTTCCACATGACAAAACAAGTAAGAGCGCTATATATTAGGCTGAGCCGAATCTTATTGTACCCTTCACATTGGCCTTCGTACCCCCGAACTTTTTGTTTATTTTTATTAATTTTTTAATTTATGAAATATTCCCAATTTTTAAATAGAGGTCGGTGTCATATTTTAACCCTCTTAGAATGACTCCGGGAAAGTTGTAGGGGTTTTTACCCTAATTTTTTCAAATTTTGTATGGCAACCCTGTTAGGGCTCGAAATAGGGGGTAAGAATGTTCTACAAAAATGTTTGCAAGGAAAAATTAATAGGGGTCGGTCTTACATTTAAACTTTGTAGGACCACCCTGAGCGATTTGAGAAAAATAAAAAAAAAATAAACATTGTATTGCAACCCTGTTAAGAGGGGGAGATAGGGTGTAAGTATATTCCACAAAAGTGTTCGTGAGGAAAAATTAATGAAAGTCGGTCTTACATTGCACCCGTATAGGGGAAACTCTTGGGCAGTTGTGGGGTTTTTATGTAAAAATTTTAGAGAAAAAAACAGAGGTAGTTTTGGTTTTTTTGCTATCAAAAGCTATTTTTTGCAGCTATTTCTGGTAGTTAAATACCATTTAAGGGTCTATGCAACATCGGGGGACTTCAAAAAGTTTATTTTGACCTTAAAACGGACAGACGGAAATCGCTAAAACGACTTCTCTATCTTTAAGCACAAAGAAAATATATACTAAACGGGGTCTCAGATAGATATTAAAGAAATTACAAACGGAATGATAAACTTATCACTTATGTGAAGAGTATAATAAAAAATGAAATTCCACTAAATATGACGATAATTGTTGGGATTTTTATACACACTTCTACTATGGCGGCAAAAATAAAAAAAATTATTTTTAAAAGCCGAAAAGCTTAAAGTGTGAATGTGTGTGTGCCGGAATGTGGCTCACTTAAGCCATAAAACCACTCCTACCTAACACTGCTGCTAAAATGTAACCCAGTTTGAAAATCTCTTAAAATTTTAAAATTTGCTCTTTTGAGTTTGTTTTTAAAATTGTTTTACAGAATTAACTTTTTAAGCTCTTTAACTCATGGATAAAATGAGCCAAACCCCTAACTGATAAGACGTTTTCTTTTATTTGCTGTTTGAATTAAGGTAACTAGTCCCTAGTGGGACCAAAAACAAATTTCATACAAGCGACCAGCACTTTCCTACTCCACCTTCCTAACTTGGCTTAAATATTGTTTTTGTTCAGCTAATTCTTAGTAAAGTGTGTATGAGTCATCATTGTCGAAGCTTTCATTAGGTTGTTGTTAAGGTTAGTTTGCTTTTTGTAAACGTTGTTGTTTTATTGCTACTGCTGCTGTTGCACGTTTTTCTTTTTCAATTTCATTCATAAGTAAATTGGCTAAATGAACTTGTAGTTTTTATACTTTCGCATAGTGATAAGGATATTATATTTCGGTTTTTCATTGCAATTAAAATTTCTATAATATCTATTTGCGTACTTAAGTCGGATGGAAAGGGTTTTTTAATGTTAAACTATCAGAAATGTTCCTAGGCAGAACGCTTTTAAAAATATTGGTGTTCTATGGAACGAGATATAAACAAAAACCCAAAATAACCATTTTCTTTAGGACAAAAGCCATGCATATATCCCTATATATCCAAAAAAATATATAGCCACTGTTGTAACAACCCCTTTAAAGGTGGAGACCTACATTGGAGAATATTGTTTTAGGAAAGGATCAGGGGAATACATGCGCTTAATCGGAGAAACTATAACAGTTATCAACTTTAAACCTGCCACAAAGTAATTCCAATATGATGCGTATACTTTGATTAAAAAATAATTGAAAAAATGGTAGGGGGAGTCGTGGCCCCCATATAAGTTAACTTTTTTTAAGATATATTCTACAATTAATAATTGTACAACAATGCCTGGGGGAAAAAATTGTTAAAAAGAAGCCCGGGAAGTAGCATTTCTCACACACATAAAAAAACACGTTCTGAAATCAAGAATTTTTTTCTTGAATTTATCCAAAATCGTACTAAAAAGTCCACTCAGGACTACTTAAAAAAATCTAGCAGAAACAACTTGTTTTATATACAGTTTATAAATAAAAAAACAAAGTTTATTCATTTTAAATTTGAAGGGTCCCAGGTTCAAATCCCAGCTACGGCAAGTACAGAAAAAAATTCTTAAATAATAAATTTTAATGAGATTATGTACAAAAAATTTTAAAATTTAAAAGAATTAAGATTGTTGTACTGTAAAAATTGTACTTGGTTTAGAAAAATCCGTACTTAGTTTAAGAAAATCCGTACTCACCGTATCTTTGACACCACTACGGCTTGATTTAATTCAAAATTACTTGGTTTATTTTGTGAGTGCACCTTATATCGGGCTCAAAGTCAATCCTATATAAGTTGGTTCAGCATTAAGATCCTATTCTAGCTCTTATTCCTTAGCAACCTAAATATTTTCCTAAAAAATATTAAGGGTTTTTTATAAATATAAATAGAAAACATAAATATCGTTTTATTTGTTTATAGTTTTAATTTGCTTGTAGGCATAAATTGTTTGTTATACTCCTCACATAGTGATAATGTACCTTTCAGTTTGTCGTGCCTAAAAATTATAAATGTACCCTGGATCCTTATATATAGGAAAGTCGCCTAATTCATATCCGTCTCTCCGTCTGTTTGTCTGCTGAAAACGAGTTTTCAAAGTCTGGTTAAGTCCCACGGATCTTTTTTTGGCGTCAAACCAATACAAATATTCCTTTTAAAATTGCTATTTCCCATCGAATAACTACGGCTTGAGATAACCCAGTTTTTTAATAACAAAATCAATGCATATAACCCAAAACTAGAGAAATTAAAGACTGCAAACGAATTTGGCGGATCTTTTACGGATAGGAGCAAAGAGAATATCTCAGAAGCTGTACCAGATTTCGAATTTAAATCCT
This sequence comes from Melanophora roralis, assembly GCA_963583895.1. NCBI lineage: Eukaryota > Metazoa > Arthropoda > Insecta > Diptera > Rhinophoridae > Melanophora > Melanophora roralis. The sequence continues at coordinate 32,375,043 of OY757187.1, read as the reverse complement.
CTTTAAGGAAGTTCTAGCATAAGTGGGTCTCCCATTAAGCCCATAGCAAATTATAAACCGACTGTCTGGAGATTTTCGTATAAAAATCTTTTTTTCAATATAAGTTATTAGAGAGAGATTTGGGTTCCATAAAGACAAGCATAACGTATTTATGGTGGTAAGGTAAAAAATAGAACGATCTACGGATATCTGATGAGATAAATTTTCTTAAAGACTTATTTGTAGGAAGTCACATCTCAATATTTTTATTTATTTGCAGTTTATGCAGTTAATTGTGATTTTCGGGAGTAGGATTTATTTGGGGCCTTTAGTAAATTACGGGTCGGTTACAAAGGAATTCAGTCAAAAACTTCTGGACAAAGGAGCCTTTGTTGATACAAAACTAACAAAAATATAATACAAAACGCTTATTCCTGGCAAAAACTTGCCTAGGGGCTATGTGAAATAATAAGCTTAATTTCACCAGAACCAATAGGATTGATTTTTGATCCGTATATGGTCAATTCCACGTAAAACGGCCCAAATTGGGAAAAAACCGATTTTTTATTAAGTAAATCTTTTAATTTACGTCAAAAAGAAAATTTTCTATAAGTAAATTGATTTATATATTATTTTTATTTATTTAACAAGAGCATTCTGAAAAAGCGGTTTTTCTTTTTTATACGTTTTGATAAAAATGTCACACGCGTCACATTTCATTAAACGTTTTTTTCTTAAGCAAAAGTAGTTTTTTGTAAAAAAACTTTAAACTATCGTAAAAATCAAAGTAATTAAACCCGTTCTCAAGAATATTTTTCACAACTCGATCGTAAAGTAAAATTTATCTTAAATTTAAATTTGTAAGGTCACACCCGCCACAATCTTCAGTGATCACTGTGAGCAGAAATTATGTTCATGCAGTGGCTAATCGCTATCGCCTAAAAACACGCCATCCTTGGAAATCATAGCCTTTTCTAAAATTAAAATTTTGAATTGTTTGAGTTATAAGAAAAATTTTAGTAAAATTATCACACCCGTCACAATGGAATTACCCATATCAAGAAATTTTTCTGTGAAAATTTTACGGAAATATGGAAATCTGTAAATATCTTTAAAAATGCTGTACTTTTATTACAAGAATACATTGACACGAAGCCAGGCGGTAGGGATTCGCTTTAGAAAGTAAGTTTGAGTCGTTCGTCAAATTAAAAGCTGAGCCTTGAGCTATTATTTTGACGTAACAAGCATCAGCACAATCGTACAATTCTCCTAATACTTAATTGGTGTGTGTTTAATAACTCTAATGAATTTCTTCAAGCTACTTTTTAAATATGGATGTATTTGCTTTTGCCATCGCTTAAATAAATAATGGCCGCATTTGTTTTCTTTATTATTAGTGAATTTTATAGAATTTATTTAGCACATTTTGTTTTTTTTTTCTATTCGCCATTGGTGAAAAATTTTTGTTATTTTTTGTTAAACGATGTCATTATTATTGGTAGACATGATGGCCTTTGTTTCTAGTAACAGGCAGCTTATTTAAAAAAAAATATAATTTTTTACGCATCCAGCATTTGTTTTGCAGTATTTGACTTTACTATCAGCAATTTATTTTATTTCTTAAAATGTCCGCAATGTTAAGGTTATTTTTTTTTAGAATTACTTATTTTTCCTCGTGTCTTTAGTCTGTGAATATTGAAAAAAAGTTTTTATTTTGTTATTTAAAAATATTGACAGCATACCACCTTTCTTATTAACATTTTTTTTTGTCATATTTTTATTATTGAATTTTCGCTTAACCGAACTAACAATAAGTATTCAAATCTTAAAACTAATTGTGTTTATTATTAGTCAAGTCAGTACCAGGCTAAAATTTAAGTTCTCACAATAAAATTAGTTAATTTAAAAGGTTTCATCTAAGCGCAGTAGTATCCCTTCTTTTTAGACGGGTGTGCCCACTTTGTTGCAAGATGCTTCGAGCGAGCGGATTTGGATGTGTTTCCAGCTTATTTAAATACTTGCCCACATAGTTTAAGATTTCGCATTTTACTAGTGGAAAATTGGTTTCAAAATCGATTTGTAGAGTAGAAGTTTACCATCCAGACGTAGCACAGAGTTTTTACCAGTTAGCCAGTGGATTTGGGCCGTTTTAAGTTTCATCCGTGTCAACTTCGCATCTATATGAGGCTTCCATGTATGGCGGCGATCTAAGTGAATACCAAGATATTTTGTCTCGGTTCGTTGAGGCACCATATGGTTGTAAATAGTAATTGGGGAACAGGTTTCTTTGCGTAAAGTAAAAGTGACGTGGGTACATTTTTGTTCATTTATTTTTATTCCCCATAACTTTTCCCATTTCTCAACTTGGGTTACGTGTTGTTGCAGTTGGTTCAAAGCCTCTTTAGGGTCTTTATGAATACTAAGGAAAGCAGTATCATCAGCAAATATCTTATTAACATGTTAGTTAAATAGATGATGTTTTCAGCCAAAAAAATACTACTACCGTTCAAAGAGTACTGATGATGAAATTGCGTGGCTGCTTTTGAAAATGCATTCTACTCGGCTTGTATCGGTAGAAAAATCTACTTTTTCAAATAAAAGTTTCTACCAACGTTAATGGAAAAATAAAAATTTCTTCTAATAAAAAGAAATTAAATAATGAACTTAAACTTGAATAAAAAGCAAAAAATTTGTCTTAAAAACAATTAGTTCAACAAAAATAAAAAGATTTTTTAAAAAAGATCAAAGCAATAACAGTTATTGTTTTTATATTAATTTTATAATAAATGAAACAATAATTATTTCCACCAAATTAAAAAAAAAAACGAATAATTATTGTTTCTTAAAATATTCAATTAGTATTTTTTGATAATTATTTTTTATAACTATTACGGTTCCTGTTCAACACATAAAACATTCACAGATTATCAGAATCTGCTAAAAAAAAATCTGGCAACCCTGCTAAAAAAATTAATTGCAATCCGATCAGTGTTATATTGGATGTTGGACTTTTTTTACAAAAGCATCAGAACGTAATGCTTGGCACCTATTTGAGTTGGATGTAAAAGCCACAAACATTATTTTTATTTTTTTTTTTGAAAAAAGCAAAATAAAATATAAATATTTGGCCAATTGCTATGTTGTATTGTAAAACTAAAACAAAATCATTTTAAATGTTTACTATATACAATGCTACAACAATACAACACATTTTTTAACAATTATTCCTGATTAAAAATGGCATTTTTTCAAAAATGCTTTTCAGCCTTTGAAACGTTGTTTTACAAAAGAAGGCTCCTGGTTTTTAGTGCACTTCTTTCAACAAGTTAATTGATTAACATTTCACGTTCAACAAAATAAAAAGAGTCAAAAACATTTTAATATGTATATTTTTTATGTTAAATTAGCCAATTGTTTTGTTTGAAACCTTCTGTTAACAACGTACAAAAAACAATGCAATTTTATTTAACAACGGAAATACCTAAAACGTAAAAATTTAAAAATTTTTAAAATCTGTTAAAGCTATTTCCGTCAAAGTTTACAAACGGAAGACTTAAATTTAAAAAAAATATTTTAAAATAATTTTTTACATTTCGACAATAATATAATCTTTTTGTTTCATTAAAATAGCTATAAAATGAAAAATTCAAGATAAGAAATTATAGCTCCAGATACAAAAACAATATCAAATTACTTTGATTTTACAAACAACCTAGATTCCCGCCCTCCTTTCCTTTTGCGCTAAACCTTCACTTTATGATTTTTAAAATACTCTTATCAAAGAGGAACAGAAATGTAATTATTTTATAGATCATTAATTTTTTTAATACAATTTTATATAAGTCATACTTTTGAGTTGGTGTAGACAAAATAAATTCTTTAAGTTTTATGGCAAGTTCCTGCAAGTATGTTTCAAATTACATTTTTATACCCACACCACATACGTGTTAGGGGTACTATTTGTATGTGAAGGTATTTGCAATGTCTAAAAAAATCGTCCTAGACCCACCTTTGAGTATACCGATCGACTCATAATCACTTCCAGAGTCGATTTAAGCATGCCCGTCCGTCTGGGTGTCCATGCATTCTTGTAATCAAAGTACAGGTCGCAATTTTAAGGATATTTTGATGAAATTTGACACACCTGAGCTTTTTGGCTTTGGCACGAAGCCTTTTGTTTGTGGTGACTGTCGGTCCATTTTTTTAACTGCCCCAATATAAATGTTGTCCCGGAATAAGCACTTTGGGCTATAACTGATTCGAATGTTACCCTATCTTGACTAAATTTTGCGTATGTATGTGCATTTATGCCACTAACTAGTGCACTAAAAAAAATTAGTTCGGTCCCTTTTTTGATATAGCCCCTTTAGAAATTTTCTCCCGGAATAGGCACCATGGACCATAGGTGACTCGAATATTACTCTATCTTGACTAAATTTTGCATGGTCCTATGAAATAACTGATAACAAAAAAACTATTAATGAAATAACTCCCAACGCAAATTAAATAACTCCAAAAAAAAACTCCTAAAAAAAATTAAGTAACACTAACGGTACAAAAAAAAAACAACTCCCAATTATAAAGATTTAAAAAAAAGTAAAATAACTTTCAATAAAAATTAAAACCTCCTAGTAAATATGAAATAACCCTACGATAAAATTAATTAACTCCCAACAATATTTCATTGGGAGACCGACTATATCTTTCTTATTTGCTTTTTGTTAACAAAATAAAAAAAGTAAATGTACTACATAACGTATATAAACTTTTAACCCGTTAAAGTCAATTGCTCATACGTTTCGACATCATATACTGCTGACCCTTGAGTTGCGCAACATAACAAAGATTTTAGTTTGTTAATTTATATATACATACATATGTACATATTTAAGGTTCGCGCACATGATTAAAAATTTTTTTTTTTAATATTATTTCTTCTGGCAACAAGTTACAAAAATTAGACTTTTTTGTATTTATAAATGCCCATATTATAAATATTTAAATAAAAAAACAATAATAATAATAATTTTGGAACCGATTATCTAAAATTTTTTGTAAATTATTTACTTTTTAAAAATATCAAATATTAGTTATAATTTTATACAAATTTTAGCTTATTTATTGAATTTTTTATAGGATATCCTGATATAAATATAAGGGATCCAGATGTATAAATGAATTAGATGTGTGAGGGCAAAAGAAATTCTTTTTCTTATTTAATCTTCGCCTTTGGCGAACTAATAATTAGTATTCAAGTTCTACAGCTAAGTAATTAAAATAAGTCCAATCACTGTGGAACTAAAATTTAAGTTCTCAAATTAAAATATCAAATAGTTCTAAAGGTTTCATCTAAGGGCAAAATTATCCTTCCTCTTTAAAGGAGTGTGCCTCTTATGTTGTAAGATGTTTCAAGCGTGCGGATTTGTATTTTTTTCCAGCTTAGTTTATTATCTGTCCACATAGTTAAGAATTTTATATTTAACTAGTGAAACTTGCAGATCCTTGTGTCTGTGGCCGTTTTTTACATAACAAGGAGCACCAGTTATCATTCTTAGGGTTCTGAGAGACGGAAGCAGTGCCTCATGACTGCACCCTGTTGCACCAAGCTGGTTTCAAAATTAAGCTGTAGAGCAGAAGCTTGCAATCAAGACGTAGCACAGAGTTTCTACTAATTAGCCAATGAATTTGGGCCGTTTAAAGTTTTAATTGTGTCAACTTCGCATCTATAATTGACTTCCACGTGAGGCGGCGATCCAGCTGAATGCCAAGATATTTCGTTTCAAACCGTTGAGGCGCCGTATGGTTGGTAATAAAGATTGTAAACGTGCCCCATTCCTTGCGTAAAGTAAAATTAACATGAGTACGTTTTTGTTAATTTATATTAAAGGTTCAATTATATGTGAGTTACCATAACCCCATAACCATAACCGTTGCCATAAAAACCAAAACTCACTTGGTTTCTAAGGTTATGGTTATGGCGTAATGGTAAGACACCTTTAATTAAATGCAGTGTTGCCCATAAGTTGATATGGTTAAGTCACGTATAAATTAACCTTAATACCCCAAAACTTTGCCCAGTTCTCTACTTGGGTTACGTGATGTTGCAGTTAGGTTGAAGCCTCTTCAGGGTATTTATGAGTACTGAGAAAAGCTGCATCAACAGCAACTAGTGGTAATTGTGTCACTCTGAAGCTCATAAAAACGCATTATTTTTAATTGAAACTACCGGGTTATCATTTTTTCTTTTCTGGTAACACTAGGGACCCATTAGAACTTTGTGGGATCTTTAGGGCTAGCCAGTTGAACTTAATGTAACCCAACTTATATAATACATTCGAATGTACTTAATGTTTGTTATTAAAAAAAACGGTTAATAGTCCCTAAAACTTTAAACTCAAATCGATTTTTTAAAAGAGGAATTTAATTTTTATTTAATTTCTCTATATAATTTAGGGTACACCAAGATACAATAATGCAGGTAGTATCAAGGCGAATTAAAAAAATTCGCCCTCTGCAGTGAATACAAGAAAATTTTTAATTTCAAACAAAATTATTACATCTGACATTCCCTTTTACCTAATATCAACACGAATTCATATTCAGTTGCGTTCTCAACACTACCTATAGTAGTGTACCCGGATTTCATTTGGTTTACTAATTGTGATCTGATTACTAAAACTACCATAAAGGAGTTGGTAACTGCAGTTCGGAGAGAATTTCTTGGTGAAATTTACATATTTTATATGAAGTTCGACAACCGTAAATTAAATTAACAACAACAACAAGTAAACTGTGGTGAATAAAATTTTCGTTTTTTTGTGGTTTTCGTTGGCTGATGTGTTAAAAAAGATATGTAAAAGTAAACAACTTTGACAACCCAGCCTCGATTTATGCATAAAAAAGAGGATCAGCTATGTTCATAACACCACCTGATCAATAATTTCACAATGAGAGAGAACGTATGAATTTCTGACATAAGGGGAGTATCAGCTGGTAAAAAGTTTCTCCATGGTGAAATTAATTATCAGGTGGTCTTATCGGGGAGAGAATTTTGGACTCCCCTACTATTCTCTTTTTTATATATGGAGTGGGGAAATAATTTGTTCCGAATTGTTAAACTCTTTATATAAAAAAGAAAAAGTAGGGGAGTCAAAAATTCTCTTCCGGATGAAATCACCTGATAATTCATTTTACCATGAGTTTCTCTAGTGAGGCCACCTATATAATTCCACAATGAGCACACAAATTTGTATGTTTTCTTTATTTTACGATAATCATAAGAATCTTACAATGTTTTGTTATCATTTTAAAGGAAATTTTACACTTCCGATTTGAGCCCATTTATCGCACTTACAGTTTTAACACTTCCAATGCGCAACGATATGTTAGAAAATAGTAAAACAAGTTACAGAGCTTGATATTTAAGTTGTATATTTTTATTTTTAAATTGCACACACAACGCTGTTTTTATCAAGAAAATATTTTTAAAAATACTATCATGTATGTTTGTGTATGTGGGTAAATAATCTTTACAAAACACATACATATGTTATTTATTTTTACTTTTATTTTTATTTTTTTTACTATAATTCTACAACTGATTAAAAAATGTTTTGTTTTTAGCTTTTTGTTTCAAAGGCCGATATTGTAACAAAAAACAAATAAATTTAAAAAGTAAACGACTGTTAACAATTACATATTAACTAACATTTGTTTAACCCATTTTGGCGTAATAATTGTTAACCTTTTAAGATTTGAGCAATTGAAATTCTGATAGAAAACTTTTTTATTTTACTCGCTGTTGTTTTTTAAGTTATTAAACATTATTTTAAATGCTTCGTATAATATGTATTTCATTTTTGTTTTATTTACAGGTAAGTGTCCCAAATTTAAATTTACAACAAACTGTAAGTAGAGTTTGCAAATGTTTCACCACATCTTTATTATTGTTTATGATAAGTTTTAATTAAGTTTTTTGTTAAGTGCATGGATCAAGTTTAAAGTTTTCTTGTTGAACATTTATTTTAGAGTTTTAATCACAAGATATTTTAAAAACATTTAAATTATGTACAAACTAGAGGCCTGCATCAAGTCCTATTTCAAGCTAATTCAAGAACCGCATAATTTTCTAATTCTTGTGTTGTTGTGCGGTTAAACTATTTAAGTGCTGTAATGTAGTGTAGCTGCCATAGTTTCTTTGATGCAATGTAGTGTAGTTAAGAATAAAGAGTGGTGTCATGCATTGTTGTTGATACAACTTAAATACTTTCGTGATGTGTGGTCGATAAAAAAAATGACTGTGATGATGTGTGGTCAACAACAACAAAACTGTATGTATTACACACAATGTTGAACAGATACATAAACAAACATATATACAAACAGCCAAATCAATATAAAATTCATACGTAATTACATTACACTACATACATACATTAAAAATCAACCCCCGTTTTTAAAACTAACACACCAGGAACATCTCTTCAACAGTAAAGTTTCGAGATGAATTGAAATTGAAGTGTGTGATCATGATGAATTGATGTGCCGTTGTTGTTTACTTAAGTGTGCTTAAGTGTGAATATATTTTTCATTTAAGTTAAGTTAAGTAAACAAAAGTGATGGCGAACAATACAACGCAGCACTTATTGTTGTGTGTGCACACGTAAGGTATATGAAATGAATTGAAAATTCAAGATGATGTCAATTTAGTGTCATCTTGAGCTGGCCTCTAGTACAAACATAAAAATTTGTGCCTTGTTTATTTATAATTAAAAATATTTTATAAAACGTAATTTGAGGTAAATTATATTTCTTAGGTAAGAAACCTGTTTGAATCAAAGCAGATACCAAACTGTATATGATCGTTTTTAGGGGCAGGTCCACCGAAATTGAAAATGAATTTGCTTACAGAGACTTTATTTAATAGATATATTTAACCAACAACAGGTTAACAAAAGTTAATAAGAAATTATCGAAACAAGATTGATAAACGGTAATTTTTTTTATTTTTTGTTTATATTTTATAGTGGCATTTATTTCCATAAAACACTATCCCTAATCAATACGCCGAAATAGTTGTATTTATATGGCTGAAATTGATCATTTTAACAAAAAATGGGATGTATTTGACTTAAACAAATAGCTAGAACGCTATATTCGTACACCGTTCACATTGGTCTTATTGCATTCCGTCTGATCCATCTAAGTTGCCATTTGGGACCCCATAAAGTATATACATACATATATTCTGGACCCTTATAGATAGGGAAGCCGTCTGTCCCTGTTATGGTTGAAATCAACTTTCTGAACCCCCCGATGTCGCATATACCCGTTAGCGGTATCAAACTATCACAAATATCCGCGAGAAAATCGGTGTTGAAATTCAGCAAAATCGTCCGATAAATGACCGAGATATAATCAACAAACCAAGACTACTTTCAATTTTTTTATACAAAAAACACAAAATGTTAAAAAATAAGGTAAAAATCGCTACAACTTTCCCGGAGTTGCCCCTAGAGGAATAAAATGTATCACAGACCCCCATTAGTTTTTCCTCCTAAACGTATTCCTAGAGGTAAGTATCCCTTATCTCAACGCCCTAAGAGGGTTGCCATACAAAATTTAAAAAAAATATTTAAAAATGCCCACAACTTCTTCAGCGTCGGCCTTAGAGAAATAAAGTTAAACGTTTGACCCCCATTGGTTTCCTCACCCACCAAACATATTTCTAGAATATACTTACTCCCTATCTCCATCCCCTAAGGGGGTTGCCATACAAAATTTGAAAAAATTAGGATAAAAACCCCTACATCTTTCCCGTAGTCACCCGTGGAGCGTTTAAAAATGACACCGACACCTATTTAAAAATTAGAAGTATTTTATAAGTAAAAAATGGATAAAAATAAAAAAAGTTTAGGATTTCGAATGTGAAGGGTATAAAAGATTCGGCACAGCCGAATATAGCGCTCTTACTTGTTAAATAAAAAAAACATAATTAGGCAACCTTGTAGCAGATTTTGAGGTCATTAACTCACTTTTTTAAAGATATAACGTATAAATTTTTCTTTAAATTATTGCTCCTATTAGACTATTTTTTTAAAACTTGGAAATTGTAGTACAATTGCTTTGTAGTTAATTTAAATTCAATTGCTGCTACAAATGCCGAAATATATCGTATCACAAACTTCATAAAAATTGTTTGTTTGTTTGTATGGAGGCTACCGTGCCTCCTTCTCTTATCCGGTTAATTTTTTGCCAAAATATAGATATTTTGGTGCACTAAATTTGTAATAAATTTAAAGTTAATAGCTGTTGTAGTTGCCGGAATAATTTTTCTTTCAAAATGTAGACATTGTCCTGGAACTACTTGTAGCGGATTAAAAGTATATAGCTCTAATAGTTTCCTAGATGTAGCGCTTGTAAAATTAAAACTTGTGAGCCTGTGGAGGAGCTTCCACTTATGTATGTTTGGTGCCAAAAACTCGTCGTTTATCCAGTTGTGTTTCTAGCATAAAATTAAACTGTACTCCACTTTGAAAGACAAAAATTACATGTTTGCCCCCCGCTTATTAAACACATTCTAGGATTTCTTTTAAGCAAGTTATTATTATATACTTTAAGCAGGTCCCACTTTAGTTTTTTTTAATAGAAATGTCAACCACGTATTGTACAAAACTGTTTTGCTTTTAATACAATGCGGTTTTAGCTGGCATTGAATTACAAGAATTTGCCACAAAACCAATTATAAAAATAAAACAAATGTGTGAATTCGGAGAGTCTGATAAGGTTTAACTTAAACGTACAAACATTAAAAGTAACATGACATTTATAAATTTTTATTTAATTTAGAAACAAAATTGTAAAAAAACACAACTAAATATGCCTTCAATAAAAACATGTAACAATAGAAAAGTGCAATTGAAATAATTTTTACCGCTCTAAATCAAATTAAATAAATTAAATAAAAACCAACAAATAACAAATAATAACTTTTACTGCCAAAAGATTAACAAAAATCGGAAAATAATTACTATTTGATTTTTATTTTTTTCTTAAAAAATAACATTTATTTGAGTTTTATTTTGTAGAAAGAAATAATTGTTATTTTTTTAATAAATATTTAAATCAAAAAATAACCATTATTGCTTTTATAAATTATTTTAATAAAAAAAATTAATAAAAATTATTATTTCATTACAATATTATAAGATGTTATTAAATTTTATTAAGGGTTTTTTTTTCAATTCTATTAAAAATTTTTCTGCAAAAAAAAATCAAAATATAATTTTTTTTTAATTTTAAAAACCCAAATTACATAATTATTATTTTTTTAATTTTATATTCGAAGGTATACTGCCAATATATTTTGGAACTGTCTAATGTACATAGTACATTTTTGCATAAATTTAAAAAATCTAAAGGTATATGTTAAGGTATATTGGTCAAGGTAGAAGCAACTGATTAGCTGACTTTTTTCGGCCATACGTTTTCTTGTTTAGCCTGGCAAGTCTTATATGTTATATTATAGTTGTGTATAGTGTGTATGTGTGATAGCAACAATATTGACAATCATTCTAAATTTGTACAGGAAGTTGTTGTTGTAGGGACGAGGTCACCTCATTATTCCACCATGGACCCTTTCTAACATTTACTTGCTGCATACACACATACATACCTAAAATGACCTTGAATATTAAGAACGTGTTTTCTTTTAAAGTGACCTTGTTGAAATAGAAAAAATATAAACAGCCACCGAAAATTATATTTATGTATTTTATTATCTTATCAGAAAAAAATATATGAGATAAAAGTTATAAATCGTGGTGTTAAGGGGAGTTGCCACAGAAATTTCTTTAAATTAAGTAAACATTGAAAAGTACCTACACCCATGTGTTTATATCACTGAAATTTTAGGTTTAGAGTATTTTTTTAACTTATCATATATTAATGGTAAATATGTAGATATCTATTATTTGTTAAACAAATTAAGCAAAAATTTATTGAATATCATAAGATGCCAAATGCAGCCAGATGTTTTTAAATTTGTGTATGTATGTGTTAACGTTAGTTTGTTTAAACAAAAATCAAATATTATTTTAAATTGTGAACCTAAGTATGTGTAGACCTGTGTAGTATATATTGCAAAAAACAATTTAAAGCAAAGAAATTCCTCTAGAAAAAAACCACAAGCCTATCATATGCGCTCTTCTCCCATTCTGTTTAAAAAACAACAATAATCACAGAGAGTATATTTGAGTTAAATATCTTTTGGTTTGTGCTGTAAACGAGTTTTTTAAATAAAGTATCTTATGGATTTGAGTGGAATTCACAATCAGTGTATTCATTCAACTGTTTGAGCATTTTATATAAAAACGAAATTTATGACGATGACGCATTCAGTCTAAGCAAATCCACATGGTAAACTACACAAGTTTCATAGAAAATTAAAATTCTCAAGCGTCAAATGTAAAGCAAAAACAAAAAAATTTAAAACAAAACCAGAAATTGCATTCAGTGAAAAACATAAAACTACGTAAAAAAATACTCAAAAACTTAAAATAAACTCAAATTTTTGCAAAAAAAAAAACATAAAAAATCCCGGAAACTTATTAAATCCCCCAAAAACTTAAAAAAATAACAAAAAAATAATTTTCCTTTTAGGTGCTAACTGTGCTAAATTTTTATTAACTTTTTACTAGTTTGGCCCTTATCGAATTTGTTTATATTTACTTTGATATATAGTTGTTGTTGTTTTCAAAACATTCAAACAACAATCGTATTTCTTGTGAAATTTACATGAAATCATCAATTTTGTTTTCGCGTATTTATTTAACACGTTGTTGTTGTCGCCGTGTTTAGACTACGACAAACGTTTTATTGTTTTTTGTTTTGTTTCTGTGATAGAAAAAATTAACAAAATTGTAAAAAAAGCTAAAATATTATTGGCGTATTTTACACAAATTTAGCAAAAACGCCTTTTTATAAACAATAAAAAATTGTCAAAATGACTTTAGATAATTATAACATATTCGGCGATGAATATCTCAATTTACCATTTAACATGCCGCTATCTCCTTTGCCAAAAGTGGTAAGTCAAATAGCTAAAAAATATATGAATGTACATACAACATATGTATGTATGTAAAGGGTTGTATGCACATATATGCGGGATTTCATGTCAAGTGACCCAACTTTTAAAACCGATGTCTTTCGATTGGAAAGAAATTTGGACCAAAGTAAGTTCTTGCAGAGAGTAGTTTAGACACAATTTTTTAACACGATCGGTCAAGAACTCTCTGAGCTAGAGGGGTTCAAAATTTTACGTTTTCGGCAAATAGGTGTTTTTTCTTATACATGTAGTTTATTACCTTTTGCTTTTAACAAAATTCGTCCCAAATACTTTCGATAGCTTTTTTTCAATCTTCCAGAAAAAAATATTTTTAAAATTAAAAAAAAATTTTTTTTATTTTTTTTTTATAAAATAATTAGAAAAAAATTTTTTTTTCCAAATGTGCCCATTTTTTTTTTTTTTTTTTTTGCTTAAAAGAAAGCTTAGGTCTTTTGTTTGAAGAGCTTGGAAGTCGCTTAGTGGGATGCGGAAAGGTTAAATTATTTTGTTTCTTAGCATAAAATATTTTTTTTTTGCTTAAGGGAAAATTTTACATAAATAGCAAAAAAATCAAAATATAATATACGCGAAAATTGGAAAACCTCTACCTTGAGTTACAAAACATTATTTTTTATAGATATCCCACTCGCATCCCACTAAGCGACTTCCAAGCTCTTCAAACAAAAGACCTAAGCTTTCTTTTAAGCAAAAAAAAAAAAAAAATGGGCACATTTGGAAAAAAAAATTTTTTTCTAATTATTTTATAAAAAAAAAAATAAAAAAAATTTTTTTTTAATTTTAAAAATATTTTTTTCTGGAAGATTGAAAAAAAGCTATCGAAAGTATTTGGGACGAATTTTGTTAAAAGCAAAAGGTAATAAACTACATGTATAAGAAAAAACACCTATTTGCCGAAAACGTAAAATTTTGAACCCCTCTAGCTCAGAGAGTTCTTGACCGATTGTGTTAAAAAATTGTATCTAAACTACTCTCTGCAAGAACTTACTTTGGTCCAAATTTCTTTCCAATCGAAAAAAAAAGTTGGGTCACTTGACATGAAATCCCCCATATGTGTATATTAATAATTAAAAGATATCCAGATATCCAATTTCTATGTAGACACTCTAGAAAATTTTTGTAAAATTATTATGTATTATTAAAATTATCTTTATGTTAAAAACGTTTTCGTTAAGTGCCGGCTTGCGCTAAATTGTTTTTACTAAGTATATAACGCTTTTCCACAAAAAGTTGTTCATGGTTTTTTTTTACTTTTCAAAATTTTTTAACAGTTTTGATGTAACAAAATAAGATAATAAAGTAGAATATCGTATTCAAAAGTTTTGAAATTTGACTACTTATTGTTTTTTTTTTGTAGCATAAGTCACTTTTTGAAAAAAATCGAGTTATGGCAACACTAAATACAATTTAACAGTATCTTTTCATATATTTAAATATCTCAACTTAAAAAAAAGTGACTTATGCCACTTTCAAAATAAACGGCTTATATATAAATTTATACAAGGTAAATTTTTGGCAAAGCAGCCTTGACACCTATTTTAACCCACACCATATACGATTAGGGGTATTATGCGTTTGTGCATATGTTTGTTACACCCAATAGTAATAGCCAGAGATATGCATACATATGTACCTTTAATTATAACAATACGCTCAGAATCTACCTTCTGAGTAGATTACGTATGCAGAAAAAATATTCATTTTTTTTTTTAACTAAGTCATTAGTTAAAATTTTTATAACAAAATGTATAAAAAAATGTGCTAAATAACTTTATGCATAATTTAAAACTTATTTATATCTTGAACTTAAATATTTTAAAAACCATTTTCACAACAAGTTCAGTTATATACGTTTAAGTAAATAAAAAAACAGGCAAAGCCCACACGAAAACTTTTAACCTAAATTATTTTTAAGGAAAAATACTTTTTTAAAAACCTACACTATATTTTAAACACTCTAATAATTGTGTGAATTATATTTTTACACAAAATGAATATATGTTTTTTTTTAAAGGAGCCAACGTAGATACCCAGCCAACAAAATTGTCCGAAATCTGTTGCCAAATTTTATGAATACTGCACATAATCTTATTATTTTTAATATAATAAACAAAAAACAACAGCTGCCTTAAGCTAGTTTAACACCTTCAGAGTTTCCCTGCCAAGTTTTAATAACATAGTTATCAAAGTTTCTAAAATATATTACATATTGAAAATTTGCATAATTTTGTTTTAAAAAACTAGGTTATCCACAATTTTGCTTTTATTTTAGTTTGTTAACCGATTTTGCTTATTTTAAATAGTGGTTGTTTTAAGAATAAATATTCCTAAAATATAAAAACGCAATCCGTCTTTAAGAATACAGAATACATGTATGTATATATATACTTAATGGGGTTGCAAATGAATATTGCAAAAACTACAAACGGAATGGCAACTGTTATACTATAGCCTTATCAGGCAAGTCCGACAATCCATAAAAAATCCCCACGAACTAAATTATATTTTTGGAATCAAGTAATGTCGAACAATTTTGTTAACTGGGTATGTGCATAAAAGCAAATATAATATGAACTGAAAAAGAACAACAACAACGCCTTAAGTACTTAATTGGTTCATTGTCGTCTTTTGCAAATTTTTTCGTGTAGGGTTAAGATAAGAAATAAAAAAATTATTAAGTATTTGGCATTATTTGTTTCAATATTGCAATAAGAGAAAGTTGGCTATTTAATCGAATTTGCAGTGGGTGTTTTTTTTTTCAATTATAACGACCAGCTTAACACAAATATAGGCGTCAAAAAATCAAGTCACTTAAACGAAACAAACAAGAAAAGGAGAAGTATGTCAATTATATGGTTTTTGTGTCGACATATTTTCTAGTTGTAGCTGAAAAGTTTCGTTTCTTTAAAAAATTAAATATTTATAACATTACCATAGCAATGTGCATTGTGAGTCTTTCAAGATGGTGTACTAGTCTCAAATCTATATTTTTTTTTCATAAATTCAAAGTACAATGTAGAAGGTGTTGTTTTTTCACCAGATACACGTTTAACTTTAGAAAAAAAAAAGAAAATATATATCACTTTTCGCACCACGACCAACGCCTATTGCCCCTAAAATGTAATAAAAGGAATATATTTTTAAGCATTAAAATTTTTTAATTTGCACCTCTTACCAAAATGATATCATCATTAGATTTTTGATGCTAAAATATTTTTTAAAGATAAAGATGTCTTTTAAGAAGAGCAGATATATAATGTACTAAAGCACCACTTTAGATCAATTAAAATACTAAGTGATCCAGTTAGCTGGCATTTAATTTTTAAATACAAGTAAATATTGCATTGGGGTAATCATATGATACTTATGTATTATATAAAAATATAGGAATAAGTTTTTCTGTACGTATTTTGCGTGAACATGGCTGCACCCCTTTATTTAAAGTTAAAGTTTGAAGTAGCTTTTGAAAAGTCATAAATTTGAGTTTAATCCTTGAATTTAATTTATTTATTTATTTATTTATTTATTTGAGTCTATGGATAATTTCCTTACAGACTTAATAATTTTGTAATTATAGTAAAAAAAAGTAAACAAACAAATACAATCACGATCAAATTAGTAAAGAAAATTAATTATTTAAATTATTTAAATACACAATAATGTTTCTTTTAATGGCATCAATGTTTAAAGAGAAATCAATTAAGTTGTACATTTCGTTAAAGCAACAGCACAGTCTTCGAAACGGATCTGACATGGCAAAGTTAGTACGATATGTTTTTACATACAGCGGGTTAAAAGACCGTAATGTGCGTTGAGGAATATTGAAAGTAACGTTACCCAGCAGAAATTCCGAACAGATCTTACCATTAATAAGATTAAACATGAACGATATATTCAGCATGATTCTCCGGCTTTTTAAAGTTGGTAAATTGATCTCTGCTAATCTTATGACGTATGAAGGGAGCTCAGTATAATTACGATAATTATTCCTTAAACAAAAAATAAGAAATTGTTTTTGAACGGATTCAATACGATCGCTGTGTAAGTTATATTGAGGGTCCCAAATAATTGAGCCAAACTCCAAAATGGGTCTCACCAGGGATGTATATAAACGCAAAGTTATACAGGGATCATTGAATTCTTTCGCCCACCTCTTAATAAAAGCTAATGTGCTCCGGGATTTATTAACGCTTAACGTTATATGTCTGACAAAGCTTAGTTTACTGTCTAGAAGTATTCCCAAATCCATAATCACATCAACAGACTTTAAGTTATTATTATCAAGTATGTAGGTATAAGGAGTAATGCGTACTCTTGAGAATTGCATATGCTCACATTTTCCAAGGTTTAATTCCATATGGTTAAATTCACACCAATTACTAAAATTATTTAAGTCCTTCTGCAGAAGAATGTGATCAGACGGTTCTTTAATATCCAGAAATATTTTGACATCATCAGCATACATCAATATATTACAATGTTTAATTGCCTCTGGCATATCATTAATAAATAGTAAAAACAATAACGGGCCGAGGTGACTACCTTGCGGTACACCAGAGTTTACAAGAAATTTCCTTGAAAAGCAAGAATTAAATTTGACAGATTGCGTTCTACATAAAAGATAAGATTTCAGCCAGCCTAAGAAATTGCTATTTAATCCCATTAAGTTCAATTTTTCCAATAAAAGAGTATGATTTACTTTATCAAACGCCTTACTAAAATCCGTGTAAACAGCGTCAGTGGGGTGGCCATTATTAAAAGCATTATTCACGAATGTTGTTAAATGTAGAACATTAGTCATAGCAGATAATCCCTTTCGAAATCCATGTTGAAGTGGTGTCAGCAGACAGGAAATTTGGTGAAAAAGACCATCGATTAAGCATTTTTCAAACAGTTTTGGTATATCACTAAGTTTTGCTATACCTCTGTAGTTAGATATAACTGATTTGTTTCCGGATTTAAACAGCGGGATAATATATGATTCCTTCCAGATTTTGGGAAAATATCCATATTTTAAAGAAATATTAAAGATTATAGATAAAGGTACAGCTAAAGCTGCAGCACAATTCAACAAAACACAACTTGGAATGCCATCAGGTCCACTTAAAAAAGATGATTTGAAATTTTTTAAGCAGTCAAGGATCTGAGTGGTGGAAATTGTAGACGTAGAAATATTTTGATTACTGATAATTCTGTATGGATAGACAGTACTAGTGCTATAAACTGCATTCGAGTATGTAGAATGTAACAAATGTAACAAAATATTCGTCGTTGCAATTTTAAATGATTTCCTTTTTAACCTTTCTCTAAAAATAATATTAATACAGACAAAAAATAAACCAAATATTCTTTACTTAAATCAAAAAAAAAGTACGGTGAGTACGGATTGTCTTAAAGCAAGTTTTAAATATTCTTAAACCAATTGCTATTTATCTAGTATGAATTTTTTACTTTAAGCTACATTAAGGCCAAAAACCGATTGACTTAATTTCGAAGCCGTACTAGATGTAAGCTTAAACAATTTATTTAAGTGTAAAAGTATCAAGCCAAAATTAAAAATATTTTATTAAAGAAAAAAAGTTTTGTATTTTATTTTTATTTTATACATATTTAATTTTTATCATTCGAAAAATTTTACTTGCCGTAACTAGGATTTGAACCTGGGACTCTCTAAACTGTAACACTAGCGCGCTACCATCTACATAAAAACAACCAGTTTTTTTCTGACTAATTTTCTTAATAATCCGACCAGACTTGATTTAAGAAAACCTAAGTGCGAATCGTACTTTAAAATTTTAAGTACGATTTGGGATAAATTTAGGAATAAAATTTGATTTTTAGAACCAGCTTTACTCTCTGTGTACTTAAAATATTTTGAAAGTATGTCAAGAAAGAATATTTGGTTTTACAAATAGTTTTTTTGACAAATTTCCATGGAATAATTGTCAAATAAGCCCTTAATAAGTAAAAAGGAAATATAATAAATATAGGGGTTTATATTTAATAAAATTGTGCTTTGCTAATGTAAAAAAATTCAGAACCAAGTTCGGGTTTCAGCCATAGCAAACTAACATTTTTCAGAAATTTGTTTTAATATTAAATGCAAATCTTTGGCTCTTGCAAAAACTAGTTTTTACCCAAAAACAAAACAATTTTTTTATATTCACACTTGAATGCTTCTATATACTTTAATATTTTTATTAAAATTTTTTTTAATGTAGGCTAACTTTCTCCCTCTTTCCCTGTCTCCTCTGATTTCATATGCTTACAATGACCACCTATTTATAAAACTTAAACCAACATTATCAAATGAACTTGTGACAGGTTAATATTAATTCCATATTAAATGCACAAAGTATTATATACATAATTTGATCTTTGGGTTAAACCAACAATAAAGAAACATAAAAAGGTTTAACCCCTTTTTTATTTGCAGTTTTAAGCTTTTTTTATATTTGTAATGAATAAACTGAACTTTAAAGTCATCAATCCTTAAAACAAAATCACGAAAGTGGCACGTGTGCAATCACACTTAAAACCATACGATACTAACTTGATATTATTACTACAATAAATATATAAAAAAATTTTAATACGCAACATTTTTAACATATTGTAAATGTCATATTAAGAATTTGCGAAATTCTTTCTGCTTCACATATCTTTTAGTCTTTTACTGGTTGGGCATTAAGTTATTTAGTTAAAAAAAACAAAAGAAACGAAAATTGAGTACCATTTACCAAAAATAAAAACAACATACAATATATGTATGATAAAAATATACATACTTTGTTTTATTTTTTTGTTTTTGCGATAAAATGTTTTTGATATGCATTTTTTTTAAAAAAGAAAAAGAGGGATTATTTTCCGTTTAAGTGTGTTATACACCCAGTTATGTTAAAATAAAATATGCCTTGCTGCGATAAGATAAAAATTATATTTTAAAAATGCTGGAAACCAATTAACGCGGGTGGACTTACATACATACTTGTACTTTACCATGCACAAAATTTATACCCTCCACATACATAGATGTAAGGATCCGTATAGATAGAAACGCTGATTTTGTCATGAACGTCTTTTCAAATCAAGTTTCTGGTGGCAACTCAAGTCCTCCTTAGACGGTTATCAATCTTTTAGAAAATTTTCTCAGCAGATCGCTGTTTAAAATCAGTAAGATCGGTTTAATAGGGATCAAGATATAAACTAAGAGCGGCAAGCTTAATTGGGAGTTTTTTTGAAATATGAGCCAGGGAAGGAGTAGATCACCCACAATTGCATACATTTTATAAAAATTTTGATGTGCTCTATTGTATAATATGAATGTTTTGGAAAAAAATTAGTTAAATGGAAACAAGAGAAATGGTAGCCATTTAAGAAATAAAAAAATTTATTTTTAAGAGAACGTAGAGATTTTCGAAAATCAGCTGCCATCTGCTTCGAAATCTCAATCTAAAAAAGGGATTAGATTCCTTTTGAAATTTGTGCTAAATAAAAGAAAATTAACAATTTTGAAATAAAAGTTCCTAGTGGAAAACTCAGTGTTTAAAACCAAAACTTGTTTTTGAGTAATTAAATGAAATTAATTAATTTTTTTCTTCTAAATACACAAATAAAAAATTGTTTATTAAAAATATTAAAACTCCGAAGTAGTTTAAAAATCATAGCCCGCCCTCCAAAATGTTGCCTCTCTCTTACATAAATTTGGCGTGATAGTAAGCGAATCGACTGACAATTGTTATCAAGGCTGAAGGTCCATACCACACGTTGTATGCTCGGCTGCGCTCTATGCGTATCATATTTCTGTTCGTTTTATACAAGGTATATTCAACAAGGTAGGAATAACTGATCAGCTGACTTCTATTTCCGCCATATGATTTCTAACTTAGCTTGGACACTTGTTTATGTTATACAATGGTTGTGTATACTGTGTGTATGTGTGTTCGCTTCATTTTCGACAACCAAGCTGGAATTAGCAACAACAAAATACATGCTGAAGTTTTAAAGGAAGTTGTTGTTTTAGGGACGTTCCCACCTTCTTATTCCACCATGCGTTTGTTTTTGCCAAGTTACATGCAACACGTTTTGTACGGCAAGTAAATTGTTTTGATCAGCTGTTTTGTAACACAAAAGAGATGACACCTAAAATAAAAAAGTAGTCGATAACAACAATGTTAATATATGGTACATAAGAGAGTTGTGTTAAAAATTAATTTTAAAGTATTTTATTCTTGAAATTTTTGCAAAATTTATATAAAGTCATTTTCTTTTTTTAAATACTGTTTTTAACACAAAATATTACAAAAATAGAATCTACCACACACACATGTTTTTCGACGGTTTTCGGCGGCCCAAATAGCACTGATCTGCAAAAAAAAATTCTGGCCTTGAAATAAAAATTTGTGGATATGATGGTGTTTTGATCAAAATCGAACAATTTATTCTTAAGTTATGATAAAATGTATCATAACCGTCTTATTTCCGGGATAATATTAGTAGGTCCCATAAAAAAAGTTTGGGTTCGATAGAAAAAAACCGAAAGCGGTTGAAATCTCTATAGTCCACATATTTTTATTTAAAGGCAATTTTTGCTGCAGACTCTTAACCCTCTATTACTTTAATCATTCTAGTTTTTATTTACAAACAAGTAATTTAAATAAAGAACTTATGGCATTAAATTAATTTTCTACTTTAACTTATTTATCAGTTTTTTTATTTGCTTTCCCTTGAAAATTTTTTATTATTATTTTTCCATTTTTAAGCCAAAAAAAACTTGCTTTAAATAACAGAAAAGGGGTGGTTGGCATATATAAATGCCATTTGTCCGGGTAAGTTTGGGTAAACTTAAACTACTTTGGCTTTTTATTGCATTTGACTGTCCCTTTCAATACACACAAACGCAAAATAAAAATAGTTCCTTTATATCCTTATTTTTATTGTTGCTGTCAAGTTAAGTCTGCACGTTATTGCTGCTGTAATGTCGCTATTGTTTAACAGTGTCGCGACAAAATGCATTTAAATGAATTAGTTTTCATTTCTTTGGTTTGTTTTGCGAGTGGAAAGCAGTGATGTTAAATTGCAGTCGCGTCAGTTGTCTCGCATTAAATAAAAAAAAGAACAACAATTTTATTTGTAAACTCTACCTTTTTGTGGGGTATAGTTTCAGAGTGAGGTTGTAAGAGGGGTTCTTTTATTTTGAAACAAAACAAAATAAATGTTTGCGTGTTTTCATTATTTTGTTGTTGTTCTTAATTTATTTATTTTTAATTTTTTTTTGCTTTAATATATTTTTATTTTGTCTACCCCAATGAGCCAACTTAAAAATGCTTAAACTAATGTGCGTGTTGGTATAGTTCAGACAGAACAACTGACTTGGTTCTGTTGTATTTTATTAAACATAAAAGAAAAATACAATTATTTATTAAAAAGAAGTTTACAAATATTTGCTTAAAGGATTTCGAACTAATATTTCCTTATATATTCAGTTGCGTTTAACTGATTAATCTCAAGGACCCCACAAAGTCCCTTTGGGTACCCCTGACTCTCTTAGCAAATGTCAGCAGTATCGGCTTGCTAATCCCACATATGTTCTCCAGTTTTTAAATATTCAGTTTCCTTATCCCCCGGTACACCATCATCCACAAAAAAAACTTCGTTGCACCTATCGCGACTACGAAAAAAACATGTCGCTTGAGAACTCTTAGTTAGTTAAGGGCGACAACGCAAGATCAGCGGCAGTCAGTGTTGAACTGAAACCCAGTAAACATCAGAGCGGAGCTATATTGTGGTTGTTTAAGCATATTCCGAACCTAGGTAAAACCATTGCTTGATCATCTCCATTTTGTAAACGTAAAAATCTTAAAGAAATTTGTTGTATTATCAAACAAAAGCATTATATAGATTGTTGACAAAATGCTTAAAAAGCTATAAATGGTTAAAAGGGTATTTAACAGCGCAAGGCTTAAAGGGATGAACATGGACTGAAAAAGATACAGGATATGCTTCAATAAATTAAAAAATATCTCTTAAAGGCGAAAAGATAGTCATGGTCAAAGTACTTTGAATCCATCGACATTGTAAACGAGATGTCAAAATTTATATGAATACAATTTAAAGGCCCTAGTGTAACTGGAGGCATTAAAAAAATAGATGGCTCATGGAAGAAGTCTAACATGAAAAACCTTAAGCCTGCTGATGGATGCTCCAGAATACAGGGAGTTGGTTGTTGGGGAGCTAAACATAGTTTATTGAGTAAATAATACAGGGATAGTACATAACCTAGTAGCATTCCATAGGTTTAAATGGGAGGTATCTACCTTTCAGCCTTACAAGTCACCGGGCCCGGACGGCATTAATCCATTCATTTTGAATTAGAGGCTACTACTCCTAACAAGACACTTTAATTTTCATTACTTCTCTCTTTCCCGGGATTTTCTTATTATAAAAAAACTCGTTTAAAAAGCAGTTGTTTGAGCTTTGTATATTTTATTTTTAAAAATGTTTCCCAAAAAAGATTTACATTTAGCCATTCATTTTTCTATGTTTAATTGAAACCGGTGTTCTTTTATAGTATTAAAAAAATTAATTAAATTGCATGAATGTTTTTTACAGAAGGATAATTTCTTTGAATTAAATGAAAAAAGATTTATATTCTACTGTATTTAATTAAGTTGCTGTAAATCTGATTTTATTTAGGCCAGTAAGATCAATCAATGTTTCCTAAGAAAAAAAGTCAATAACAAATTTAATAACAAATTTGTATATAAAGATCATGAAATGTTTTTAATTAATCTTTTTTTATCTCTTTTTAGGTAAGTGCCCAACATTCTTAAATATTTAACAAATGTAAGTTATAATTTAAATATTTATTTAAGATGATTTTCTTTGGCAATGAGAAGTTACAGCATTATTTCGAAATTTTAACAAAAACCTGTACCATTTTAAAGTTTTCAAATATATCTTATCGCATATGAATTTATAAGTGTCCCATTTTGTAAAAGTTTCCTTCTATTTGTTAAAAATTTAAAAAAGGTAAAACAAATTTTTAACTTAATTTGCTTTGTTGTTTGATTAAATAACGAATTAATTTATAAAAAAAAGTCCTTCAGTGAAAACTTTTTCCCCTATATTATTTGTTTACAGAAACTAAATCTTAAATCTTAAAATTGAGCAAAATTAGGTCGAAAAAATAACAAAAACACAGCAGAAAAGTTTCAATAACAATTGAAATAAAAAAAATTATTTTGTTTAATTCATAAATAATTTAAAATACTTTAGTTTGGTCTAAACAATAAGGAATATAAATATAATTCCAGTATTCAAATTCTAATTAAAGTTTGTTTAAATAGAACAAATCAACATTCAACTTACAGTAGTACCGAGAGTGCTGACGAAAAATCGTAGCTGATTTCGAAAATGCATTACACTCGGCTAGTATCGGAATTACTTAATTTTTAATGAAATTTCCATTCTTAGCTATCACATTTTTAATAATGAACTTAAGCCGAATAAATAGACATAATTATAAGATGTATAAAAAAGTTCAAATAAATAACCATAAAATGAAAATACTTTATTTATAGGGTTTGTTGTTGGTTAAGTTTGTCTATATGCATTTCATTGGTTTTTACACCAAATCATCAGTAGACTTTAACCACCCAAATTCTTAAAAAACTCATGAATATTTTCTGTCTTTATATAATAACCTCATCAAACAAAATGAGAATTACTATAAAAAACCAAAACGTTCAAGTTTTTTTAAGAATCCAACAAACCATTATTCGCTATTCGCTTGTTTTGATTTTCTTTTTGTATCTTATCTTATCTTGTTGATAGTAAAAATATGGGCTTTAGATTTGTTTTTTAGATACATATATAAACATACTTTTTTAAGTATTATTACATAGCTAGAATAAACTTGAGGAAAAAATTAACTTACAAAAAAACTTGACAAATTACTTTTTCACTTTACACTTGACGCGCATTAAAAAACTTGAAAATCAGGCCAAATCAGGCCCGTATGGCAACCCTATATCTAATGCTTTATTTCTACAAGTAAAAAAACAGTTTATTTTCCTGGAGAAAATAATGGCACGTTAATTTAAACTATTGCAGAAATCTAAAAATTGCTAGAGGCATGTAAAATCGATTTTCATTTTTTTAATGATACGTTCTTTTGGGTTTAAGACAACGATATGTATATCTTGTACACAACCTAATCCAAATTTCAATTACACAAATTATTCTTACCAAACCAAAGCAAAAAAAAAAATAACTCTTGTGTTTTAAATTCAATTTACAAATTGAAAATTTCTCACTAACCACTTTAATGTAATTAAATAAAATTCCTTTCCTTTTCACCAAACATTATGTGACAAATTACTTTTAGATAAGTTTGTATCCAAATACTGCATATACTGCCCTTCAATGTTATTAAAGTAAATAGAAATTTTGCCAATTTTTTTAACAGCAAACATGTAACCTGTAATTTTGCAACTTGTAAAGCATTTCTTTTTTGATAGAGTATTAATACAAAAAAAAATAAAATCGTATCTTTTTAGTTAAAAAAATTAAAGAGTACATATGTGCCGTTTTTTAAAATGTGTCCTTAAGTATAAAACGTTGCCAACATCAAATTAGATTATGGCCGTAAAATTTTCTCAAAAGACACACTTGGAAAGTTAAAAACGTGTTTCAATTATTATTGTTGGCAAATTTTAAAATCAAACAAACGAGCGAATTATTAAGTCTGAGTAGCAACAAGCACATGTGTAGCAAGCACAAAGCTTTCAACCCTAATTTGTGTTGCATCGTAAATACATATCGATCGCTTAGTATGAAAAAGGCGTAACTCAATTTTTTTTTAGCTTATAGGAAAGGAAAAACACTTTTTTTGTTAAAATTTTGCACAAAAAAAAGGTTAAATGCAACTTAAATAAAAAGAGGCAATAAATTTTATTTTCAATTAATAAGCTAATGTTGAGGTTGACACTTGTTTAGCAAAATAAGCAAAAAACGGTATTCTGAAAAAGAATCGAGTTACGCCTTTTTCATACTAAGCCTTCAATATGTATTTGTATTTTGGGCCAATATGTCTATAAGTCATATTGCAATCATTAGTTGTTTGTTATTTTAGTTTTGGCTTAAAAACTTAATGCATTAATATAGAAGTTATTTTTGAAACTAAATTCTCTATTGGTCATGGTCAGCAGTTAGATAAAATAATAAATAAATAAAAATTGTACACTTCAAAGTAATGGAACTGTTAAAATCACTTTAAAAATTTTCTATTTAATAATTTCCTTTCACTTAACACTATCAGACAAATCAAAAAAATACGTTTGTACGTCAGTTTGCATGTATGTACAAACGTATGTGTATATTTTTGTAAATATATATATATATGCATTTCCTTATGTAGTTAAATATCGATGGCTTAATATGAAAAGGGCTTAACTCAAATTTTTGTAACTTTAAAAGGAAAGAAAGACATAAAATTTAAACAAATTGCGTATAAAAAGAGGCAACAAATTGTACTTCCAATAAAAAAAAAACAAAAAATTTATGTATGTTTCACAATTGTTTGCCAAAACGGTTTTTGAAAGAAATTGAGTCACGCTTTTTTTTATATTAAGCTGTCGATACATTTTTACCGAAATAAAATCATAAAAAAATTGCATGTTGTTTAAATTTGTTTAATAGAAAAAAAACCTCAAAAGCAAGAAAACTTCCCAATTGAGACATAACAACAAAAAAACAGAAAAAGACAAAAAGCTGCATGGCAACAGCGATTTTGAACATTGAGGTTAAGAAATACTGCAAAAAAATTTTATCTCGTAAAGTTATTTCTTATTTAAGTATGTATGTATGTAGCTCACCATCATAGCGTATGAGTATTATTTTGTGTTTCCCTTTAAATAAGAAAGTATGGAGTTTAAAATTTGACAGTATTATGTAAAAAAGTAGTCAGCTGCTATTTAATTTTTCTCCTTTTTTGTTGGGATTCAAATATTATTATTTTAAATTATTTGTAAAAATTCAAAATGCTTAAGAAGGAAAAACAGCTTAAACGATTGAAATTTTAAGTTTATCTTTTTTCACATTGTTAAAAGAAGTTTTTTAAAGTATTTTTAAATTTTTTTTCAATATTTTTTCTTTTCAAAATGTTTGTGTTTTCTGCAGAGTTTTAGTAAATATTATTTGAGGTGCTCTGTTTCTAAAATTGTAATATTTTACAATACCTCTTAATGATTTAAATTTTTAAAATTTTTTTAATGTGTACTTTATCCTAAACTCAAATATTTTAATATTGAATTTATTCAAAATTGTGAAATTTTTATGTATGGTTCGGGAATACTTTAAAAAAAATATCTGCATGGCATAGATTGTAGCGCGCTAGTCTTGCAGCCCAAAAGAGTCTCAGGTTCAATCCCAGCTACTTCGGATACAGGAGAACATTTTTCACATAATAAAAATATTTATAAAACTCTTCTCCTCGTAAGTCAAAAAGATAGTTTTCATTTTTGGATTGATTACCCCCTTTTTACGCTTAAATCAAGTACGGTTTCAAACTTGGTTGGTTGGTTTTCGTGGTAGTTCGCTGCCCCCAAACTGTCAAGTAGATTCTAAATGACCCCATGACACCATACCACTCGATAGGTGAAAGGCCCCATTAAACCATGGTCCAAGGGAAAATGGAGTACTAGACCCACCCTCTCGCTTTGATGTATCTAGACAGGTCGATCAGCCCAATCGCAAATACATCCTCTTGGCTATCTAGTACATGATGGCCCAGGAATTTGTGCCTCTTTACAGCCAGAGCAGGGCATTCGCAGAGAAGATGGAAAAATTATTCCTCCTTTTCCCAATTCTTGCAGCTGCGACAGTCATCGTTGAACGTGAGGCCGAGTCGTTCAGCATGCCTTCCCAGCATCCAGTGGCCCGTTAGCACCGCCAGCAACTTCGAAACTTCCACACGATTCCGGTTCATAAGTTGCGTAGTACGCCCGACATCAAAAGAGGTCCAAGTTTGCCTGGCGACCCTACACGTATCCAACCCCGCCGCCTATCGTGCGCAGGAAGAATCTTAAGATGCTGCTCTTAACAGTCTGCAACGGAACTGCCACTGTGTTCACATTGGAGATATTCAGAGCAGATCCTTTCTTAGCTAGCTCATCTGCTCGTTCATTACCAATTGGAAAATTCTGAAATACAAATAGAAATTTCTGAAATACAAATAGAAAATTCTGAAATACAAATAGAAAATTCTAAATTACAAATAGAAAATTCTAAAATACAAATAGAAATTTCTGAAATTGAATTAGAATTTTCGAAGTTAAATTAGAAATTTCTGATATTGAATTAGAAATTTCTGAAGTTAAATTAGAAATTTCTGAAATTGAATTAGAAATTTCTGAAGTTGAAATAGAATATTCTGAAATTGAATTAGAAATTTCTGAAATTGAATTAAAAATTTCTGAAATTAAATTAGAAATTTCTGAAGTTGAAATAGAAATTTCTGAAATTGAATTAGAAATTTCTGAAATTGAATTACAAATTTCTGAAGTTGAAATAGAAATTTCTGAAATTGAATTAGAAATTTCTGAAATTGAATTAGAAATTTCTGAAATTGAATTAGAAATTTCTGAAATTGAATTAGAAATTTCTGAAATACAATTAGAAAGTTCTGAAATACAATTGGAAATGGTGTAGATAAATCGTACCTGGCTAAAAAAATCCCTGCTTGGTTTAAGAAAATCTGTACTTACCCGGGAGGGCATATGGGTGATGTGTTGATAAATGGGCTGGCTAATCAAAAAAAATCCATACGATAGCTTTAGAGTAATATACATATGTATCAATTGTTGCCCCAATTACTTATTTCAAGAGGTACACATGTATGGGGGCTGTGCGTCCCAATCAATTGGAAAATTTCGTAAACAACCCCTTTCTAAATTTGGATGTATTTAATGCAGCAGTCTCTTTAAAACCCCCAATTCAGGAACATTTTTAATTTAACACTTACCAAAAAATGTCAAATTTTGACTGTTTTTAAAGTTGGTGGGTCGACCATAAAAAATCCTATCAAAAAGAAATGATAATTTACTGTTTATTGATTATAAGGTCTTTAGACAACTAGCTAACCAGAGAGGCAGACATACGACTAAGAGGTTGTTCTGATTCAACCAGGGGATAGGACATTTGTTTAAGGCTCAACAACCATAAACACAACTACATATCAGCAATATCAACTGGAGAAAATGGAATTAGTCGCTTGAACTTATACTACAAGTATAAATGATTTATTCGGTATTGCCAAGTGTTATAAGTTCTTTACCAATTGGTAGCAAAATAAACTTATATGATGTCCAAAACTAAATCATGTATAAAAACGAATACTCTGTCTTTATACGCCAAACTGATCATGTTTAGGGGTCCTTAGGATTTGTGATTTGCATAACTTTTTTTACCCTGAAAACTTTAATCAAAATGGTATTTTAAGAATTAAATTTAGAACTAAGTACGTTAAACCTTAACGTATTAAAATATAGAATAAAAATACAGTTTTATTGAAATATATGTTAAACCCTAACTTTAGATTGTATTAATATTTTAAAACTAGAACAAAGTGATACTATTTTATGTACACGTGTGTGTGTGTTTGTAATTAATTTTAAGCGTGAATATTTCAAGTCCAAGTAAATTGTTTGTATGTATGTACTTTAAATTCACAATTCACAATGTATGTACTTTAAATTCACAATTAAACCTTAAAAATAAATCCCGCTCTAGACATTTCTAAACTTAACGTCATGGTAGACTTGATTAGCCATTTTTTGTGCTAAATTTTTTTTTAATTAACAAAAACCAAACAAAACTGCATGCAATTTTTTTTAAATTCGTTTAAAATGTTTAAAGCTCATTAAAGCCCGCATTACAATTTCATACATACATACGTACATACATACATGTCTACAAGCACAACTTAATTTATCAGCAACCTTAACAAAAAAAACAATTTTTTTAAAAAGCAGAAAAGGTCTGGGATTTTCTTTAAATTTATTTATTAAGTAAAATAAGTTAAACACAAAATTATACTTGAAATTTTAGAAAATACAACGAAAAAATTTCAAATAAAGTTTTAAAAAAGTGGGTGCCTTGGCATTTGTACATACATACGTATAAGCAATAAAGGTAAAGGCCAGCATTGCCAGGCTTGCAAATTTTTTAATAACCTTATAGGTACAATTTTGAATTAAAAATATTTTGTTTACGATATAATTTGACCAAAAATGGTTAAGCTTTTTGCTTTTTATTCAGGAAAAAAATATTTTTTTAAGTTTTTTTAAATCTTTCTGTTGTGCCATTGTTGTATGTTGGGTAGTCAAGCCATTAAATCAGTACAAAACGAAACTAAAGATTTATAACATTTTATTTTATACTAATGTGGCACACACCATACGACAATAATAAATTTTGGTGTTAATGTATTTTTATACTTTAAAGTCTGTTGTTATGTCCGTCCGTCTATTTACTCATCCGTCCAAACCTTTTGAAAAACGTTAATTCTCCTTTTTATACCCTTCACATAGTGATAGGGTATATATCACTTTGTCATTCCGTTTGTAATTTCTTTATTATTCATTTGCGACCCCATAAAGTATATATATTCTGGATCCTTATAGATAGGGAAGTTGAAATAGCCATGTCCGTCTGTCCGTCTGTCCGTCTGTCCGTCTGTCTGTCTGTCCGTCTGTCCGTCTGTTGAAATCAAGTTTCCGGAGTCAAATAAAAAGATACAGACCAGTTAATGGTGTCAAACGATTACAAATATCCCGCTAACAATCGCTATTTAAAATCAGCAAAATCGGTTCACTATTGACCGAGATATAAGCGAAAACCCAGAGTAACCCATTTTTTTTAGGACAAAATCCGTGCATATATCCCCATATATCTCAGTAAGTATAATCACTCTTGCCACAAAACTCGGCACGGATACTCCTAAAGAAGGGACCTAAATAATGGAAAAAGTTTTTTCAGATAGGACCAGGGGAAGGGGTATTTTTCCTACAATTGCACAAATTTGGTGAAATATTTTATGCGCTATATCTCGGAAACTATAACAGATATCGACTTAAAATGTTCTACAAAAAGTGATTGTACTCAAAGATCTACACTTTAAAGAAAAAATTTTTTGAGTGGGGGCAAAAAATGGGGTAGCTCCCACACAAATCGACAATTGTTATAAAATATTCGATACGCTATATCTCGGAAACTGTAACAGATATCGACTTAAAATGTTCTACAAAAAGTGATTGTACGCAAAGATCTCCACTTAAAAAAAAAATTTTTTGAGCGGGGGCAAAAAAAGGGGTAGCTCCCATACAAATCGACAATTATTATAAAATATTCGATACGCTATATCTCGGAAACTATAACAGATATCGACTTAAAGTGTTCTACAAAAAGTGATTGTACGCAAAGATCTACACTTTAAAGAAAAATTTTTTTGAGTGGGGGCAAAAAAAGGGGTAGCTCCCATACAAATCGATAATTATTATAAAATATTCGATACGCTATATCTCGGAAACTATAATAGATATCGACTTAAAATGTTGTACAAAAAGTGATTGTACGCAAAGATCTACACTTTAAAGAAAAAATTTTTTGAGCGGGGGCAAAAAAAGGGGTAGCTCCCATACAAATCGACAGTTGTTATAAAATATTCGATACGCTATATCTCGGAAACTATAAAAGATATCGAAATGAAATGTTCTACAAAAAGTAATTGGGCAAGATTGCCTACACTTTAAAGAAAAAATTTTTTGAGTGGGGGCAAAAAAAGGGGTAGCTCCCATACAAATCGACAATTATTATAAAATATTCGATACGCTATATCTCGGAAACTATAACAGATATCCACATCAAATGTTCTACAAAAAGTAATTGGAACACAAGGCCTACGCTTTAAAGAAAAAAATTTTCGGGTGGGGGATGAAGAAGGGGTAGCTCCCATACAAATTAACAATTTTTATAAAATTTTCGTTACGCTTTTTCTGGAAAACTTTTACAGCTATCGACTTCGAATATTCTACAAAAAGTAATAATCAAATAATTTATACATTTTGGAAAAAAAGTTGGAGAAGAGCAGTGGGACTAGAACATTTAATAAGTTTTATTAACCTTTAAATATGGATAATGTCGAAAACTTTTAAAACTTTCGACCTCAAATCTTCTTCATCTATTTCTATTATTCATATGAACGTTAAAATTTTGTTATTTTTTCTATGAACTTTAAAACTCGCACAAGGTTTTTTATTATATTATTTGCAGTACAAAATTACTCGGCTGGGTATATTTAAAGACCAATGTGAAGGGTATATAAGATTCGGCACAGCCGAATATAGCGCTCTTACTTGTTTTTTTTTTGTTTTTTGCCAGGCATTATTTATGATACTCAATAGTATGTGGCGTGCAATAACCAAAGTCACTGACTTACTCGCTTGCCTTTATTTTAATTTTATTAAAATTTTTTTTATTTTATTTGTTTTAATTTTTTTTTTTTTTTTTTTTTTGCTAATTTTTACGAAAAAGGAAATTTTATAAAAAATTAATTTTAAAAATTTTATCACGTTACATTTAACTATAAAACCCTTTATTGAAACCAGCTTAGAATGTAAAATAAAATGAAAAATATACACAGCGCTTTTAATTTAGCGCGTTTTTACTTTAAATAGCTCATAATGAAATTTTTTAGCGCATTTTGGCGCGTTTTTTTTAAGGTTGTTAACCTTTAATTTTAAAAACTTAACATACTGCTTATGATTGTCGATGTGTGTTAAAATTAGATCAGTTTTGTTGAGTTCAGATAATATGGTGGTAAGTAAATTCTGTGTAGAAACGCGACTAGTCCGTACTTGCGTGTATGGACTAGTCCATAAAGGAGTATCCCTACTTTAAAAGTAGCCCAATTGTATGTAAAAAACACGGCTCATTTGACATTATGATGTCCCTGGGCCAGGCCATCTAACCCATCTTTGCATTACATCGAAGTAGTTTCAAAACTATTTTATTATACACCATAGAAAACTAGTTTAACAACTACGACAACTCAATATGCGACCGTTAAGACACAAACACCTGTCGCTTACACAGAAAAAACTGAGTTGTAGAATCAGTAACAAATTTCAGAGAATCAGTAAATATTTTGTCTGGCTGAGGACCTACAATGAAAGTTGTAAATTTAGACAAACTATTTTGCAAGAATTTTAGTGTCTGTTAAAAAATTTTGCTGAGCTGGTTAAATATTTTATTTGTCTAGGCGAAAATTTTGTTTGATTTAAAAATCAAATAAAAATATTATTAGAGACTATTAAATAAATTGACTAAAAAAATAAATTATTTTGAACAAGAATTTGTTTGAAAAATTTTTTTTGTAGTTTTTTGTGTGTAACTACAAGTTCTTGTTTGCCAATGACGTGGCCAATTACTGCATCACAAAGGACCATATAGTCCATTTTAACTAAAATTGACCATGTGGTACAATATTTTTTTCAGGGTAAAAGTAACTTTGGGTGAACCTACGTTAGTTTTAAATTTAAATTGCATCACAACACTGTCAAAAAAATATAACAATAAATTTGTATTGACCAAAACACATTTCAACGAATAAAAAAAAACAAAATAAATGAACGCACATCCACAAATTTAAAATCAAATATGTAATGAGTAAATGTAAAACTGACTTGTCAAAATTTTTTTTGCATTTTTCTTTCTGTTAGCCTTTTTGACAACGATCATAAATTAAATTTTTAATAAAAGAATCGTTGGTTTAAGCGAATACGTGCTTAACAACCTTATTAATCAAATTAAGACAGTTGCTATAATTAGAAAGTATTTTTTTTAAATATAAGAATGTGTTGTAGGGCAATCGATTAGTTGTCTTGTTCCAAAAACCGATTTTAAATATAAAGCTTCTCTTATAAAACTAATTCTTACTACAATATAAGAGTAAATACGATTTTCCATATTTATTATAGTTATAGTATAGTTGTATAGTATATCTGTCAAATAAGTCTTTAATAAACCTTTTTTAAGTATGTATTATAAATATGAGCATCCTATTGTGGCTATTAAGGTATAGATATTGAAAATTTTACATTAACAGCAATGCAATAGCTAAAACATAAGGACAATCGCTATGCTTTTTTTTGATACTGTTTCAAATAAAAAGCTACAAACAAACGGCAAAAATCCCGGGCTTACTCCTGATCCTTGCTAATCACATTAGCCTGTTAATGCAAATAATGTCTGTACTATATTTTTAATTCTGATATACCTTTACAAAAAAATCTCCCTTAAAATTACTTTTGTGCAACCATACATAGATGTGCCTTAGGGCGTTTGATTATTCGAGATTTTCCAAAACCCGGTTTTCAATGATTTCAAAAAGCTGTAACAAAAACCGGTAGCTTTTTTAATGTAAGAAAACTTGGTTGACTGGTTGTTATCAAATTATACATTTTGTTATAAAAGAGTCGGACCTTTGTCGATGTTCCTGCTGACGAACATTTTTTTAAAAAAATTTATATTCTTTATAGGATCTGAAATTAACTCAATTAGAGAAATAGCGTCTTTCTAATTAAAACAAAAAAAATCTAAAAAGAAAGTAAAGCGATCATACGCTGTCGATTTTGATAATTATAATAATAATAATAATAAACTAACTAAATACTATGTAGATGGCGTTAGTATATAAAAAAAGGAAAAAAGAAAAAGCTTTGGGTTAGTTAATTTAAATGAAAAAAAACTTCCGAACAAAGATGATGATGAAACTCGTATCTGTTTTTCGAAAATGCATTCTACTCGTCTAGTATCGGTAAAAACTGGTTTTTTCAATAAACATTTTTCCTTTCTTACCTAACGCTAATAAAGTAGTAAAAACTAAAAATATTATTGCCTTCATTTGCAAAAATTGATAATAAATATAATAATAATCGTTATTTTATATTAGTTGAAAATATAACAGTTATGTCTACCAAAAAAAAAATAAAATAAAATTGTTTTATTTTCTTTTAAAATAATCTAGTTTTACACAATCAAGATGGTGTGCGTCACTGGACTCTCCGATGTTTCTTTGTGTGTGCTTTCTGGGAAGTCCAGTTACCCAAAAGGCAAAACAAATTGTAAAATTTCAGATCTTACAGTTTTTTTTTTTAATTTCTCCTACCACTTTTAAAACATATTTATTTATTTGATTACATAAATATATTGAATAAAAACCCAGTAGTTATAAGATAAGAAGTTGGTTTATTTGAAAAACCAACATTTGAAAAAAAATCGAAAGTAGCAAATGCAAAAAACCGACTCTATTCGACCGGTTAAAAATATTTGTTGATTACTCTACTATGTACGTATTCGAATATAATTGTTCCTACATCGACGAACTTATTTAAACAAAAACTGACGTGTTTTGCTATTTTTATAAAAAAGAAACCAACAATCGTTTAAATTTTTAGCAAATATTTTGTCGCTTCACTGTACATTTGTTTTTGTATATTGCTTTATTCTGTTGTCACAACAACATTTGATGACGTAACTGATTTATTTTTTTTTAGTGCCACAGCTGTGATAGCACAAATTTTAATTTAAAAGTTGTTTATATGGACAGATATAAAAACTGTGCAAATTTTAAATGAATAAATATACATAGGACTTTATATTTTTTTAAGTTAAAATAAAAACAAGTAAGAGCGCTATATTCGGCTGTGCCGAATCTTATATACCCTTCACATTGGTCTTTAAATATACCCAGCCGAGTAATTTTGTACTGCAAATAATATTATAAAAAACCTTGTGCGAGTTTTAAAGTTCATAGAAAACTATACAAAATTTTAACGTTCGTATGAATAATAGAAATAGACGAAGAAGATTTGAGGTCGAGAGTTTTAAAAGTTTTCGACATTATTCATATTTAAAGGTTAATAAAACTTGTTAAATGTTCTAGTCCCCCTGCTCTTCTCCAACTTTTTCTCCAAAATGTATTAATTATTTGTTTATTACTTTTTGTAGAATTTTCGAAGTCGATAGCTGTAATAGTTTTCCAGAAGTAGCGTATCGAAAATTTTATAAAAATTGTTAATTTGTATGGGAGCTACCCCTTTTTCTGCCCCCACTCAAAAAATATTTTCTTTAAAGCGTAGGCATTCTTGCCCAATTACTTTTTGTAGAACATTTTATTTCGATATCTGTTATAATTTCCGAGATATAGCGTATCAAATATTTTATAATAGTTGTCGATTTGTATGGGAGCTACCCCTTTTTTTGCCCCCACTCAAAAAAAATTTTCTTTAAAGCGTAGGCATTCTTGCCCAATTACTTTTTGTAGAAACTTTTATTTCGATATCTTTTATAGTTTCCGAGATATAGCGTATCGAATATTTTATAATAATTGTCGATTTGTA
This sequence comes from Melanophora roralis, assembly GCA_963583895.1. Taxonomy (NCBI): domain Eukaryota; kingdom Metazoa; phylum Arthropoda; class Insecta; order Diptera; family Rhinophoridae; genus Melanophora; species Melanophora roralis. The sequence goes on along the minus strand of OY757187.1, from coordinate 32,338,476 downwards.
TGGGAGCTACCCCTGTTTTTGCCCCCACTCAAAAAAAATTTTTCTTTAAAGCGTGGCATTCTTGCCCAATTACTTTTTGTAGAAACTTTTATTTCGATATCTTTTATAGTTTCCGAGATATAGCTTATCGAATATTTTATAATAATTGTCGATTTGTATGGGAGCTACCCCTGTTTTTTCCCCCACTCAAAAAAATTTTTCTTTAAAGCGTAGGCATTCTTGCCCAATTACTTTTTGTAGAACATTTCATTTCGATATCTGTTATAGTTTCCGAGATATAGCTTATCGAATATTTTATAATAATTGTCGATTTGTATGGGAGCTACCCCTTTTTTTGCCCCTACTCAAAAAATTTTTTCTTTAAAGCGTAGGCCTTATGGCCCAATTACTTTTTGTAGAACATTTCATTTCGATATCTGTTATAGTTTCCAAGATATAGCATATCGAATATTTTATAGTAATTGTCGATTTGAATGGGAGCTACCCCTTTTTTTGCCCCCACCCAAAAAATTTTTTCTTTAAGGCGTAGCCCTTAGCGTGCAATTTTTTTTGTAGAACATTTTAAGTCGATAGCTGTTATAGTTTACGAGATATAGCGCATAAAATATTTCACCAAATTTGTGCAATTGTAGGAAAAATACCCCTTCCCCTGGTCCTATCTGAAAAAACTTTTTCCATTATTTAGGTCCCTTCTTTAGGAGTATCCGTGCCAAGTTTTGTGGCAAGAGTGATTATACTTACTGAGATATATAGGGATATATGCACGGATTTTGTCCTAAAAAAAATGGGTTACTCTGGGTTTTCGCTTATATCTCGGTCAATAGTGAACCGATTTTGCTGATTTTAAATAGCGATTGTTAGCGGGATATTTGTAATCGTTTGACACCATTTACTGATCTGTATCTTTTTACCTGACTCCGGAAACTTGATTTCAACAGACGGACAGACGGACAGACAGACAGACAGACAGACAGACAGACAGACAGACAGACAGACAGACAGACAGACGGACAGACGGACAGACGGACATGGCTATTTCAACTTCCCTATCTATAAGGATCCAGAATATATATACTTTATGGGGTCGCAAATGAATGATAAAAAAATTACAAACGGAATGACAAAGTGATATATACCCTATCACTATGTGAAGGGTATAATTAAAAAAACTACAAGTATAAATAAATTAAAACTAGCTTACTTAAAATAGTTGCTCAAGATCAATTAATTATTTAATTGTTACTCTAATTTTAATATTACAGTTATAAGACAGTAGCAGTAACCGTTATTTTACATTTTTTTGCCACTGTTATTACCAGTGATTTTCAAGTCACAGGTACAAGTACACTGAGAAAAAAGTTAACGTGCCTTTAGAATAATTTTTTTCATATATTTAATTATTGAATCTACGCTAGTGCGAACTAACAATAAGTATTTAAATCCCTTAACTAAGTAATTAATATTAGTCCAGCCAGTACCAGACCAGTGAATTTGTATGTGTTTCCAGCTTATTTAAATTGGTTTAGTTTATGATTTCGATGTGAGGAAAAGTCACTTTTGTTAAAGAAAGAATTTGCGGACTTAAAAGTACTTTTCTTTCTCATCTTTCTCTAAATTTCTTCTTTCCTTCTATCTCTATTCTTTCTATCTGCCTCTCCAAGTAACACAAAGGGACCGAATTAAGCGGACCCAAGTGAGCTGTTTTCTTTCCTTTAACGTCTGCCTGTTCTACTTAACTTAACCTAATAGTAACCTTAGATTTGATCAGGAAAAGGGTTTATGAAAAAGTAAAGAATTTTGAGTAATGAAAGTTACTAACTATTCGTATTATAAATAATAGTGTATTTTGTGCACCACTCCATGTTTGTTTTCTACTTGCTATGCATACATATGTATAATTACAGCACAGAATTTCCAATGTCAATTTAACTGAATAAAAAACTAAACATTTTAAGATCTAAAAATAAAAAGCTAAATCAACTTGTCTTTTTTAAATTAAAAAACAATTTAAAAAAATTAAATCTATAATTGTTATTCTAAAAACAAAAACAACCAATTCCAATTTGACAAGTTCAAGTGTAAATAAAATTACTTGTATTAAAAATAAATTTTTTATATTTTTTAACTTTAATTATTGCCACTCGTTGCAACTTTTTTAACATCTGTCAGAAAATTTAAAAACAATTTCAAAAAGTATATTTGATCACATTTAACATATTTTTTTTAATTATGTGCAGTAAATTGATTTAATGTGAAATATTGTTAAGTTTTTTTTTCGCTACTTAAAATTGAATCAAACCATTTTTATGTTGCCTTTATGTGAAAAAACAAAAATTATTTCAATATGAATTGAAATATATAAATTGTAATTTGCTGTTAAAAAAATATGCATTAAATAAAAAATTAGTTGCCAGGGTGCTTAAATTTTCTTTGAATTATTTCGCCAAATTGTATGCCTAAAATTACCATAATCAAAAAATAATAGTTATTTCATGACAAAAAAATAAAAATCAGAAAACAGTTATTGTTATTTACAAAAAAAAATAAAAATCAAATATTATATATATTTTTTTAAATGTATTATATTTGGCATAAATTCTACAGTCCCTTATTTAAAAATTTTTTATTGCGTGAAGAAGAAGAATGTTTACAAAAGAAATCATACCGTTACAAATGAAAAATTAGTATTTGTACCGATTACAGTTGCGAAAAACGACTTTGTTTTCTAAGGAGAACATGCATAAACAATTTTGAAATTTAAAAAAGGGGTTTTAAATGAAATTTTTATACAAGATCAGTATTTAAAATCTATTTCAAATTTAAAATGTTTTATGCATATCCGCTAAGTGTGAAAGTAAGTTTGTCAACGCATTTTGAAAAATTTTCTCTAAACGTACAAGAATGTAAAATCTTTCAAGCTCAATGCATTTTTGTCTGTTTCATGTTTTTGTTAATTTTTTCTTAATTTTCCTCTCATTCTATGCACTTACAACACCCGTTTTAATTTTATTATATTTATTTTGTTATATATATTTTAGTTTTAATTTATAGGGTTTGTTGTTGGTTAAGTTTGTATATATGCATTTCATTGGTTCTTACACCAAATCATCAGTAGACTTCAACCACCCAAATTCTTAAAAAACTCATGAATATTTTCTGTCTTTATATAATAATCTTATTAAACAAAATGAGAATTACTATAAAAAAACCAAAACGTTCAAGTTTTTTTAAGAATCCAACAAACCATTATTCGCTATTCGCTTGTTTTGATTTTCTTTTTCCCCTTACATTTGAATAACCATTGGTTATTACTAAATGTATTGAGGGGCAACCGAAAACAAAACCTTGTTGTTAAACAACACAATTTTTAAATTATTTAGGATTTAATCCCAATTTTCTTGTTAATTTATAGGGTTTGTTGTTGGTTAAGTTTGTCTATATGCATTTCATTGGTTCTTACACCAAATCATCAGTAGACTTCAACCACCCAAATTCTTAAAAAACTCATGAATATTTTCTGTCTTTATATAATAATCTCATTAAACAAAATGAGAATTACTATAAAAAAACCAAAACGTTCAAGTTTTTTTAAGAATCCAACAAACCATTATTCGCTATTCGCTTGTTTTGATTTTCTTTTTCCCCTTACATTTGAATAACCATTGGTTATTACACGCAAAGAAAAAACATGGTTGATACAATCACAAACACAAACTATCATTAATGATTGGCTTAATGATTATATCAAACATATTTATGGCAAGATCTTGTGGATCATTATATGTTTGTACATGCTAACCATGGTCAATGGTTAATGGTCATATTGAACATTTTTTTTTGTTCATATGGACCATTTAAAATCTTTTCTCGAACATATATTTATGTTTGCGAGAGCTATTTAAAATCTAACCTTTAACATATTAATATGTTTCCTAAGACCTTAAAAGCTTCTAATAATAATAATAATAAATTTTTGTGGTTATTATTATTTTTTTATTAGGAAAAAAATAGTTTTGTATATAATTTTTCCTTAAAAATTACGTACATATATAAATATACACAAGTATTTGAAAAATAGTTTAGCAATTAATAAATACATACATATTTACACATGTTTATGTACATATATTTACATTTATATAAATAAAAAACAAAAGTTAATTTTATATACTTTTTTATGTAAAAACATTCACAAAATCCACTGTGTTTATATACCGCCCAATATCCATTAAAAAAGGTCTGAACCTTATAATAAAATCATATGTTAGATGTTTACGTTGGTGGTTTCTGGAATATGGCAAATTTTCTTCGCTGAAAATAGAACAAGTTATGTATGTTTTGTACGTCACAATTGAAATAAAACATTAATTAGCCGATTCAATAAACGCGGTGTAGTTAAAAAATTTATTAAAATCTATTGTCATAATGGCTTTTTTTTTTAAAAACTATTATTATCAATTTAATATTGCTCACATTTAAGTTATTCACAACCCGCACTTCTAAAATTAAAACTTGAAATGACGCTCGTTTCGGCTTTTGAAAGCGTCTTAAAAAAATTGTATATTCTGCACAAACATATGCTGGTCGTATTGACATTAAATTTTTTTGCATTACAAAGATAAAATTGCATTGAATAAGTTTTGGAATGTAATATTAAAAAAATAAACCGCTTATGTTAAAGCAAAATTTTCATAAATGCGGAATAATTTTGCCATACTACTTAGTTTTGAAAAATCTCATAGATACATATTAAATGTATATTGACAATATTTTATGCGGATAAGACCTTTGACATGTTTATTACTTAGTTTATTTCTGATTTTGCTTTTAACAATTTTTTATAAAGGAAATGAAGACTTGCAGATATACATAAGTTATACCAATCAAGAATGTTATTTAAAAATTTGTCCACTAAGAAGTTTGAAAATCCCGGCTCCAGACACATTGAATAAAAAAATGTTTTTTCAAAAAGTCAGAAGTCAATCAGTTAAAGTTTTTATACTCTTCACATCGTAAAAAGGCTATATATCAGTTTGTCCTCTCGATTGTGATTTCTACAATATTCACTTGCGACCCCATAAAGTATATATATTCTGGATACTTTAGGATAAGTCGATATTGTCATGTCCGTCTGCTTTTAAGCGAAACCCAAAATAACCCACTTTTAAGGACAAAATCCGTGCATATATCACTTTATATTCAAGTTAATACAGCCTCTCTTGCCACAAAACTTGGCACGGATACTTTGAAGATGGGGACCTAAATTCTGGAATTTTTTTTGGATAGGAGCAGGGGAAGTGGTATCCCTCCTACAATTCCACAAATTTAGGTTAATACTTTATGTGCTAAATCTGAGAAACTACAACAGCCATAGACTTAAAACCTGCTGCAAAGCAGTTCCAGTATAATACGCACAGACAAAATTCGTTTGGTTAGTAGAGAGAGGGAGGGGCAGCCACGATACAAACTTCTATGCAATTTTTTATACTCAATATTATAATAATAATAATTGTTACTGACTTTAACTACATAAGGTAATTGTACAACATACCTGCACTTAAGAAAAACAAATAAGTTAGATAGAAGCAGGGAAAGGGGAAACAATAACAGCTGTGGACCTTAAGCTTCTAACATAAAGTAATTGTGCCACAGTGCTCTGATTATTTGATACCAAAACGCATTTTTTGCGGATTTATTTGGCTTCGTAAACTTCTTTTTAACAGACAAACAGACGGGCATTGCTACATCGACTTCAATATCTATAAGGATCCAGAATATATATACTTTATGCGGTCGCAAATGAAATTATAAGCGAGATGAAAAACTGATATATACCCTTAACACTATTTTTTAATTAAGTACTACTGGAGTCAGTTATAGCCTAAAATGCTTATTTCGGGAGGACATTTGAATAGGAGCTATGTCAAAAAAATGGAGCGATCATGACAGACAATAGGCTTCCTGCCAGTGCCAAAAAACTTGTCTGTGCCAAATTTCATCACATGCTTAAGTTGGCTCAGGAAATGATTGGGAGTCGATCGGTATACTTTAAGGTGGGCCTCAGACCATTATTATGCACAAAGTCATAATACCCCTCGTATGTGGTGTGTGTAAAAAAAGAGAGCAAAACCCTTCTGAAGTTTTTATTCGTTTATAATTAAAAGTATGCCATCACTCTTTTGATAGTTCCAACATTTACCTCTTACGCACTTACATAGGTACATATATACATGCATACACACAAAGAAAAAACTAAGTAAACTTTACTTAAATCACGCCATAGCGGTGTACGCTGAGTACGGTTTTTAAACCAAGTACGAATTTTTTTACTCCAAGTACGATTTTTTAAGTACGAATTTCTTACTTTTAGCCACAATTAAGCCAAAAAAGGATTGATTTAATTCGGAACCGTACTTGACGTAAGCCAAAACAAATTGATTTAAGCCGTAAACGGGATTAATTCGTAAATGAAATGTCATTTTTTTGACTTATGAAGCTTTATTAAAGAAGAAGAGTTTTTTTTTATTTTATAAATACTTATAATTTTAATTTAAAAATTTTATTTTTTGTACTTACCGTTGCTGAAAATTGGCACCAGGAATTTTCCGCACTGCAGCACAAGCGCGCTACCTCTAGGCCAGCGAGACACTTTGTTTTTAAATGTAAAATAATATATTAACACAAGTTTTTTTCTGCTTGATTTGTTGAAGCAATCCGAATAGGCTTGATATAAGAAAATGAAAGTACGGAATCGTACTTAAAAATTTCAGGAAAGATTTTGGATAAATTCAATAATAAAATTCATACATACATATGTAGATACATATATTCTTTTTATCTTTACTATAACTGTTTCTAATTTTTATTGGGACTTTTTTATATACAAATAGCGATATGTTCAAGATAGACACACACAAAAATAAAATTGGCAAGTACTAAGAAGTAAGTATAAAAGAAAATCAAAATAAATAGAATAAAAACAAGATCAAAACTATTTTCTAAAAATATAAAGTTTAAAAATAAAAAAAACTAATTTTAAACAATTCAAAGGTTTTATTTAGCAGTGCTAAATCGTATGTACCCTTCGCCAATGCTTAGCCATAATTAACTTATTTTCACTCGGTATTTCAAAATTTTTTTATTCATCTACGAATTGAATATAAGACGACATTGCTGATTCTCAGTTCCAAACTGCCCTCAAATATACTTAATATATTTTCAGGAATTATATATATAAATGTTCTATGTTTTCTATTTCACATTGAACATAATTTTTACTCATAAAAAAATAAGAGTAATGGAACATATTATTACCCTGTGATATGCACAGACATTTGAATAATTGATAAAACTACACCATTTTCGATTTTATTTCAAAATTTTAAATTGTATATCAGAAATTCCTAACTCACGTAATTACTGATGTAAGCCACATTTCGTAGGCATCACCACTGATTCTCTCGCTAATTGTTTCGCTTAGATTTAAAAAAAAACTTGTCATAGACTGTTTAATCGGTGAACTCTTACTTACAAAATAATGCGACGTTCATAAGTAGGTGCCATTGCAACTGCACTTACATTATAAGCGGGGTTGTAATGTTCATATTTCTTGTGTATAAAAATAATAAAAAATTATTTTTTAATCCATGTTTATCTACGTACTCTAATGTACATTTGTTTTTGCTTGTGAGTGTAAATACATATGTATCTTCTATTGAACGCAGACTTAATTGAAAAAATGCTGTAATTTTTCCCTGCATTTCTAAAACCGTTAAAAATTTTACACGGCCTAAATATAATTTTACTGTTAATCATTTGGTTAGTATTACAATAAAGTCAGATGATATCCTTTCGAGTTGTTGCATCTTTAAAAATTTTAAATTTTAGAAAAAATAAAAAGAACTTATTTGTAGAATTTTTAGTTGCGACTGTTTTTGTACTTAGAGGACAATAACACATCAAAAAATTATAGTGGTCATCAAATGTAATTTTACTTGTTGTATATTATTATTCAAGGCGAATTCATACAAGGTGGACGCAGGCGAAAAATTCGTACCTATAATGTCAAACACAAATATGGCATCATTAAAAAAAAACACAAATTATTTGTAAATGGCATCATTAAAAAAAACACAAATTATTTGCAAAAGAAAAACGTGAATAAAATTAATTTTACAGTGTTTTTTTTTTTGCACAAAGCACAAGAACGCATCATTTGGTTTTACTATTTGTTAATTAAGAACACTTTTTTAAATTTTTAGTTTAATAATCTAACCGACGCGTAATTTTTTTAAATCAAGAAAAAGCACATAGACAAACTTTTGACACATTGCGAGGAAAATTGCACGAGCAAAAAATAGTCAGCTGATCTGTCGAGACCACCTTCTCTATGAATTCGCCTTGATTATCATTTTTGCAAGTTTAACAATATAATTTGACAATTATTCCATACAAAAGTCGTCATATATTCCCTTAATAAACCTACAATATATATTATGGATATGGCCCTAAAGCTATAATCGTTTAAAATATATGTAATAAAATGTATTTTAGCTGTGTGTGAAAATGAAAGCCAAGCCATACTTATAAATAACAAAGTAATCTGCACAAAGTTTAAAAGAAATTAGTACTTGGTTTTTATATATACGGCGAAAACAATTAACTTTCTATGGGAGGTGACGCAACGCCTACTTTTGAAAAGTTAATGTAATTTGCTGCCTCCACGATAATAAATACTTTTGTATATGTCTTTTAATCTTATGAAAATCTAATAACCAAACTTAACTTTTTTTTATCTATAAGTATAGGAACATTATTGTATATTGACCGAGAATAGAAAATTGCCGATTAAGAGAAAAAGATATCTTATCGCAAAAAATTGCAAACGAATAAAATAGAGCGCGTAATGTCGTATTATTAGAGAAAATTATTTTATTAAACTTTTAATTTTTATGTTTGCTTATATTTTTATGTACATAAATATACATATATGTATGTGCATAAATAAATGTATGCTTATTTTTATACCCTTCACATAGTGATAAGGGTATATTCAGTTTGTCATTCTGTTTGTAATTTCTTTATTATCCATTTGCGACTTTATAAGCATCGACATATGTATATATATTTGCGCAGCTAATTTAAGTAGGTATAACTGCATTGGTGTCAAACTATCGGAAATATCCCTGAGATGTTTGCTATTCAAAATGAGCAAGACCGTTTTACTACGGACCTTCTCGTAGATACAGGCAAAATACTGCAATTTCCTTAAGTTTTCTTAGGATAAAATCTATACACTTGTGTAGCAAATGTAAACAACTGCAAACTCTGCTAAACATACATATGGATGCAGAGACCAATAATAATTTAAACTGAAGCGACTTCAAATTGAAAGTAAAATCCTGAACATGTCAGATAATATTCACTAAAATTTAATTTTAGCTAACGATTTACTCAAACAATGTCATAATTCATAAAATGCATCTTTGGAATTAACGAATCAGAATTGTTTGTTATATTATGTTTTATATCGTACATAAACTTTATATTCAAATTTTTTCTACTTACGTATAACGTGCAAAGAGAAAATTTCGTTATTTCTTTTCTATATAATGCAAGCAAACTGAAAACTTGATTTGCCTTTTTGAGCGAATGGGAGATTGGTTTATAGTTGCCCCCTTACAAAGATTTTCGCTTCTCGTGTAAAGTAATATTTTTGTTAGCTGTGCATTTAAGCTAACGATATGGATGTGTGTATATTGTATTAAGTGTTTTTGTTTTGATTTTCGTTGGCTGATGTGTCAAAAAAAGATATGTTAACATAAACAAATTTGAAAGCCCAGCCTCGACTTATGCAAAAAAAAATTAGATCAGCTGTGCTCGTAACACGGCCTGATCAATGAGTTTGCCCTGATAAATACGCATTTAGTTTCTTTATGCATTGTTGGACGTACTTAGGTATATATGAACATGTGGTGATGATTTCGCCACACGTGTGATAATTCAAACAACAAAAGTCAAGATCGTTTTAATGAAAGAAGTTTGATAGTTAGAGCCTACTATCGCTGTTAACTCTCCGTAAAGACAATATATGTACATACATCGTATCATACCTGTGTGTTGTTTTAATTTGTTTTCTGTTTTTTAAGAGCCATAGTGTGTGCGCTCGTTGGCCTCTTAACGGTATATAAATCAGTTTGTCATTTCGTTTGTAATATTTTAAATATCCATTTGCGATCCCAAAAAGTCTATGCATATATTCTGGATCCTTAAAGAAAGAGAAGTCGATGCAATTGTCCAAATGTTGTGAGTTTTCTGTTTCAAAAACTATGATAGCCATGTACGTTAACCCCACCACAAATAACTATAATATTAACGGCTCGACAACAACTTGCCTAGATCAGGTGACTGGGTAAACAAAAAGGCCAATGTGAAGAGAATAAAAAATTCGGCACAGCCGAATATAGCGCTCTTACTTGTTTGTAATTAAAAATGTGTAGGCAGCGTGTTTTTTTTCTTCATTACTTTTTTTCCATTTTATTAAATTATATATGTATGTATGTATGTTCTCTTAAAACTAAATTGTCTTAATTATATCAAAATAACCAAATACAGAATCTTGTGTGTGGACGAATACGACTAACAAGTACGTATGTACACATTAGTATGTCTATGATAAAAAAAATAGATGCCGATGTTTCAGTGCGACTACCAGTCAATGATCATGTACATGGTGAAATAATCGTACCAGGTGGTGTTACAAGCACAGCTGATTTACTTTTTTCATGCATAAATCGAGGCTGGGTAGTCAAAGTTGTTTACTTTTACATATCTTTTTTTGACAACAGAGCCAACGAAAACTACAACAAAAACGAAAATTATATTCACCAAATTTTGTTGTTGTAGAATCGACACCACCTGATACTCATAATTACGCCATGATCATGTAGATACTTAAGTATATTTTGAATTTTAAATTTTGCACAGCGTTTATCAAAAACAAAATATACGAAATATAAAACTATAAGAAAAAATGTTCTTGGGAGTGTAATTTAGTCAAAAACGAGTAACGAGCCACTGCGGTGATATTTAACGGGTGTTAGAAAACCTAAATATTTTCAACGAATTTGCGAAAACGAAAAAAATATTCTAAAGAAATAAAATTGTTCTTAAATTGTGAAAAGATCGCCCGTCATTAAATCAAATATTTGCAGGCAGTGGAATTAGCGCAAACCTAAAAAAAGAATCTATAAGTAGATTTTAGTAAAACATTTTTAAAATTTCGACGAATATAATTATTAACGGATAAATAAAAAAAAATCATCTATAAATAAAATAAAGCTAAATGTCATAACCTTTAAACTATAATTACGAAATCTAAAAAAAAATTAAAAAGAGAAAAGCAGATACAAGAAGAGCAAGAGAGCCGTTTAACAAATTGTGGTTCAGCGTGGGATGTTGAAAAATTATAAAATTTAAAAAAAAAATTATTAAAATTTTTTTATATTTATTAAAACAAAATAACGAAAAAGAACTATATTTCTATGGCAAAACTCTCATAACTTAATACATATTTTTTTCAATGAAGAAGCGGCAACTTTAGAAGAGTGAGAGAAAGAAAGAGAAAGAAATAGACTTTAACAAATCATACATTTAATAACGACAAAAAAAAACACGTGAATGAGTTTACAAAAAATAATTGAAAAACACAATAATATTAATAAATAATAAGTATGTAATTATAAAAACAAAAATAATATTTTATTTATTGAAAGATATAAAACCCAAATTGTAGCAATTTTTAAAATAATTAATTCTTGGTAAACGTTCAAGAAAAATATATTTACACTGCTAACTAATATTTTAATATAAGATTTTTCTTTTAAGTTAAACATTATTTTCCTCTTGAACTTTCAAGAATATTAAACTTGAGTCTTTTTGAATTTTTAATCTTAAAGTTAATATTTAAATTAGTTTCTTATTTAAATATTTACTGTTTAACTTTTCTTAGATTTGAATAATAAATTAAATTTTTAATTCTGTTTAATTTTTATTTATGTTAAAGTAAAGACTTAAAAGACTTTGTTGTTTCTTCTTTAGCATTGCAAAACTAAATTTAAAACATTTTTTTTCTTCAAAAAAAAATATAAAAATTTTTTATTTTAATTTTTGCGCAAATATTTTTTTAAAAAGTCTACTGAATTTTATTTACACAAAATTTAATTAAATTTTAAGTAGCTTGATGCAATACATTTTTGATTTTAACTTTAAACTAACCTTATAAAAAAATAACATTGTGTAATTTTTTTTTGCATTAATTAAACACACATTTTTTCGTTTTAAGACAACCTCAGAATTAGTTTGTTACAAAATATAGTTCATACTATTAAAAAAAAAACTTTATATTATAAATTCCATGTTTTATTGTTAAATGTTTTGCTTCTTTCTCAAATTTTACGTACTGTTACTTGTTTATTAATTAAGTATTATATAAAAAATAACAATAAAAAATTATTTACATTATCAAATTTAAAAAAAAAACATACAAAAATTATGTTAACGTGGACTTTAAAAACCTCACACTCGGTCAAAGGTGACCAAATTTTACAGAGTTTTAAAAGTAAACCACAATCGCAAATAAAAGTGTTCACAAATTACAATAAACCGCTTATATTGAAACCACCTGAAAAAGACTGTAAAAATAAATAATAAAGAAAATTTAACAACGATTTAAAAACGACAGAATTTTTCCTCAAACGATTTAAACGAACACGTAAAACTATAAAAAAACGTGCCATATTTAAGAAAAATAACGAATTCTTAAGATATTTTTTAGAAAATTATTTATAATATTTTTCTTATTTATATTAAATTTTTAGCTAATCTAAAACTAAAATTTAAATACTTATTGTTTTTGGTATTTTATTAAATATTTAGGTATAAAGAAATTAATAAAATCTTTTCCAAGAAAAGTTTATTTAAAAAAAAACCCTAATAATTTTGTACAAAACTGTTCAAGACATACATATGTAATTATAAATAACTAAAAGACGTAAAATTGTTAATAAATTTTTAACTAGCATAAATCTTATTTACACAAATTTGTTATCTAAACTAGTCATATACTTTGTTATAATATTATTTTACATAACTTAAGCTTAAAAAGTTAAAAAAATATTTTGTTATTCTATTTTTTTTGTAATTTTTATTTAAAAAAAGCTTTATGAAAAATTTGAATATAAAACAATACCACCAAGCGTATCATCCTTATGAAATACCAGCATCCAATACCCATCATCATCATCAACAGGAATTACAAAATCCAAACACATTTGTAGCACCTACTAATCAAAGATTTGATAGTAACTATAATAATAACTCTTACAATATTCCAATAACGCCAACAAATTTATTAAACTGTAAGCCTGCACAACAACGTAAAACTTGGAATCAACCAACAAATTTAACATTTTCAACAACACCACCACCTACGCTTGGTGGTCATTTGGGAAATCAACAGCAGCATCATTTCAATCAGCCAACATCAACTGCACAATATATCAACATGTTAAGCTTAAATCAAACAACAAATACTTTTAATTATAATTTACATTTTAATGCCAACAACAACAATTACAATAATAACCATAATCTTAATTATCCAAACAAAGACAACAACAACATAAACAATAGTAAATACAACCATAATCATAGTGCTGCTCTTTCTCGTCCACAAAGGCCAAATTCACTAAATATAACTGCATTGGCCACAATAGCAACAACACCTTCCTACTCTTGCTCTTCGACATCTACAATGAGTAATGCATCCTCTTCTTGCCATTTAACATCAACAACAGGTGGCTGTAATTTTACACCAAATCATTTTTATAACAATCAACGTGAAAATTGTTTTAATCCTCCCATTAGCCATCAGCAGCAACTACAGCATAATAATAACCATAATTATAATATACAACAACAACAGCAACATCAGCAGCAGCAAAATAACAATTATTATCAAAGTAATCAACAGCAACAACAATTACAAATATTGCAGCAACAACTACATTTAAAAATGCTTAATAATTGTAATACTAATTGTAATTTAAACATGCCTGTTGGACCTGCGCCAGTTACTTCGTCTTCTATTACTTCTTCCGTTTCTTCCCATACAAGTAGTTTAAATAATTTGTCAAATGCTGCTGTTAATGGTGCTCCTACTAGTCTTAAATCACACACGAATCAATCGAATAATGGTAGTAATTGCGATAAACTAACTATGGATGCCTGTGAAATTGCAAATTTTCTTGCCAATGAGCTATTTATGCAACAGGTACACGAAATTTAAAAATTATTCTTCAAATATCTGGAAAAAAACGTCAAAATGTTTGCCTTTTTCAAACTTCCATTAAAACTTTTATTTTACGGATAGTTTATTTATTATATTTACTTTCCACTTTATTTTTATTCATTGAAACTAACATATGTATATGTATATACATGAATAGATGTACTCCTTTTCGTCCAGGGATAAAAGCTACTATAACGGAACTTCCACAGCCCGGGTTTCCTTGGAACCCACTAGTTATGTACAGTTCAACGGAAATCAGTAATCAGCCGCCGGAACTAAATTTTGGTGTTTATTCAGGTTCATGTAGTGGTTGTGGTTACCTATACTCCTGCTTGTCTCCCGCTTTTCCCAGTAACTCCCACTGAGCGCCAGGAAAGTAGCTTCGGGAGGCTCGTTAATACATTTTAAGGTGATTTTGCTAAATCAACGAATACCTGATGGCAAATAAGGCGGTACTATTTGATGTCTGCTCTTCTTTAAAGAACTGCCGTTTTATATGTATTAGGGACAATCTTTGTCAGTATGGGAAATAGATAGTCAGAGCTCGTTTGCCAAGTTCTTATTAATAACTTTATTTTCGTAACAAATAGAAAAATTGCTATCTGTGTTGGCTTTTGCCGAGTATGGGCGATATACGAACGCAATAAAATTCGACACATGATGTGACCACCGTTGATTAGGCCTACAGGGCAAGTACTAACGTAATGCTTATTTCTTCTTTCTATACACCCTAAATACAAAAATGCTAAAGCACTCAAATAAAAAAGTATTTAATTAAATAAATTATAAGATTCTCTAGTATAGTTTAAGAAATATTAAAGGACTGAGCGACATTATTAACAAACTGAACCCGTGCAAAACAAGACAAAAATTTTAAGTGTCGCTATTTAGGCTTATTTTCGATTCAACACTTTAATTTGATTTTAAACAACATAGTAGTAGAGTTAAAGATTTCGATCGTTTGAATATTTGAAAGTTAAGCTATAGAACCCTACTAACCGCATTGTAAAATAACAATTAAATTTAAGGTCCAACAACGATTTTTTTGTTTTGAAATTAAAGTGCACAGGCAAAAACATGTCCTAATATTACTAATTAAAATTTTAAATTCTTTCAAATCGTATTTTAAGAATGATTCGTACTAAGGTTACCCTGAGAATTACTTTTAAAAGTCAAGGGAAAAAGACAAATTGTTGTTTTTGTAACTTTCATGCGTTTTCGTTTTTTATTGCCATGTTTAATAAGCAAAAGGATTAACGTTAATGGCCGACTGACTGACTGATTCATTATTGCACAGCCCAAACGCGTAGAGCTAGAAACTTGAAATTTGGAATGTGGATACCTCCCCAAATGTATAGATTCACTAAGATGGGATATCGGGAAACTTGGGCTCAAAGGGGTTAAAAATGGGCCAAATATGGAAATATCCGAAAGTTAATATCTTCTAAACTATAAATGTGAGAAACAAAATTTTTAAAGTATTGTATTTAATTTTAAAAAAAAGTGAACCCGTGTCTGGCATTTTTTTTTAATTTCGGACCATAAGACGTTAAACAGGGTAAAAACTAAATTTTAATAATGTCTAGGTTCACTTTGGAACTTCTGAACGAATAAAGATATAAATATAATTCAAATTGCAAAAAAGGTAAGAAAGGGTTTAAGCTAGAATGTTAATTTTTGTAACTTTTAAATGAATAAAAATATGTAGAAACAAAATTCAAATTGCGCTTAATAGGTCCCCAAAAAAAATATGAATACATTTTTGGTATATTTTTTAAGTTTTTTTTGTTTTTTCGTACTTTCTTAGGTCCATTTTGTAATTTCTAAACCAAAAAAGATACAAACATAATTAAAATTGCTTTCGACAGGTCTCGATAATAAATTAATATATTTTTGATACTTTTCAAAAGGACAAAAAAGGCTAATAATTACATATTGGTACTTTTTAGGTACTTTTTCTTACTTCCAAACTAATAAACGTATACACATAATTCGAATTGCGTTCAAAAGGTCTTGGAAAAATATGAATATTTTTTTAATACTTTTTGAAAATTTTGTACCCTTAGGGACAGAAAAAGAGTTACTAATTACATATTGGTACTTTTTATATACTTTTTGTAACTTCTTAATCAATAAAAGTAGAAACATAATTTAAATTGCGTTCGAAAGGTCTAGACAAAACAAAAATGGGTATTTATTACATATTGATACTTTTCGTAACGTCCAAACCAAAAAAGTTAGAATCATAATTTGAATTGTATTCGAAAGGCCTACCCCACTTTTCAATTTCAATTTATTGATTCACAGTCTTGTAATACAAAACGATAAATGGCCAAAATAACAAAATTACGTAGCAATACAACTTCTAATGTACTTTAAAAATATTTAATTATTAGGTACAAATAAAACTAATAAAAAATAATTATTAAATAGTTTGATACTTTTTAGAAATTTTGGGCCCAAATGGACAGAAAAAGGGTACTATTTGCATATTTATATTTGTTAGGTACTCATTGTAACTTTTAAACCAATTAAAGTTTGACAGATCTCAAAAATGTACGAATATTTTGTGATAATTAATAGTTTTTTGAAAAGTTGGGCGGTGTATGGCCAGGAAAAAATGGGCGTGGGTACTTCTATATAACGAAAATAGTTTTTTGTACATCTGTATATTTTGATAATTGTAACAGCTAAAGTCTTAAAATTTTGTGTGTGTGTGTTTACGTTGTTAATATGTATAACTCAGCTGAGTAGAGGTGGGGCGAGAATAATGAGCGTGGTACCTCCCAAACAACGATAACAGTTTTATATATATTTTAATAACTGTAACAGCTGCATATTGTTGTTGTTATTTTAAAATGCATTAATGAGCTTAGAATGGACGATAATTCAGATTTTAAGTAGGGTTTGTACCATCTCCCATACAAATTAATAGTTGTTATCGTACAAATTGAAAACTGACGAACTTTTGCGGTAATGGTTCGTCTGAAAGTAAATTTTGACAAAAAAAATATTCCACAAAAAGTGAGTACAGGGTTTTAAAGCACTAAGTATCCACTTTTAAAAAGGCCAAGACTATAAAAAAATCGTAAGACGGAAGTAAAATTTATGACGACTTGAAACTTTTTTTAACAGGGTGTCCGCTACAAGCTAAAAAAATTTAATATTTTAAAACAATTCAAAGCAATAAAAGTTTATAATATACAACAGTACTTTCTTTTCCTTTAAAATGGAACTATTTTTATTTTTAACTTTGTAAAAAGTTATACCAAATTAAAAAAACAATTTTACGAAAAATTAATTCTCTTAAAGCCTTTTTAAAAAACTTCATTGAATATTATTTTATGTGCATAAGTATTTGTATCTTCACAAAACTTTCAAAATAAGTGAAATATAAATTTTTTTTTCGAAATTTTTTTATTTAGTGCTAAAACTAGTTTATAACATATTTATGGGAAGCAATTCATATACACACACTACGCTTTGCAGCCCTTCTGGAAAAATTGTCGTTCGCTTAAATCTTGGCCAAACATTTTAAGGACAGACTGATGAACTGTACAATTTCGAACTTAAATCAATCTTTTTTTGCCTTAGTGTAACTGAAATTGAATAACTCGTACCAGATAAATTGTTCTTGGTTTATCAAACACCGTTACCCTGCTTCTTTTTGTTAATTGTTTGTGGTCATGTGTAAATTTGTATAAAAAAGAGGGTGTGTGTTTTGCAGCTATTTAAATATTTTTAATTTATTTAAATTTATTGTGTTTTTCTGCGAAAACATAAAAATTTATAGAAAGTATCGCACACGCGCCATCCATGTTTTATTTTTGAAGATGAACACGTTCAAATGTTTTACTTTGCAACAGCAATAACAAAAAAGTTAGAGAGTTTTTTGTTAACTCGTCGGCTGTATCCAAACTTGTTGATATATAAATTTTTTTATAAATATACTAAAATTAGTTGATGGTTTCTTAAAAGGAATCTTGGTATAAAAACCTATTTTAGTAACGATTTTTACTTTGTACTGTAAGTAATTTGGCCGTTTTCTTAATGCAACTCCTATAAGATCATAATTCTTAATAATATGACTTTTTTTAGTTATAATATTATTTGTTTATTTACCAAAATTATTTAAATTATTTTATGTTTAAATATATGTATGTATTTAAGATAATGGTACCTCTGTATATTCCTTCTACTTAAGGCACTTTGGTACCTCAAACACTGTTAGCCAAATAACTAATTTATAGCTTTAAAACAAAATATATTTAAATAAACAAAATTAATGCTCTTAACCTAGTAAGCTTCATAGATAAGTATTAAAAATACATCCCTGCTATGTAAACCGAATCTTAGTAAATTTCTGGATTTCAAACTGAATCCATAAATTTTGGTGTTTGCTTAACTGAATCTTATTAGATTTAAAATTAAATAAACATACTTGTCCAAATCAAGGAAAACTATTAATTTTGAGAAAACCAAATCATGAGATGTTCGGTTTTGAAAAAACATTTGATTTTAAAATCCACTCGGTTTTTGAATTAACTTTAACCAATTATCACAAACACAACATTTTTAAACATAAATCCTTTTAATTTGTTCTTACAGCTCGTTTCAATGGAATGCATGCAAACAGGTGTACCTACTCTGACCACACCCACCTTAACACCTACAACGCTCAAGAGTATAGAAGAATCGTTTATACAGTTAACTAGCGAGCCAATAAATGCACCTTATCAGGCCGGATTTATACCACCTCCATTGGGTTCTTACAATGCTACAACAACAACAAACACAACAAATAATAGCAGCAATAATACTTTGTTAACAACAACGACAACATCGGTTCCTGGTATATCACCAAATACAACATTAAATAATGTTTATTTGG
The DNA here is from genome assembly GCA_963583895.1 of Melanophora roralis. Classification (NCBI taxonomy): domain Eukaryota; kingdom Metazoa; phylum Arthropoda; class Insecta; order Diptera; family Rhinophoridae; genus Melanophora; species Melanophora roralis. The sequence goes on along the minus strand of OY757187.1, from coordinate 32,319,235 downwards.
GTGACATTAGTGCGGGGGCCAGTTTGCCAGACTATGCAAATATGACCGAATCGGAAAACTCTCAGGGATCATGGACAGGCAATCATTTAAATGAAGAAAACTCTATGGCAACTACAGATACTTGTAAGTATACAACAGATAAAGAAAGGCTTAAATAAGAAACTCTAAATTATAAAAATAATATTATTTTTATAGCAAGTGCTGCCACAGATACGATCTCATTTCAAAATGGCCTAAATGGTTTAAGTGTTAATACCCTCAACAATTCCAATTCATCGACAACAAATGATTTCACCACTGTCAATTTGGCTGCCTTAGCTGTTGCAACAGCAGCAGCCAAAATATCAAATAACAACAACAATACCTCATCAAGTGCCACTACCACAACAGCTAACACTACTCGACGTGGTGGTGGACGTCGTCCAGCCACTAGCAGTAATATATCGCCCGAAGAGGAGGAAAAAAGACGTATACGAAGAGAGCGCAACAAATTGGCGGCCGCCAGATGTCGTAAACGCAGAGTGGACCAAACAAACGAGCTGACCGAAGAGGTACAAATGCTGGAAAAGAAACGCGAAGAGCTTCAAAAACAAATCGAGGCATTAAACGGTACGAAACAAGATTTAGAATTCCTTTTAGAAGCGCATCGTCCAACCTGCCAAAGAGTTGGCGCTACAGATATATTATCCGTTAATACATTCGATAATCTAATGCCTACTACAGCAACATCTATTACCAATGATAATATTACTGGCATCGATACCAGTTTAGCTACAACTGCCAGAAGTATTTCTCCTTTAGACCTAAAACCAGTATTGAACGATCAACTGTTAGCTCAAATTAAGGCTGAACCCCTGGACTCAGCACTAGACTCAAACTCATCTTTGGATCAAGATGGTCCACCTTCGCCAAAAAGATTATTGCTAACCCAGAATAATCCCATGATACCACCACCTTTACCAAATGTTGCTACTCTCTCAGCTTCTTTGGCGGCCGCCTCTGCTTCATTGAATACGCCCATGGTAACAACGGCACCTATTAGCTTTGGTTCCATATACTGTAACAATCCATCACTTAGTGCTCCATTGGCAAAACCAAATTCAAAACAACGTCCAAATTCATTGCCAACAGTTCCACGAAATTTGGCTCAAAACTTAGGCTTAAATGTCAACGAAAATAAGCCGCCTACAGATATAAATGGTGTAGCCATACAGACCCCTTCAGCAGGTATGTTTAATTTTGACTCCCTAATGGATGGTGGCACTGGCCTAACACCGGTCTCAGGTCCTTTGGTACCAACTTGTTCTTCACAAAACAAACATCCTTTGGAGCTAGTGACACCCACTAGTGAACCTTCTAAATTAGTCAGTTTATAACAATAGATTCTTAAATGAAAGGGTACCCTCATGAGAATGAGAGCATAAAAAGCTAAAAAAAAAAAGAAATGAGTGCAAACGAAGCTGGTCTTAAAAAAGGAATTCTTAAAGAAAAACAAACAAATAACTTTTTAAAAGTAAATTTAGCATGTATTTTATCTAACGAACCCAAGAAACTTTGTGTTTTAAAATTAAAAGTAAATGAATGTTTTTTAATATAATTTTACAATTGATTATATTCTATTATTAAGCAAATTTTTTATTACTTTTAAATAAACATTTATGGAAATTCTCTTAATTTATAGCAATATAGATTTGCCTGATAGAAAACTTAAGATTAAAATCGACAATTATTTGTTTATTGACGAAAACTAGCAAATAAATTTAAACAAAAAAAAACTTTACACAATTATAAATTCAACGAAAGTTTCATTTTTCTACCACATACTTTATACATAAACATAAATATTTTTTGCCGTATTATTATTTTAATAATTTTGTAATTAAAAAATTCAAGAAAATTATACTATTTTTAAAATCATATTGTTTTTATAAAAATCTTTAAAGTATTTTTATTTTATATAAAATATCAATTTTTTACTATAATTATTTTATTTCTTCAAGAAATTAAAAAAAAAACTTTTTTAATTTTAATAAGTTTAAAAACTTGTTTGCTGTTATTATAATTTAAATTTTCTTTTCGCCATCTTTTCTTTTTATATTATTCTCTATATTTTTTTATATGTGCAATTAATAAATATTATTTATTTAATAAAATAAAAAACTAAATTAAATCACTAGAATCCAATACAAAAAAAGTTTAATTATTTGTATTATAATATATAAGAAAAATAAAAATCATTAAAAAAAAAGCCAGGCGTTGTGATATTTATAAATAATATATAAAGAAAGCTGTAAAAATACATTAATACATACAATTTTTATATTGTTTGCTTTTAACAAAATTATTTTTTTCTAAAAAAATGGCCTTTAAATTTTTAACCAATAAACAATTAAAACAATTAAAAATATAAATAAATCGTAAAAATGACAGCCTTATACATATATTTCAAAATACTAATATATATTTTTGTATTTTTATATAGAATTTTGCTTATTTTTGTGCACACTACATTTGTAATGCTTAAAAAATCTTAACTTAAAAGAAATAAAAAAAATTAAAAGAGGATTTACTTTCAAAAAATTTAAAAGCAAAACAATTTTAAACTCTGATTTCAAATGGTTAAATTTGTAGCTTTACTTAAATACTAAAATGGTAAAAAAAAATTATTAATATTGATAAAATCATATTTTTTAAAACGAGTTATATTTAAAAATAATATACATACAAACATAAATGTATAATGAAAAAGCAAACTTTAATAAAACAAAGTTTTAAAAAGAAACCTTTCTAATTTAAAATGACGAATAGCAATAATAACAATTTTAAACAAACATCAAATGATTTCAAAACAAAAAACAATTTGAAAATAAAAAAACTAAAAAAATTATACAAAGTATGTTCATTTATTTACATATAATCAAAAATAAATATCGTATCTATATTCTTCATGATGTAGTAGGATAATCAGCCTTATTGTGTTGGCATTTTCGTATTAAATGTTGTTGACTTCGACAAAAAACGAGAACAATATTGTGTCTTTAAAACCGGCTATTTTATGCAATACCAAAAATATTTAAAAAAGCATCAACTTGAACGTCAACTACAATAAGGCAGATTATCTTGGTTAGGTAAGGTTAGGTTAGGTTAGGTTAGGTTACGAAGGGCAGTGGAGAGTGCAATTCGCCATCTCCACTCGGAGACCCTCAGGCCCATTGTAAATCCCTTCAGAAAAGTCAAGAGGAGAAAAAAAAAAGTAAAAATAAGCATCTTTTAGGTAAAAGGAAAAGAAAACAAGAGTGCCGTTATGTGCAGATTATCTAACGTTTCCAAGTAAAAAAAAATGCGCAGAAAACAGACTGTCAATTAAATTATTCAGTCCCTTTTGTTAAAAAAGTTTGAACCAGACAAATAACAAGTATGAAAGTTTTAATCGATTAAGCTCGACAATATTATACCCTGCTCCACAATTTAGTTTGTCTTAGAAACCACCGTATGCAACTGTACGCAAGCTAACTTTATTTTCAGGTAAACGCCTATTACGGGAGGTACGGCCAAAAATTGCCTTATTTTTTAGCATAACTATTAGGTATTTTACTTTTTGCTTGAATTTTTTAACGATTTATATAAATTTATAAGTTACATCTAAAAAGAGTTTATATATATATATTTCTACGAAATAAGCCCAGAATTGCTACTCATTTGAAGGCACTGGCAGCCCTGTAACCTAAAACAAAAGGCGAAATAACCGTATTGAAAATATAACAGCATACCTTTAGGAGGTTTGAAAATGTTATTATGCTAACATGTTCTACTTAAAATTCGTTAAATACAAATGTTAAGCATAGTTCTAGCAGTATTCGGAAGGCTCATATACTGTGTACATATATAAAGGGACGCGTGACAGTAGGTGTGTTCATTTACAGAAAATTATCACTTATTTTCGATAATTATTACTAGTAAGTGTTCACGTACACAAAAAATTAGCAGCTAGAGAGCCAAAAAAGAGCGTAATATGTTTATAAACAAAAATGTTTCTGATAATTTCTGCTAGTAAAAATTTTACTATCAGAAATTAGTTGTGTTCAATAACTTTCCAGTAATTACTAGCAACGAGAGGTAAAAAGAAATATTTTCAAAATTGCTCTCAAAAATATTTAAAAGTAAATGAACACTTTTACAGTCAAAACTTGCAAGCAAATGTATTTTGTTATTGTAAACTTATAAAAATTTAAAACTTAAATTTTTTTTCAAAGCATAATGACAGAAAGACTGTGAATAATTTCTGATAGTAAAATTTTTACTAGTAGAAATTATCAGAAACATTTTTGTTTCTAAACATTTTACGCTCTTTTTTGGCTCTCTAGCTGCTAATTTTTTGTGTACGTGAACACTTACTAGTAATAATTATCGAAAATAAGTGATAATTTTCTGTAAATGAACACACCTATTATTCAAACAGTCTTTCTGTCATTATGCTTTGAAAAAAAATTTAAGTTTTAAATTTTTATAAGTTTACAATAACAAAATATATTTGCTTGCAAGTTTTGACTGTAAAAGTGTTCATTTACTTTTAGATATTTTTGAGAGCAATTTTTAAAATATTTCTCTTTACTCTCTCGTTGCTAGTAATTACTGGAAAGTTATTGAACACAACTAGTAAGTTGAGAACAACGTGTAAAGCAGAAAGTCCATAACACGCTTTTCATGCGTTCTCGCTTTATACGCGGTTGTCAAAAAAGTTGAATACGTGTATTTCAATATGGCAAGTTACAGAGCATTACGCGTTGACGTCATTCGATGCGACGCATGCAAAAAGTAGAGCTAGGCTGAATTCCAAAACGCAAATTGCTTTGCATCACAAAATTTCAAGTTTTTCGTGAGAGCCAAGATGAGGCTTTTGATAATATCTTCTACTTCCAAATGAGTGTTTACAGCTATATTAATGTCTTGGAAGCAAAAAGTGTTATACAAATTCTAAGGAGTGTATAAAGAAAGAAGTTGAAAATTTGTAATACAAAGCAAACTGCGTTTTGGAATTCAGCCCTATTTTCTGCTTTTGCATGCGTCAAAAAGCGTCAAACCAACAGACCAGCTATTTTGAATAATGGGGGTGAAAGTTTTATATTATTTTAAAAGCTACTTTATTGAAACGCAATTGTTTTTGTTTTGTTATTGTAGTGTAAGAACCAAAAAATTCTATGCATTAAAGTATTGAAATTCTATGCTTCAAAGTATTGAAATTCTATGCGTCAAAGTATTGAACCGCAGCAACGTGGAAAAAGTTCAGAAAGCCACAGGGCATTGCGACGTTGACGCATGCCATGGACTTTCAGCTCTTTTTATTTCTCTAAAATGTGTACATAAAAACCTTTACAACTGCCCCGGAGTTACCCCTACATGGGTGCAATAAAAGACTGACTCCCTGATATCGCATATACCCGTTAGTGGTATCAAACTATCAGAAATGCCCGCAAGAAAGTCCCTATTGAAAATCAGCAAAATCGATCTGTTTATTTCTTTAAAATTTGTTCATAAAAACCTCTACAACTTCCCCGAAGTGGTCCACATATGGGTGCAATGTAAGACCGACTCCCATTCATTTTTTTTCACAAACATTTTTGTTGAATATACCCTGACAGGGTTGCTATACAAAGTTTAATTTTTTTAATATTTTTTATATCGCTCCCACAGCTTACAGGGTGCTCCTACAAAGGTCAAATGGAAAACGGACCCAACCTAATTTTTCCAGATCATGTAAATATATGTGCACGCTGACTTCAGTAGAAGTTAAATCTGGGGCCAAATCGTCGCATTCGATTCGAATCGAAATTTCACTCGATCGATCGAGTTGTCAATGCTTTAAGTATAGGAATTCTAATAAGAATTTTAAAATTTCGATTCGAATCGAATGCGACGATTTGGCCCCTGATTCCTATTTTTGAATGACCTTAGAAACGGAAATTGTTTATAAGAAATTAAAAAATATATAGGAATAAATTATTAGCTGATTTTTAATAAATGGACCATAATGCATAACACCACTAAACCAGTTTGATCATCTAAAAGCTGGCTAAGAGCAACCGCCGATTAAACCGTTGTCGTTTGCTTCTAGCGATTTTAAATTTTTTTATACCTAAGCACATGACATACGTGTCTAGGCTATTATTATGCGCTTGGGCAGATGCCTACAAATAATAGTCAACGATCCAGCTTAAATTATACCGATCGACTCCATGGCACCCATACAAATGTTATCCTGGAACAAAATTATAATATTTTAACTGGCTCCAATTTTATTTTATTCTCACAGAATTTTGAAAATATTTATGATTTTTTGCCATTAACTGCGTTAAGTATATGTAGATATGTTTTGTCCATTTTTTTTTGGGCTATAACTGCCTAGAATATTTATTTCTCTGTCTACAAAATATTTGGCGTATATAATTATAGTTTGATTTTTTTTTCAAATCGAAGTCTGACCTTGAAATAGGATTTTAAAAAAATATGTTTCGCGTATATTTATCACCTTCTGTCACCAAATGTTAAATAGAATCCTTTCATACACAATCCAAAATTTGGTAAAGTCCAATATAAGTCCAAGTCCAGAAAATTATATTTAACCTCATTAATTGCGAAAAAAAATTGTACCTATGTACTATCGAAATCTGAAAATAACTTTTATTTTTATTCCCTCCTTATTGATATATGTATTTATATTTGTGGACCGTGAAGCTAAGGCCTTTTGTTTTTGTTAACAAACAAAACACATAATCCGGTGAAATTTTAGGAAAGATGTATTTTAAGAAATGTCATAATCAATCAAAATTTCTATTTTTGATTTTTTTTTCAGTTACAGCCTTTTAAATTTTATGTGACGATATGTACGTTAAAAAAAGTTTTAATTTACAAAAATGTATGCAGCTTAACTTTTGGTTTCAAATATGTACATATGTATAAATGTATGTATGTATGTATGTACATACAAATGTAAATTTCCTAAAATTCAATCATCGTTTATAAATTGTAATAAATTTAAAAAAAAAAAACAAAAATAAAAATAAAACAAGAAAAAAGCTAACAAAACAAATTCCCTATATTTGCAACTTTATACTCATGTACTATTTCTCCCCAGTTCAGTATGAAAGAAAAACGGACACCGATAAGACTAAAAACACAAAACAAATAAATAATAAAAACACTTTTAGAATACTTAACAAATGTAATAAACTGTGTATTCAAGTTCAAGGGCCTTCTCTATTTAACGTAAAGAAATTACAGAAATTTTAACAAAAAAAAGATCAAAATGTTTTTACGTGCTCTGGCCAACGTTTTAGGATTAAGCAGTCGACAATTGAAAGTTTCACCCAATAATGTTGTCCTTATAACTGGCTGTGATTCAGGACTAGGGTAAGTTTGTGTTCGAATATACATACAAACAGAGTTGGGCAAAATACATGATTTGCTGTATTTGAAATACAAAATACAAATTATTTCTTCCGCTTGTATTTCAAATACCAAATACTTTCAAGTCGAGTATTTCAAATACAAAATACAGGGGCCAAATCGTCACATTCGATTCGAATCAAAAATTCACTTGATTGATCGAGTTGTCAATGCTTTTAGAATAGGAATTCTAATAAGAATTTTTAAATTTCGGTTCGAATCGAATTAAACGATTTGGCCCCTGTATTTTAGTATCTTTTGTTTGAAATACAAAATACATCTATAACCATTAATCATTCGGTAAAACATGAATTTCCTTTCATGAACACTAGATTTTTAAAAGTTTAATTAGATAAGCAGCCTCTTGTTGGAGAATATATAAATCCTGCTAAAGAAAACAATCTTTCTACAGGTCCTGATGAACACAAACTGGTGTTAAATTTTATGAAAACAGTTCTCTGTATGTGAAAAACAATTAAATTAAAAGTAAAGTAAAGTAATATCAGAGCGAATTCAAAAATTCGCCCTCTGCATTTCTTTTGTATACCCTTCACATAGTGATAAGGGTATATATTAGTTTGTCATTCCGTTTGCAATTTCTTTATCTATTATTATCAATTTGCGACCCCATAAAGTATATACATATATTCTGGATCTTTATAGATAGGGAAGTTGATGTAGACATGTCCGTCTGTCAGTCTGTTGAAATCAAGTTTTTGGAGTCAAAATAACCCATTTTTTTAGGACAAAATACGTGCAAATATCCCTATATATCTCAGTAAATATAGTCAATAATGCCACAAAACTTGGCACGGATATTTTGAAAATAGGGACCTCAATAAGGGAGAATTTTTTTTCAGATAGGATCATAATTTTTCCTACAATTGGATAAGTTTGGTGAAAGATTTAAGCGCTAAATTGTAGAAACTATAACTATCGACTTCAAATGTTTCAAAAATTGTACAAGACCTACACATTGGAGAAAAAACTTTTTGGGTGGGGGCAAAAGAAGGTGCAGCTCCCATACAAATTAACAATTTTTATGAAATTTTCGATACGATATATCTCGGAAACTATAACAGCTATCGACTTTTAGTGTTTTACAAAAAGTAATTAGATGATAAGACCTACGTTTTGGGGAAAAAATTTGGAGAGGAAAAGGGGGACTAGAAGAGCCCATAAAAATTAAAAACTTTCATTAACCTTTTAATACGAATAATATCTAACGCTCGACCTCATCATCTATTTCTGTTATAAAATTTTGTAAAGTTTTCTATTCATTTCATATTTACGTTCATCATCAGCTGAGCTCTGGATATTACCTGAATGAGTGAGCCCTGGAAAAGAACGTGCTAAGGCGAAGACATGAATGAATACGAAGACAAAGTTTCCATTCTGTTTTTTTTTTTTTTTTGGAAATTGTAACATTTTTCAATTTGGCTAATGACAACATTTTGGATAACAAAAAAATGTACATATTTTGCAAAAATGTATTTTGCTATCATAAGTATTTGAAATACAAAATACTTTAGTGTTCGGTATTTGAAAACCAAAATACATTAGAAGGTGGTATTTTAAATACAAATACAAAATACGTATTTGTATTTCAAATACGTATTTCAAATACAAGTATTTGAAATACTGCCCAACCCTGCATACATACATGCATATATCGCTCATTGTCTATACATATGTATTACCAAAAAAAGTTCCGGCATATTCATGAACAGTTATTAAACTTAAATACTGATTTGGAAAAAAAATTTTGTTTAAAACCTTTTTTTAAAATTTAAATTCTTTATGAATGATTAAATCATTAAAAAAAATGTTTTTTAACAAAAAATAAAAAAACTGAAATGTTTGTACTCGTTTGAAACTAAATTGAAAGAGAGAAAATTTAGAATTCTCTTAAATGTTGAGAGTATCAAATGTTTATTTTAAAACTTTTAAAATAATAAATACAATTTATTAATATTTGTATTTAATTATCGTGCTATTACAGAAATTTTAGCTAAAGTGCAAAAAAAACTACAGGAGAACTTATATTTACGTTGGCTCTACAACAAGTTCTTGGTATTGGCTTGCTTTACATTTTTACTAATTATTTATACATAAAATAAGCTTTTTACGTTAAAATTATGAAAGTGTATCGTTACCTTAATATATAAAACCTCTAACTCATATTTTTTAAGCCCATATTTTTGTTTATTTCGATAAATAGTCAGATCATATATGACAATTAGCAGAAAAAAATCTCAATTAAAAAAACCAATTGCCCTTCTATAGTAAGGCAACAAATTGTACAATTTTTGGGCTAGGCGTATAATAGATTTTATTTTACCCATTTCTTGCGGTAATTTTGGTCACTTGAACTTTTTTTTGTCATACAGAAAAAACTACAAATATGCAAATGACTTTTTCAGCTTTTTTAGCCTTTCTGAATTGAATCTTACGGATATCTTACAGATTTCTGTTAGAAATGTCTAGAAATTTTGATCTAAGATTTCTGATCGATTTCTTGAAGACATTTTTATATTATTTTTATTCCCTTGTACTTTGTTGTTGTTTTGGTTTGTAAGTTCGCTCTTTGCTATATTTTTGTATGAGATATTTTTTCTCACTTCAGACAAGGAGGACCAGTTTCGTTCCAACAAACTTCTTAAACGGTACTTTTTTTATCCCAATCGTACTTAAAATGTTCTATCTAAAATATGCACACATCTTAATTTATTTTTGCCCTTGTTCATCAAAAGAATAATTAAGATAGAAGTAGTTGCTTACACAAAAAAACTAAAAAAAACAAAGCCTGCATATCGTCACAGAAACTGCAAAACGCCCTATCTAACAAACAATTTTAAATTGGCTTTTTATAAATTATAGCCTTTAAATATCTACGTCATCTCGCAAAACTCTTTTTTTTCAGCAGAAATAAATTTTTTGTTGATCCTTTTTAACTAACATATGTATATGGCAAAAATTTGTGTTAATTGTAAATATATTTTTCATTTACACCAAAATGCTTGCTCCTTCTAAAAAATTTTGAAATGTTAGATAGGGCGTTTTGCATTTTCTGTGTAAAATAAAGTTAATCCCAACTCTATAATCATTTTCGCTCCTTTTTGCAGCCTTTTTATAGAGTGATAATGGTGTTTATCAGTATTTTCATTCCGTCTGTTGCATATACATACATACATATCGTTAGCTGAAATGCAAAACCACGTGACTAACAAAAAATCCCAAAGCGATCTTTTAACATATTAAATAATACTTTAGTTGCAAAAAAAACTTGAAACAGAATGCTGGCAAAAAAAGAGACAATTTACAAGTACTGCCTTTGTAATTTAGAAAATTTGTTTGCTTCTCCTGTAAAATTGAAAAAATTTAGTTACGTGTTTTTGCATTTCGGCTAACGATATATTGTTGGATCTAATAGATAGAAAACACTGTTAAACTAGATTCGTCTGTTGAAATTAAGTTTCCAAAGCCAATTCGAGTCTTACCGAACGGGTATTGAGGCCAGATTGTAATAAATATCACTGATACCATTACAATTTAAAACAGCATGATCGGTTAGTCACGGATCGAGATATAGGCAGAAGTCTCAGATAACTCCGTTTTTTTTAAAAAAAAAAGGATAACTTTATTTTTCCGTTACTATTGTTGTTTTTTTGTCATACCTCGGGAATCATGAAAGTTTTTAACTTAATGCAAAAGATTTTGAGTGCCATTCTTTAGTCTTAAGTTGCTTTTACACGAAATGTATTTAACATATGACGGCAAACTTTCTACTGCAGAACTGATACATGTCGTGTAAGAGCGTAAAACATTGTTTGTGTGAAATGCCTATGCAAAAGGAGCGTGTAATGTTGTTATCTAAAAAAGCATCTGACATCAGCTGTTTTGAGAAAAATAACAAGTAAAAGCTAGTTTTTGATATTGTTTTGGAGGTTATATCAGTCGTAATTAGACGTGTGAAAGCAAATATTATAACCCATCTGTAAAATAGCTATTTACAGACGTATGCAATAAAATATGGATTGCAAAAGTGAAAAGTCATATGTTAAATACATCCCGTGCTTAAGAAACCATTGCGTAAGTGGAAAAAACATTTTCAGATTGTAAAAAAACTTAAAGCATGTTCTTAAATAGGCAATGCCATTGCAACGGGTGTGACATCACTTTGCGCACATATTTTGTTTACTGTAAAAACTTTAAATTCCGAAGGACGAGAAGAATTCAAACGTTTAATTTGCAAGGGCAAAACTGCAACTAAAAAACTGCAACAGGTGTGACATTAAAAAAACAAATTACAACCTTAAAAAAGGTTCGTAAAATGATTGTTTTATACAAAATCTGTGTTTTTAAACTTTTATAAATCAAAAAAAACTGGCATTTATAAGGGTTTTACCCTCTAAAGAATTTTGACTCACGCTTAAAAATATTTAAAAGAACGCAAAAAATTATTTAATTTTAAAGTTTTGTAAATTTTAAAGTTGTTTAATATAAAAACAACTATAAAAATTGTTGGAAAAAAGAACGAAAACATTATCTTATATCTGATGACTTTAAGCTAGCTATACTACTAGCGGTAAATATAAAATATTTGTTATAATTTGATAAACTTTTATTGAAAATAAGAAAATTAATTTTTGTTGATTTGGTCCGTCTCGCATGGAAATGCTTAGTTTAGTTAAACAATATATTTTTTTTAGTTTTGTGATTTTTTATACTTTTTGAATAACTTTGCACCTAGGGCTGTGAAAAATAGAATTACAAAATTCGAAGTTCCCTCTCTCATTCCTGGTTCGCACCTCAACCATGGTCAAAAATACAAAATTTTGAGAGCGAACCTTCTAGGTTAGTTTTAAATCTTGTGCGAACCTTGAAGAACTGTTTATCATCATTTCAAATTTTGATAACAAGGTATCGCAAGTTTATCTGAGTTATCGAGGAAAAAAATATAAATATAGAAAACACAAATAATTAATGTGTAAAAAACTTAAAGAAAACATCCAGAAGAATATAGGGCTCTTACTTGTTTTTATACTTTTAACACACTTATTTACTAACACATAAGAAACTTTTACAATTTTAAAATTAACAATTAATTTCAATATAAGAAGTTCAAATATAAACAGCCTTATTCAAATAAAAAGCTTTTATGAATAAGACTGTAAAAATATTTTTTTTTTGTCTATTTATAGGGTTTGTTGTTGGTTAAGTATGTCTATATGCATTTCATTGGTTCTTACACCAAATCATCAGTAGACTTCAACCAAATTCTTAAAAAACCTCATGAATATTTTCTGCCTTTATATAATAACCTCAACAATCTAATTGAGAATTACTACAAACAAGCCAAACGTTCAAGAGTTTTTTTAAGAACCCAACAAACCATTTGTCGCTATGAGCTGTTTTGATTTTTCTTTTTCCCTTTTACATTTGAATAGCCATTGGTTATTACTAAATGTATTATAAGGGCTACTGAACAACAAACCCTATAAATAGACAAGAAAATTGGGATCAAACCCTGAATAACTTTTGAAAATTGTTGTAATATTTTTTTTTTTCATCAGCCAGTAGAGCAGAAGTAGTGACTTATTAGATACTTCTATCCAAAAATTCACTTCCGGCTATAAAAATTTTAAATTGCTGCATCGGTTATAAAGTTTTAAAACAAATAACTTTATCTCTTAACAGTTTTTCTCTGGCTTTATATTGTCATTCCCTAAATATGACCGTAATTTCGGCTTGTCACAATGTTAACTCCGATGGAGCAAAAATGCTTCAGCATCTCAACGATCCAAAGCGTATGATAACAATTGAATTGGATTTACTTAAACCGGAAACCATAGCAAATGCACATCAATGTCTGCGAGATGTACTTAAGAATCATAATAATTATCAATTTACTGCTTTGGTAAATAACGCGGGGGTGATGTGCTTCGGTGAGTTTGAATGGCAAACATGGTCGCAAATTGAAATGCAAATAAATGTTAATTTATTGGGTACCATGAGACTAACAAGGGAATTGATGCCTTTGGTAAGGCAACATCAGGCTCGTATTATAAATATCACGAGTCATTGTGGTATACAGGTGAGCATCAAACCAATAATTTTTTATTTTTTTATACAAATGTATGTACATACATAAAATGTATGTACATACATAAAATGTATGTACATATAAAAATGTACACATGTAAATAAAATATGAAAAGTTTTAAACACATGGGGACATATTCATAAACAGTTTATAATATATGTACTTTAAAATGTAATACAAAATCAGTATTTAAAGTCAGCTTTAAATTAAAAGTCGATTTTATTATTTCACATAGATTTTAATATTTATTTCCTTAACTTTTACGTTTTTATTTTCTGGTAACTGTTAAAAGCATCATATGGGGTTTTTGGGATAAAAACTTGTTTTTTTTTGTTTTTCGGTACTTTTGTGTGTTTTTGTTGTTTTGGGAGAGTAAATAATGTTTATTCTCATTTTACCGAACCGTACAAAAAAAAGTAAAAAAACACATTTTTTTAAATCCCTTTCGGCTTATTAAAAACAAATTATTTATTCTTATTCCCACCCTTTAAGTTTTCATTCCCATCCCACATACATGGTAGGGGTATAATGCGTTTGTGCAGATGTTTGTAAAAGTAAAAGTCTAAAACCCATGTTCAATTATACCTACCGATTTCAAAAGACTTCTCGAGTCGAGTAAAGCATGTTCATCCGTCAGTCCGAGTGGGTGTACATGTACTTACTCTTGTGATCAAAGTACAGACCGCATTTTTCATAATATTAAGATGAAATTTGGCACAGAGACCGAGCCTATTTTTTGACATAGCTTCCATACAAATGTCTTTTGAATAAGCACTTCGGGCTAAACCTTGGTCAATTTTTACTCTATCTTCACAAAACTTGGAACGTGTTATAACTCTCGCTGATGATACGTGTGTTAGTGTACCCTGATTCTCATACGATGTGTTTTTTTTTCTTTACCTTCAATAACCAAAGTATTTTAGTCTTAGGGAAAAAAAGGGATTACTAACGGGGAGTAACATTATGTTACTGTTAAATGCAGGCTTAAACACCTTTGTTATAGCAAATATCAAAACAACGCTGTTTAAACATAACATCTTAACAACGATTCATGGCTACCATACTACCAGCACTGATCAGTCATGTAAAATCCTCGTTTTTAAAATAGATAACTTTTAAAAATGTTAACGTTTTTATGTATAAAACAAATACCTAGTAAAAGGTTTCCGGTCGAGAGTCTTACCAGTTTTTGACATTTGCCTATAAAAAATTTGATAAAAGTTGTTTATTTGAATGAGGGCTCTCCTTCTTCTGCTCCTATCCAACTATTTTTTTTCCAAAATGTAGGCCTTATTGTCCAATAAAAGTCGATAGCTGTTATAGTTTCGAGATATAGCGTATCGAAAATCTTACAAAAATTTTTCATTTGTATTGGGGCTACCCCTTCCCCTGCTCCTATGCAAATAATTTTTTTTATTAAATGAAAGAGATTAGATAAATGATAAATGATTTTTTTTAATGTCCGCAATTATGTATGAAATACAATACCAGATAAATGTCCGCCTCCGTTAGCCCCACAAATGCGAGTCCTTTTGATCACGTTTTTCATTACATTCTCACACATTTCACGCGGTATTTCATTTTCATTACGAATATTTTGTTTGAGCTGCTCCAGCATTTCTGGTTTGTTTGCATAAACCTTGCTTTTCAGATATCCCCACAAAAAAAGAGTCCGAAGCAGTCAAATCAGGTGACCGTGTAGGCCAATTAACATCACCATTTTTTGAAATAATTTGTCGTGGAAAAAGGTCTTGTAGTAATTCCATTGTAACCCTGGCTGTATGCGATGTGGCACCGTCTTATTGATACCACATGTTAACCAAGCATGCAGTTGTGGCATTAAAAAATTTTCAATCATATCGATATCGCTTCCCATTGACAGTTACCGTTACGCCGTTTTCAGTTTCAAAAGAGTAAGGTCCAATGATTCCTCCTGACCAACCTGTACACCAGACTGTCAGACTAACCTGCGTACATTTCGAACATACGGTGGTAATTAATTGGTAACTAATATTAAAGAAATTGTGTTGCAGGGTACAACATGGTCGAACTTAGCCGACTATAACTTTCTTACTTGTTTTGTAGTTAAAGTGGGCATGGTACCTCCCACACAACTTAATTATATTTTATTACAAATATAATACATTATGTATATTTGTATTTCGTTACTTTTAATCACTACTTGCTTATAATTTCACACAACTCAATTTGATAAAGAATTTTTTTTATTTAAGCTAAATATATTTAGAGCCAGGGCTGGGTTCTCCCCGCAAAAAAACTGTATACCTCCTAACAAAGGGTGATAAAATTAATCTTAAAATTTGGCTAAATAGCTTAAGTACTACTAAATAAAGTGTTCAATATCATAAAATATAAAAAAAATTAAAATATACAAACATACCCACACGCTGCGCTGACTTATTTATGTAGTATATTAATGCATAATGAAATAGCAATTCCAATATAAGAAAAAAGGCAATGAATGCAGCTTTGTGCCTGTTTTATACGATAGCTAAAATTAACATCATAATAAGTCTCTCGCAAATTAATAAAAATTAAAGAAGATAAATAATTAAACATATGTACAAAAGGACAAAACACATACATATGTATATCCCTATATATCTCATTAAATACAGCCACTCTATCCACAGAGCTTAGCACTGATACTTTGTGTTACGTATTAAAATGAAACAACTTGTCAGGTTCTCAGTATAAGATAGGGACCTAAATGAGGAAATTTGTTTTTTCAGATAGAAGCAGGGATAGTGGTATTCCCCCTACAATTGCACAAATTTTGAGAAGTATTTCATGCGCTTAATCTGAGAAACTATAATTGCTATAAAATTCAAATGTTCTGCAAGAAGTAATTCTACAACAATGGCTACATCTTGGAAAAAAAATGTTTGGATTTGTGCAGGGAAATGGAAAGCCCCCATATAAATGAACAATTTTTATTAAATTTTCGAAACGCTATATATCGGAAACAGTAACAGCTATCGACTTCAAATGTTCTACAAGAACATTTTGGAAAAAATATATTTCATTAGAAGCAGGGTGAGGGGCAGCCCCCATACAAATAAAAAATTTGTATAAAAATTTTGACACGCCATATCTTGGAAACTATAACAATTATTTACTCTTCATGTCCTTTAAGAAGTACATAAGCCGTTCAGTGCACAAAGTGATTAACTCCACTTTTTGAAAAATCTTAAATTTATGTTTAAATTCTTTCTTATTAATTTTTTATACCATTGATGAAAGCTATATACATATGAACATAATTATGTGTTCTACAATACATGTTTGAATTTATATTATTAAGCGAATTTTAAAAACCAATTAACATATTTCATCGCAATTCTCAACTTCTCAACTTGTTTATGGAGTTAATCGATTTGTGCACTGAGCGACTCACATAATTGTATAAGAATGCCTATTTTATAACCTTTATTTAACTTTTTAAAACAAAATATGTCGAAAACCGTTAAGACTCTCTACCTTCAGTAAACAGCTGTTCGGGCCAGACTTGCGGGCAACACTGTATTTGATTTTAGGTAACTTAACATTGAGCCATAACCATCACCATAGGAATCAATTGAGTTTTGGTTTTTATGGCAACGGTTATGGTTATGGCGTTATGTTAAGTCACGTATAGTTGAACCTTAAACCTTCTACATGGTATTTCTATATATGTATGTACATACAAACGTTAAAATTTTTTAAATTTTCTTCTTCAAAAACTAGGAAAGCTATTGACCTCAAGCCCGTCACAAAGTATTTTTATTATAATATTTGCAGTACGAAACAACTCGGCTAGATCAGATGGCTGGGTATATAAAAAGACTAATGTGAAGGGTATATAAAATTCGGCACAGCCGAATATAGCGCTCTTACTTAATTACACTTATTTTAATATTAAGTTGCACGCAGCTGCCTTTATTTTAATTTTTTTTTTTGTTTTGTTTTTAATATATGTATATCTACTATTTACATTCTATTTTCTGATTTAAAATACACGAATTATGTACTTAAAGTATAAACACAACACAAATAAACCCCAAATACCTGAATTGCTTTCCAACTTGTGGATATAAAAGACATCTTATACTTACGTTATTACATACTAAGATACAATATATTTTTTAAAATTTTTATTTATCTTGGTATTCAGAAGATGTTTACATGCATTCTTACATATAGGCATTGCCGTCTACATCACCATATGCTGCTTCCAAAGCTGGTTTAAGATTTTGGAATGATTCTCTGCGCGTCGAAATGAAATCTTATGGTGTTAAAGTAGTTAACTTCATTCCTGGCTCCTTTGTAATGTCTAGTAACATTTCCGCCAGACAGCAGGAGCATGCCAAATTAATGTTTAATAATTTTTCACAAGAACAACGCAACTTTTATGGTACATACTTTCAGCGTTTTAATGAATATTTAAATATGATTTCTGGATTTAAACCTGCTAACAGTATGGACGACTCATTGTTACTTGAAAAATTTAAAGATGCGCTTACTAATCCCAGACCAAAAGCTTTATATATACATGAACCATGGCGGTAAGTTATATTTGCAAAGTTTAAACAAAAAATTTTAGTATATTCAATTCTTTTTTTAGCTACAAAATATACCGCTTTTTGTTCGCTATCAGTCCTACGACCTTAGTTGATCGGTTGGTCATTAAATTTTGTGCAATGCCAACTTATCAACAAGCACAAGAGGAAACAAAACAACTGCAAAGAAATGGCTGCATTAAACATAATTAAACAGAAAGGGGTACATACTAGACATCTGCATGACTATATTCATTTAATTGCCTATACACAACAAAAACAATATTCATTCAAACATTTTTCATTCTATGGGAGATAAATAAAGTTAAGCCAGTAACAACACAAGAAAGAATGTATTGTGTGTTACACTCAATGATACAAGAAGAACACATTCATTTTACAGTTTTCGTTTTGAATGTGTATAAAACACACTTGAAAATACAAAAACATAGCAAAGTCTCATTACAGTTAGAGTTTTTATAAAAACATTCAGGTGTTTTTTCGAGTTAATGAATGTTTAACAACAACAATAACGACAAATTTGCAAACACAAATGAATAATAATTTTTTACACCAATCATACAGCAATATTCACACATTCTATTCAGTATTTATTTATATGAATGTATGGGTAATATTTTGTTTTCGGTTGAAGTTGTTTTTTATTTGCTTTCGCTTGTGGGTTCATTCATTTAAACTGTTTAACATTGAATGAAAAACACTATGTTGTTGAAAAACAAACGAATGTATTTAAACGGCATTTGGGTGTAGTCAAGCAGACCTCTAGTACATACATATCGCACCCTTAATCAAAAACAGTCACAACTCAAAATCAGTTTCTTTCATGAGGGTGTTCTTTTCTGCATTTAAAAATATGGTTCTAATTTTCTTACAAAGTAAAGTTCAAAGTTTTTCAAGAGTGAGCGGTAAAAAAACACCATTCATGAAAAATCTCGAGAGCGAAAAATCCATAAAAAAAATGTTTTCTTCTCACGTTCATCAAAGAGCGTAAAAAAATTTTTGCCAACCCTCACTCACTTATGAGAGGTTTGTCGCTTTTTTCATGCTCAAAAATCACAAATGAAAAATAAAAACCAAATTTTATTTCTCACTCACAAATGAATGACAAATTTCTTCTTTTCACTTTCGATTCATTTTTTTTATGAGTGCGAGTGTTGCTTTAATATTTTTCACGCTTTGTAACAGAGTTGCCGGAAAATAATTATTTAAACGTGTGAAAATTGTACTCCCAATAAGAGTAAAAAAATTCTTGCATTTACATATTTTTTTTTTATTTTGCTGCTTGTATATACTTATATGTTATATGTTAAATTTAAAAAATACGACATATCTACATTTTGATCAGTCTTTTGAATATCTTGTTAATTAAGTGACTTTTAATGCCATTTGAAAAAAAAAAAGAAATATATTTTTAAATAAAATAAAAACTACAAATTTATAATAAATATTACGTGTTTCCCAGAGTAAGGCAAAAACGCTATTTTAAAAAAATTGCGTTACTTCATTTTTATACTGAGGCATCGATATGTAGGTTTATAAACAATAATAAATAAATATTAACATAAAAGATTACTTTAAGCAGTATTTATTGTGAAAAAGTCATATTTATAAAAAATAGTTTTTGTTAAGAAAATTAAATAATACATTATATTTTATGTTGTGATTTTTTAGAAATTTTATAGTCTTCACTGTCACAATATTTCGTAGCAATCTTTAAAAATATTTTTGAACTGTTTTCCTAAATTTTTAATTGACGTTTTCTGATAAAAAAAAAAAGTATTTCTTGTGTATTGTGTTCAAGGTCGTAACTGCTCTTTTTTTAATTTACCTTACTTTTGCTAATGGAACTCCTTCAAACTCTTAGGTTCTATTTAATTGACCTGAAAGATAAAGTTTATAATTGTTGTACATAAAAAGATTTGCGTGTGTATTGTATAATAACCACCACAATTTTTTGTAACGATATACCCAATACCTAAAAGGATGACGGACAGGCAGGTATAAAATACCTTTCAAATTAATGGAAAATTCCAAGCAAAATGAAATGATGAACAATTATCTCTAGGGTGGTAAAGCGGAATGCAATTTTTTCCAATCCTTTTAAAATTTGCATGAATGTGTGTAAGAGCTCTATTTTTTTTTTTTTGCAATATAAACATTAAATGTTTGTAAAAGCTCCTTATTTGGATTTTAAATATCGTGAAGTGAATAACAAAAAATGCCTAAAAGATAATTTAATTTTTCAAAGTATTTGCTTAATAGAATCGTGCAAAAAGGAACTTAGTGGAAAAGTGAAGGGAAATATCAAAAGACATTACAAACTTCTTCACAAACAAGATAAACAAAGAAATTATAAAGACATCAGCCCTGGTGCCTGCCTCCATCTTCGATCCATTAGTAAAGACTGCACACCCCTCATACAGGCTCTCTGATCCCTTCCATGCCTTCCTATCCGGAAACACTACTTGGGGCAGGATCCAAAAGTCAAGTTATGCTACCAAATAGTTCGTCACACCTAATTGCCGCAGGAGTCGACCATCCCCGATATAGCCAAAATTCCTAACTTAAACTTATAACAAAATTCATGCATATAAGGGCCACACTGTTGTTGTTGTTAAATTTGTTTCTCACTTCCAATGTTCCAACTCAACTTGTAACTAAAAAGAATGTATGCAAAAACAACATGCGTTGTCTGCATTACATGCAAAAATTAAAGTGAGAAACATGATACAACTAATCAGGTAATCTCGTCCCTGGAACAACTACAAATTAGTACCAAGGTGTCAAACAACAGTTCATAGAAAAAAAACGATGAGTAATAATTTTTGTTGTTTTATTTTTACAGGGAGAACATAATTTTGACTTCTTGGCACTAATCAGCTGGGCCGACGAGACTACTTGATTCTTTGTATCATGGTGAGAAACAAATAATCAAAACTAACGGTTTTTTACCAGAATAAGTTGCAGTTGTTAGTATGCACAAAATTTAGAACAAATTACAGTGGTTATAAGTGGGATAAAAGTGAAAAAATTTTAATATAATTTAATTCAAAAATAAAATACAAATTCAATATACATAAACTGAAATAATAATTGTAAGTAAGTGTTATGCGGTGACCAAACAACTTTCTTCTATGCATACCACAATACATGCAATATAAGCAAACAAACCTCTACTATCAACGAAAACAAAATTGCTTAGATTTTTTTGTCAAAATTTAGAGTGTAATCAATAAATTCAATGCAATAAAGCTTACAATATAACAATATGAGACATATAAATAAAGACGTAAAAGGTTAATGTTAAGATATGGACTTTTCTAAGCCAAGATGAGTGTGGGTAGAAAATTATGTAACGTATAAATATGTATTAAAAAAAAAACAATGCAAATTTTATTTACTGTAGAAAACTATTATTATTTTAATTAAAAGAACAATATGTGTTAATCATAATGCTTTGGATTAGGGTTATTCCAAACATCTTCTTGGGAGTCCTGGGAGCCGCCTCGACCAAAAACAGCCATTAAATAAATAAGCACAACAAAAGCTAAAATTCCGCTGAGGACCAAAAACCAAGAACGCCTCCACGGTGGCCTAGAAGAGGGCGCATAAAAACGCCGCGACCAGCGGGAAAATATTTCTGCTGGTGTTCGCCTAGCATATTTGTTTTCGTCACGATCTGTGCCTCCAATGGGTGACTGGCGGTTTAGCAACGAACGACGGCTATTAGCTATTTTTTTAATATTATATTCTTCAACAAAAACTTTAAAATATTTAGTTTAAAAAAACTTACCATGAATATCAGTACTTGAATTTGGGCTAAATGCGTCCATAAGTAAAACGGAATGTTCACTTTCTTGTTTTACTGTGGTGTTTCCACTCTGCTTAGAACGCTCCATAGTACTGTTGTGTTTAATGTTGCTATAATGTATTTTAGTCATATTACTTATAGCAGGTGTAGAAGGTATGCTATTCGAAATGTTGGAAATATTTTTTGGCACCGATTCTTCTTTTAACTGAAACATAAATATTTAATCAATTAAATACATACCTACATACATATATACATATATGGATATGTATAAATGTATGTATATTCATGTTAATGTGATCCTATTTAATTACCAATGCTAAGCCCAATCCATTTCGACCCCAATTGACCTGTACGAGCTTTTGCTTCAAAGCATCAGCTACCGGAGAGACTAAATTGGATGTTGGAAATATTTCAGTTTCACATATTGGGCATTGGTAACCCCGAGGAGCAGTATTAGTTGGTAATATTGATTGCCTGCCATTTAAACAATCCCAATGAAACACATCTTTAGAAATAACAGAAAAAACAAATTTTTGACCAAAGGTTTCTTCAGTTTAAAAATAAACTTACGATAACAAACTAAACGAATGCACTCTCCTTCTTCTAGTCCAGTTGAGCACAATGTGCAATTTGATACATAATCACTATCTTTAAGCCATTGTAAATATGATTGTACTATGCACTATCAAAGAGAAAAAAATAAATACCTTAATGGTTTGGCACATGGACTTTTTTGGATACCTTTGGATGGCTTTGCACCATGCAATGTTCACAAACATTTACGCGATGCTCAAAACAAAATTGATTCGTCACTTGACGTTTGGGACATTTGCACAAACCCATAACTTAACATCCGCAGTTTCAATAAAAATTATTAGTTTATATGGAAATCATCATTTCCAGTTGCAACTTTTTATTTTTTCTATAGATATTAAAATATTTTACTTATTGCTCAAAGTCGTACAATACCAAATTTTTTTAAGAAAAATTAACAGCAAGGCGAATGAATTCGCCTTGATTAACAGCCCACGTCAAAATATTATCATTTGGCCGTTTGTACACTACTATGTCACATAGGGTATTCATCATAGCTGCCATATAGTTTAGGTTAACATTGTTAAATTTAAGGAAGCAAGCCCGAAAACAAGGCACATTCAACCAGGTAATATTAAGAACCCAGCTGATTAAAATCAATTTGACATTTTGACGTTATAAAAATTTAATTTTATTTGGAATTTTTAGTTTTTCTGACATTCTACCCTTTCAAACACAGAAAGTAAATGCAGAGGGCGAATTTTTTGAATTCGCTTTGGGCTTACCTTGTTGAATGTGCCTTGCCCGAAAAGTTGCATGTTTTTTGTTGTATAAAGGGCTAACTATATTGTGCTTAAACAAACTCATGCTAATGTCAAATATCAACGAAAAGCCTGTCAAATGCTTAAGCAATTTATTGGAGACTTTTGAGAGGCTATATTGTACTTTTTGAACTTAAATATTTACAGAACTCAGTTGCAAATATTTGTACTTTTGCAAAAACTGTTTTACTTTCATATTCCAAATATATGGATTTTTTTCGCAAAATGTTATTTAAGTAACATCTACAATTTAAAAATATTAAACCATTAGCAAATAAATAATAAAATTATATTATAAAAGTTAATAAATAAAAAATGTTTTTTTCATAAATAAAAGTGTACTTAAAAGTGCAACTGTGCGCCCAACTCATGTATACACAGCTGATCCATTAATCAAAGTACGACCAGGTTCGCTTTTTGCTTAAACAAATGTAACTTGACGAAGCTTAACGAAAAGTTGCTTAAGAACATTATAGTTATACACATTTAAACATGTGTATTCGCACTTTTGCTTAAGTAAGCAAAAGCACATTATAGTTAGCCCTTAAATATTCAAGGCGTATTCATAGAGAAGGTGGTCTCGACAGATCAGCTGACTTTGTTTTGCTCTATGTGCTTCTTCTTGATTTTAAAAAAGTTATGCGTCTGTTAGATTTTAAAACTAAAAATTTAATAAAGTGTTTTTAATTTACAAACAGTAACACCAATTGATGCGTTATTTTGCTTAGTTTTATTCACGTTTCCCTTCTGCAAATAATTTATGTCTTTTAATGATGCCATATGTGTTTGACATTATAGGTACGAATTTTTCGCCCTGTAATCACCTTTTATGAATTCGCCTTGATAAATATTATATGTGGTATCATGGCGCAATAATGTATCAGGTGGTGGTGATTCTACAACAACAAAATTTGGTGAATAAAATTTTCGTTTTTATTGTAGTTTCCGTTGGCTCAGTTGTGAAAGAAAGATATGTTTCCGTTGGCTCAGTTGTAAAAGAAAGATATGTAAAAGTAAACAACTTTGACTACCCAGCCTCGATTAATGCATGAAAAAAGTAGATCAGCTGTGCTTGTAACACCACCTGGTACACATGATTTCACCATGTGTGGTATGGTCTGATTTAGAACAGCGTTGCCTTGTTTCAATTAGGTATGTACCAAGGCGAATTCATACAAGGTGAACGCATGGCGAAAAATTCGTACCTATAATGTCAAACACATATATAGCATCATTAAAAAAAACACAAATTATTTGCAGAAAAATAACTAATTTTAACTGTTTTTTTTTTTGCACAAAGCACAAGAACGCATCATATGGTTTTACTGTTTGTTAATTAAAAACACTTTTTAAAATTATTAGTTTAAAATCTAACCAACGCAAAGTTTTGACATATTGTGGGGAAAATTGCACAAGCAAAAAATAGTCAGCTGAGCTGTCGAGACCACCTTCTCTATGAATTCGTCTTGGTCATGTACCAACGTATAATTAGAAACAATTTTAATAATTATACTAATATTAAACATTTTCGGCTTGTATACTAATACGTCTTGACGAAACAAATTTATTCCTAGACAAACGTCATACTCAGTATATAAAAACCCAGTATAAAAATACCATATATTTTATTTGGATTTTGACATTTGTCTAGGCATGAATTTTTCTCGTCAAGACGTACAATAACGTTCTGGGAAGGCGCCTTTATATCAGATGGGATCGGTTGTTGTTGTAAAAAAGAAAAAAAATACATAAAAACAAAATTTAGCATATAGCATATAAATAACAAAATACCGTTACTCAGCTGTTTAGCGTAGGCCATCTGATATATGTGCGCCTTGGAGGCAAATCACTCCCTGAAAATCGAGATTCAAAAATTCTTATTAGAATTCCTATATGACAACTCGATCGAGTAGAATTTCGATTCAAATCGAATGCCGTAATTTGCCCCTTGGTTCTGACTAAAATTCCAATTTTTAACAAACGCGGTTTTACAAATATGTACCTTAGCTGTTGAAACTTTTCTTATATAAAATTATTTTTTCTTAAAAACATTTTTGTACTTTGGTTTGTTTCTTTTCTCTATTTTTTTTTGACTTACACATGTAATTGCAATACATGCATGGCAAAATTTTCAAAAAGAGACTTTTTACCAATAATAATCTATGCCATAGCCACAGAAAACAGCTGTTTCAACCAAACTTATGGGCAGCACTGCATTTAACTAATACTTGCGTGGATTAAGATTTAGAAAACAAAAACATACATACGTACAATGGTAAAAAATAGTTCGAAATAGTACGCTACAAAAAATATAATTAGGGGATTCACAAGATGTCCTATTATGTCCTATTGTCATATTGTTATAAAATTTCAATGTGGTTTTGTTGTCTTTAATACAAAAATAGTTCTTTAAAAATACTACGTCGTTTAATATGCTTATTAAATTGTCACAACAACTCCAAATACACCTGCCCCGAGTGTCCTGTAGTTGGTAAAGGTTTTTAAGCCATTGTGGAAATTTTATGACAATAGGACAAATAGAACACCTTGTGAATCCCTTAACAAAAAAATAATTCTAATAATTTTATTTAATCCAACCAATCTTTCATATATTGGCATTTTGTAGGTGTAACATCTCCATATTTTGAACAATTTTTGATAATTGGGCATATACCACATGGCATTTGCACAAGACCAGGCGAAGGTAGCGGGGAATTAATGGCTCTATAGACAAAAACACTATCGGACATTAGAATACGCTCAGCGTTTCCATCATACACCACAGTTTTTAAAATTGTCTCCAAATCATCTTCATCCAAATTAACCTGGTAAAACACAATTTTTTTTAAATGATTCATAATTACATTAATAGATGAATATCTGTGCATATAAGTATGTGTATGTATGTACATAAGTTTGCGTTTGTCATAATAAATTTAAACTTACCTTACTTATTCCCAAATCGGATATAAATTTATGTACTTCTCCAACTGTACAGCAAGACAATTGCTTAAATGCCAAGGGACCTTGTCCTTTTTCCAAAGCATTTTCACGTTTCATTTGTAAAAAACGAAGACATTGTTGATTCAAAACATCCACGAATTCTGCTTCAAAATCTTGATCTTGATACCAGGCACCCCCTGTTACAGAACGATCTGGTTCCAAATTATATAGCATATATACCTTTTTCTTGCTGGCCTATTAAAAAAATAAAAAATTTTAAACTTGATTTTTTTAATATTTGCAGAAGCAATCCATAGAGAGGATTTAAAAACTAAGTAATCTAACACATTTGTTGCACCTTGCGGTTTTAAAAAACCAATTTTCTTATCAACAAAACTGTTCCCGGCAGCCAGCTAATTTGGCTCCTTAAAGTTCAGGCCTTGTTCTTTTACTTCCCCAAATAGAGAATTCAAGATTTCTTTCGGAATCCGGTCATGGCTTTTTTCTCAGGTATGTTCCAGAGGGTAATTTTGTTTCGACGGTACCCAACAAGTAAAATGATAAAATTGCATTCAATAATGGAGTTTTTTTTTTTTAAGTTTTGAAAGGCTTTTTCGCGTTTATATCAGTTTTCGCAACAAATTAACCTCTAGACCATACCTGTGTTAATAAAGATAAAAGTATATGTGCAAGATTTTTCTAAAATTTTCAATAAAATATTGTGAATCAAAATTAAAAATTTCAATTTGATTTGGGATTAGCTAATTTAAAAAGGTAAATTTTGCTAAAGTTATAAGGGCAATAAACTTCGATTTATAAATCAGGGGCTCATTATTACTGTTTATCTTATTTTTCTTGTTTTAATAATAAATATACCAACAGAACGTAGAATTAATTTTAAGGCGGATACAGAGAATGTTGCTCATAGTTATAGGCATTTAGTTAACAAAACCGGAAACGGATATTTTGATTGTTTGTTGAAAAAGCCGTAATTTTTTATAATAAATAAAAACAAAATTTGCCCTAACGAAGCTACACAAAGGAGTAGCGAAATATTGGCAGACTAATTAAAACAAATAAAGAATACTTATTATTGACCTTAAGCTCAAAAAAAAAAAAAACAGATTGTGTATTTATAAAGTTAAATGTATAATATGCGCAATAAAATATTGTGAATCAAAATAAAAAAAAATTTAATTTGGTTTGGAGATAAGCTAATTTAAAAA
The DNA here is from genome assembly GCA_963583895.1 of Melanophora roralis. NCBI lineage: Eukaryota > Metazoa > Arthropoda > Insecta > Diptera > Rhinophoridae > Melanophora > Melanophora roralis. Next base: position 32,291,768 of record OY757187.1, on the reverse strand, counting down.
AGGTAAATATACTTTGCTAAAGTTATAAGGGCAATGTACTTTGATATCTTTGTTAGTTTAATAAAGTTTGTAAGTAACTTTGATTTTTTTTTTTTTTTGTTGATTTTTCGAACCAACTAAAATTTAAGGCATATTACCTTAGGAACATAGTTACTGCCATTCTACCCTTTTTTTATTTGAATTTACTATGTTTTTACGAAATATAACCTTTAGATTTTTTTGTGTGTATTTCAAAATACATATTTTCATTTCCTTTTCCTTATTTGTTAAATATATTTTTTCAATTTTTTTTAATTTTTTTCAAATAATTGTATTAAATATATAAGCACTAAAGAAGCTACCCATTTTAGTAGAGAAATATTGGTCAAAATAAAAAACAAATAAGAGATCTAAAGCTTAAAGAAAACAAGAAAAATATTAAAAGAGAGATCAAAGAAACTAGACAAAGTTTAAAAACTAACATATTTAGTAAAACCAATTTTGCGGTTAAGTTTTAGCTACAAATGTGAGATTTTTGTGAGGGATTATGACAATTGTGGGAAAAGAAGGTAAAGGCCCGGAATGCCACTATATGGAAATAGTACCTTAAGGGCAATACTAAATTACTGTATAAGTGGAACACTCAAAATGATTTTGTCAAATGTGTTATAAATTATTGAAATTTAATTTGGTTTATATAAGATTTCTTTAAGGGATTATGACCATTTGGGGGAAAACGAGGTAGAGGCCCGGAATGCCACTATATGGAAATATTAGCTTATGGTCAATACTAAATCACTGAATAAATGGAACACCCAAATTGATTTTGTGAAATGTATTATAAATGATTAAAATCAATTTCACTTAAATGAGATTTCTGTGAGGCATTATGGCAATTGTGGGAAAAGTAGGTAGAGGCCCGGAATGCCACTATATGGAAATAGTTGCTTAGAATTAATACTAAATTACTGTATATGTAGAAAACCCAAGTTAATTTTGTGAAATGTGATATAAATTGAAAAAAATTAATTTGGCTTACATGTGATTTCTGTGAGGGATTATGGCCATTGTGGAAAAAGAATGTGGAGGCCCGGGATGGCACTATATGGAACTAGTAGCTAAGGGTTTAATTATAACTTACATTAACTGATTTCACCGCTTTAATAAGCTTTTTAGTTTCCAAATTTTTTAATATTTTGTTCAACTGTGTCATATTTAAATTTGATTGTAAGCGTATGTCGCGTATCCATATTCCCTTATTACTACCCTCTTCGATAATTCCATAAACAATTTTTTCTTCATTATCAGCATCTTTAGGTAAAACGCTCTTTTTAGGATCTTTGGAACGGTAATATAGTTTGTCACCTTTTTTTAATACTTCTATTGATCCTTGCTTTAATAGCTTATTAAGGGCTTCAACTCTAATGGCAGGTGGAACATCGGATAAACTTTTTTCTAAATTATCATTACTTGCACCTGTGGGAACACCTTGTATTACAGCCAATAATTTATGTAGAATATCATCCGAAGACATTTTGCCGACAAAAATATTGTCAAACTTTAACTCAAAACCAAAAATCTATGCTTAAAACTTTTTATATTTAAATGTCCAATTTACCCTAATTCACTTCTATTTTTATCTATACAAGGTGGTAGCAGAATTACCTCAAATGGTAACTACCATGGTGAAATTATGTGTACCAGGTGGTGTTACGAGCACAGCTGATCTACTTTTTTCATGCTTAAATCCAAAGCATGGTGAAATAATCGTACCAGGTGGTGTTACAAGCACAGCTGATCTACTTTTTTCATGCATAAATCGAGGCTGGGTAGTCAAATTAGTTTACTTTTACATATCTTTTTTTGACAACAGAGCCAACGAAAACTACAACAAAAACGAAAATTATATTCACCAAATTTTGTTGTTGTAGAATCGACACCACCTGATACTAATAATTGCGCCATGAATCCAAAGTATATTAAACAAGGTAGGAATAACTGATCAGCTGACTTCTATTTCCGCCAAATGTTTTCTAGCTTAGCTTGGACACTTGTTTATGTTATACAATGGCTGTGTATACTGTGTGTATGTGTGTTCGCTACATTTTCGACAACCAAGCTGGAATTAGCAACAACAAAATACATGCTGAAATTTTACAGGAAGTTGTTGTTTTAGGGACGTTTCCACCTTCTTATTCCACCATGGGTAGCTGCTTTTTTACATGCAATTTTTTTATTTTTACCCTATTTGTATGCGTAGCTGCCAGATAGGTTTTGTTTAATATCGACAAATTTTAGGTAACAATCGTCAAAACAACCTTTTAAAATCGTCAACCCTAAAATTTATGTTTTTTATGCAAAAACCTTACAAGTAGTTTCTTTAAACATGGTAACAACTTTAAAAGCAATACATATATATAATTTAAAAAAAAATTAACTGCAAATACAAATAATCATTTTTATGCTAAACAATTTTATTTAAAATGCATAATATGTAATAATTTATTTTAGAGATATAAAATTTTTTTTAACTAATTTTAATCAAATCTTTTTTTAATAAAAAATATAATTAAATGTGTTTTTTATTTCTTAAATGAAAAAATTATATATCTACATATATCTGCCTCTGGTTTTCTTAAAATAAAGCCGCAAATTTTTAATTTTAAAAATCGTTGCCACCACAACTCGTCAAAATTACGATAAATCGGTGTATGTGCTTTTGATGATGCAATAGTGTGGCATCACTGTTTCTTTTATTTAAGTGTCGAAAAAAAAACAAACAAGCAAGCACATTTCCTTAGTTTTTTTATTTCACAAATTGTGAACTATGCTAGATGTGGAGGATGAGGAAAGCTTCAAAAATTTCCACGATATTAACAGAAATAATTTCGAAAAAATTAAAAATAAAGCAACAAAGGTAAATTTACTTAAATTAAAATGTATTCCTTTTGTGCTATGAAATGAATAACAAAAATAAGACTAACAGAACTACCAGATTGATAAAGTAATATAAATTAATAGAACTCTATTCAATTTCAAAAGAGAACTCAATGGGTTAATCAAAATACATATCGTTACCTTAATATAGAAAGGCCCTAACATATTTTTTTTAAATCGATTTTTTTGCTAATTGTGATGTATGATCAATTTACCTAAATACACGAAAATCTGGGCATATAAAAAGAGAGGGCCTTTCTTTATTATTAAGTTAACGATATGCATAGTTATACATATATATATATTTCTAGGTTGGATATGCCGATGGTTTAAATGATGGACGAGAAAGTACTTTTCAAAATGGATTTGACCGGGGATATAAAGATGGTCTTCGCACAAGTTTTGATATAGAAAAATTTCGTTTATACTTTAAAAGCTTAAATGCCGATAAAATAAATAATTAAAATTTGCTTCATGAAAGTTAAGGATACAAAAAACTTGGAATAAAGGAATCAGATTTTCAACATCGTTCAAAATATCTAAATTACACAGACAAAAGCTTGGAAATAATATTTTAAAAGCAGCATAAGTACATTGATATAATAAATATTAAATCTGTTGAAGTATTGCCCAAGGCAAACATTTTATTAAAAGTGTCGAGTACACAATATATGTAAAACTTCAAATTAATTTTAAATTATAAATTTAATATTTGTAATATTTATAAATAAAGACCTTCGGGAGTTCCTTCTTTTTTGCGGTATAAAACACTTTCTTTTGATTTTTTAAAGTCTTCGTTTGTAACTTTCATGCGGCGTTCACGTAAAGCCATCAGACCAGCTTCAGTACATATAGCTTTTATGTCAGCACCAGATAAATCATCTTTTGCCATTATTAATTCGTTTAGATTAACATCTTCGGCTAATGTCATGCGAGATGTATGTATATTAAAAATGCGACGTTTAGTTTTTTCATCAGGCAGAGGAAATTCTATTTTACGATCAATACGGCCTGGACGAATTAGTGCTGGATCTAAAGTTTCGATACGATTTGTAGCCATAATAACCTAAAGACGGGTTTATTATAAAATATATTTATATAACAACCTTATTTTTTTACCTTCACGTCACCTCGAGAATCGAAGCCATCTAATTGATTTAGCAATTCTAACATAGTTCTCTGAATTTCTCTTTCACCGCCAGAGTTTGAATCATAGCGCTTTGTACCTACAGCATCAATTTCATCAATGAACACAATAGAAGGGGCGTGTTCTTCAGCTACACGAAAAAGCTCTCTCACCAATTTAGGACCATCACCTAAATATTTTTGAATCAGTTCAGATCCCACAACACGCAAAAACGTAGCAGAAGTCTGATTAGCAACAGCCTTGGCTAAAAGCGTTTTTCCTGTTCCGGGAGGGCCATATAAAATTACTCCTTTTGGAGGTTTTATACCCATTTCTTCATAATACTCGGGATGGGTTAATGGTAACTCAACAGATTCTTTAATTTCTTGAATTTGGGTATCCAAGCCACCAATATCTGCATATGTCTCTTGTGGGGCTTTTTCCAACTTCATCACAGTTACCATAGGATCTGTGTCATCACTTAGTACACCGACAACAGCATGTACTTTGTGATTCAATAACACTGAGCACCCAGGCTCGAGCTGATCTTTATCCACAAAGGACAATATGCTTACATAATGTTCTGAACCTACACTGGTCGATACTATGGCATGATTATCGTCAATTATTTCTTCCAGATTACCAACTGACATTGGGGTGCCTCTCAAGTCATCAACCTTCGAGCGTTCTTCTTCATTTTTTTCATCTTGTGGCTTAAGGCGTTCTTGGTTACGTATGAATTCCTCCTCCATCATTAAGTAATCCTTGATACGTTCCAATTTTAATAACTTCAAACGGCAACGCGTATGGGGAGTAACTTGGGGTAATTTCATTGCCGCATCCGGGCCCTTAACTCGCTTTTTCTTTTTGCCAACACGAGTTGGAATCGGAGGCTCGTACTTCTTCTTTTTGTCTTTGTCATCTTTTTTATCACCAGATCCACCTTGTACCGATTGATTTTGACCCTTAAATTTTAAAAAAATTAGTTTTAATTAACGCATAAAAAACATATAACTACCATTGTTTTTCAAGATAGTATCTAAAATAAAATATTTTCTTATGTAGTTTTTGCAATACAACGGCAGTTCACTTTAGTTTTGTTTTTTACTAGTCATTATAAATGACCACAGTTACTAAAAAGAGTATTTAGTAAAGCATTGCCATATTATTTAATTGCAAAAAAATCTTTCATCGTGTCAAAAACTTTGTAGTTGTGTGTCATTCATGCTTAGACAAGCGTCAAAAACAGTATGTATATAAAAGAAACCCAGTAAAAAATAGCGAATTAATGCCTATACCAACGTCGAACGTAAGTATATAAAAACCCGAATAAAAATACCGTATTTGTGTCTAGGCTATATATCCCAAAAATAGCGTATAAATTAATTTAAAAAAGGTTATAATGGCAGTTTCTATGTTTCTTATTGCACGTTTTGACGAGACAAATTCATGCCCATGCAAATGTCAAAACAAATAAAAAATCCGGTATTTTTATACTGGGTTGTTTATAAAATGAGTTTGACGTTAATCTAGGCATGAATTTGTCTCATAGAAGATGCCTTTATCCAAAAGTAACATTTACTTAGATTTTTTGTTATATTTGATTTAAAATTATTTAATTTATTTAGATAGTAAAACTTAGTTTTATTATTTTTTATCAAAAGAAAGTACTTAACTACGCAAGCTTAGTTAATATACCATCGTTTTTTTTTTTGTGTGTAGCTTTCTATTCCCAGGTTTTGTGTTTTTTTTTTTATTTATGCGTTTTTAGTATCTTTTGAGATTTTTAGGAAATTTTCTGGCAGCATTTTTGTTCTATTGTAAGTTGTATATCAGGTGAGATCAGTGCTACAAAAACAACTACATCGTCATTCGATTGTCAGACAGGTATTAAAAACTCACAAATTCTTTATTCTTATTTTTGAGCTTTTCTTATAATACTACAGTTGCTTTTTGTAAAAGAGAAAAAAAACATGTAAACATAAAATTAAAAGAATTACCATTTCCTAGCTGATTAACTAAGGCCATCTGACATATATGCATCTTGTTCTGTTGGTTTGTTTTTGACATTCTTTTTTGTGCTTTCTTCTAATAAACTTGCCAACGAATAAAAATGGTTTTACTTGATAATTCAGCGGTAATATTATTGGTTTTTAATTTTTGTAAATTAGAAAACATTTATATTCTTTTTATCAGTTTATAGTGCGTTTGCAAAAATTGGCGAATTCGGCAAAGGCAGATTCTTCATTTACCGTCACATTTAAAAGATGTAAGTTTTGTTTTACGATAGGTGTAATCATTTATACTACTAGCTAAAATTTGCAAGTTGCAACAAGTGAACTTGGAATACCCCCAGTTTTGTAAACCGAGTTGTTTTTTAATCGATTTTTTCAAAACCGAACTTGTTTAATAGTATAAATCGATAGATTTGCTGCAATCAGAACAGGTCAGAGCAAAAATATTTCTTTACAATCCGGACTTAAAGATGATGTTGTAAAACAGGTCGCATTGTGAAATATTTAGAGTATCCACTCTAACAATATTTGCTCGAAAAATTGAATTGATGATGTCAGGGTACACGTATATATATGAGTGCGCCTTGGATGATGTACAAGAGCACGCATTTTGAAACAGAGTATCCCCTCATTCAATTAAGAAAAATTGCAGATTTTATTAAAAAAATAACTCGAACCATGTACGCCAATTAATCAGCTATTCAAACAATATTAATTTAACTGTAAACTCCCTTTGATTTTAATTATTTATTGCACTTTTTGCTGTCCATTGTTAAGAATAATAACAAAAACGAGTGTTATGCGATCATAAGTTTCGAATATATTTTTGGATAATAAAAGTATAAAAACATACGTATACTGGCTATTGGTTATCCCAATATTTGGGATTGTTATTGGTAGATAAACCGACAACTTTTACAACGTTCTACGGATGATTTTATAATACAAACACGTCCATCAAATATCCTTTAGCAAATGTTTAACACAACAAGAGCTTGCAAAATCTTGATTTAAATATATTTTACTTAAACTTTTTTATATTGATTTTATATAAATTTACATTCAATTAAAGCTTTTATTTTTATGTATTTAATTTTTGTTTAAACTAATGTATTTATTTTTGAGTGTTATTTGTTTTTAATTTTTTTTTTTTTTTTCTTTATTAAATTATTGTATAATTATTTAAACCTTATGCTTTGTTCACTAGCACTTTAATTTATAAGATTTTAATCTTGTTGTGCTAGACATAATTAAAAAAATAAATAAATAAATAAATAAAAATAAATAAATAAAATCTAAAGAAACTTAGGCAATAATTTTAAAACGGTTGCGAGTATCAGAATTCAACAAAATCATTGTTTGCATGTGAAGTTAAATCAACACTAAAATCCCTAATGTCTGGCCAGAAAATGAGAGAAAACTTGTATAAATTCAACTTAAATTTTTGAAGCTTACATTGCCTGAAAAACGCCCAAAACTAGGAGCCAAATCTGAAATCGTAATAATGTATTACCAAAGACTATAGACTATAAAGATGGTTCACTTGGAACAAATTTCATAAACAGAAATTTTGAGTTTGCAATGGGTGGCTACGGTAAAGGCAAAGGGAAAGGAAAAACACTCTCTTAATTTGAGAGAAGACAGAAAATAAAAAAAAGATCACAAATATTGACTCCAAATTTTAAGAACAATAACAGTCAAAAAAATATTAATGGTGCATGTACATACATACCAACATATACATATGGATGTATGTACATACATACAATATAAACATTGTTTTCCATGTTTATTTTTTTTATTTTGCTGCTATTTTGATTTTACGTTCATTCATACGTGCATATGTATGCCTCTATGTATATTCACAAAAAAGACACATTCTTTTAAGCAAATTGATGGTTTTGTTCAAAATTTGCCAAAGAAGTATTGTTCAAAAGCAGCTTATGTTCAAAAACAAACGCGGTAGCGAAAGTTGTTGATAATCTAGTTGTAGGGTACAAATACGTACATATTTTATTGCTGTAGAAATGAAATCATGTCGATTCGAGTTGAATTAAAATACCCTTATTTTGATATGTAGAGAGCTATACAAATAAAGCGCCTTCTAACATTTCTAAGAAGTTTTAAATTATTAATTGCATACATAAAACCTAAAATTATTTATTTTTTAAACTTTAATTTTTATAATTTTTTTTGACAAAATAACTTTTGTCTTCAGTTAAAAAAAATCATCAGTGTGACTGTTAAAATCATGTTTCCGGATCCAAATAGTGGCGCACATAAAACGTTTGGCATCAAACAATCAGAAATATCCCTGTGTCAATCGCTATCTAAGTCAGCATATTCGGTCTTATGATCGAGATTTAGTCGAAACCCAAATCCATTTTTAGGGCAAAATAATGTATATATCTCAATAAATGCAGCCACTCTTGCCACAAAACTAAGCACGGGTACTTTAAAGATAAGGACCTAAATTAGGGGAAATCATTTTTCAGATAGGAGCAGGGGAAGTTATATTTCCCCTTTAAATTGCAATATTTAAAGCGCTAAATCTGAGAAACATAATAGCAATAGAATTAAAATGTTTTATAAAAAGTAATTTTACAATAATGAAAAAAAATATTAGGAGCGGAGCAGGGGAAGGGGTAGCCCTCATACAAATTTACAGTTTTTGTAAAATTTTCGATACGCTATATCTAGAAAACTTCAAATGTTCTGCTTTTAATACAAAATATGCTGAAAACAGTTAAAACTCTCGACCTTAAATCTTTTACATGGTATTTCTATTATACATGGTACAAACGTTTTAATAAAAAAAGTTTGTTTTTTTAAAGAAAAATTTTCGAAAACTAAAATTTGTAAGGTTATATTTAAAATTACAGTTTTTTTTAACTTAGAACTTGATGTTTGCACTGAAATAAACACAATGTGAGTTAAATAGCCACACCTGTCACAATAAAATTGCAAATATGTACCTGTACATATAAAAAAATAAAACGATCTGAAAACAAAAGTTATTCTGCGCAAATAAAACAAACAAAAAATTTTAATTAAAAAATTAAATTTTTCAATAAAAATCTTATCACAATAAAATTTAACCAATTCGCCTGATAAACTGTAATGAAAATTTAACAAAGTAATATTTTTTCTATACAAGTATAAATGTAGAATCAAAAATTTAAAACTAAAAACTTTAAATAAGTAAGATTATCCTTAAAGATTTTTTGTTTTTAAATTCAATAAATCAAAGTACACGAACAATAATTATATTTAGGGCGGTATTTTACTACTCTCTACTTAAAGTAATGAATTTAAAGTTTTCAGAAAAACTATTTCTTGCTTCAGTTATTTTCATTTTGATAATAATGGAATTTTTATTCGTTGCGAATCGACTTGGTTTCATTTATACAACAACAAAATACGTATTGTTGCCCTATAACCACGCATTGAAATTTATTCGCTACTATCACGGCTTTTTGCACAAAAACTGTGTTGAAACATAACTTCTTTTACCTTAATTCATATACATATAAAAATAAACAAAAAGAATAGCAATGTGTATTTGTACACCGAAATGTATTAATGTTTGTATGGACGTGAACGATGTACTTATGTTTTTGTTTTTATTCAAGGCATATCGATACAAGGTGGCCGCAAAAAAAATAAGGGAGTCGTTCTCTTTATTTTTTATATGGAGTTTAAAACTAAAATTGAAGTTATTTTTCAATATTAGTGTCAAGCTCCATATAAAACAAATAAGGATTAAAAGAACGACTTTCTTATTTTTGTTCTTGCACCTTGTATTACTATGTCTTGGTTTCAATTCTTAAAATTTGATGGCCATTTTTTTGCCTTTACTTTTCGTCTTCTCTTTTGCATCAGTTTTTGTATGTAAGTATATCGTTACAGAATATGCAAAATGCCTTAGCTTACATGTTAAAACTTTTACAGGAGAATCAAAAAACTTGTTTAAATAAAAAATATTTTGAGAATAAACACAAAAAATTTTTTAATAAAAGTTAACCAGAATTAACAAATAATTTTTTGCTGTAAAAAATAATTTTGCGAGATGATGTACATATTTTGACTTCACGGACCAAACTTAATAAAAAAAGTAAATTTTATATGTTATTTTAGATTAGGCGTTTCGCATTTTCTGTGACGATACATTCTTTGGCAATATTTACACACGTACATACACCTACAAATTGTTTTGCTGAGAGCTTATTTTCTTTTTGTTATTTCTATCGCCATTTTTATTAACTCTCTCTCTCTCTCTATTTTAATAAATCCACATCAATTTAGCAGTCATAAAACAGTGTATGGAACAGAGAATAGCAAAATCACATATTCTCTTGATTTAATCTGATGCTAAAATTTTAAGTGATTTGAATGAGTTGAATAAAAATCTGCCTTGAATAAAATCAGCTTCATTTGGTCAAAGCATGAATTTATTCATTGTGTGAGTTTTACTCACATGATTGAATTTAACAAATAAACGGTTGCTAGTGAATAAATCAGAGTAAACAAAACTGTCCAAGAAGCAGAGTTGCCGTTGTATAAGTTTTGAACGACACATATATTTAGTAAAATTTTAAGGATACTTTTTTATACAAATAACAGCTAAAATAAGTAGTTATAATTTTTTTACTCATTTTCAATTGAAAACTGTGAGTTCAGAAAGGAGAAATTATAAACTTTTTTTAACTATTTCCAGAATTACATAATGCATTTTTTTATTTAATTATTATTAATTCTCTTTTAAAGTTTCTACGTATTTGATGATTTTTTAAAATTTTTAAAGTCATCGACGTGAACGCTTTCTGTTTATTTAAAAAACAAACCAAAGCTATGCATATAACACGGAATTTAGACTATGTTACTTGTAACATGACTATTTTCTTATTTTGTTTTAAGGTAACTTCCAAAAACTTTAAGAATTTACATTATGTTACTAGAAACTTTTCTCTTTTTTATATTTTGTTTTGGTTTTGTTGTTTATTCTTCTTCTTGAACGTTTCGACCATGGTACAATTACCTTACAATTACCTTAATTGTAATGTACAATTACCTTAAAGGTAATTGTACCATGGCATATACGAAAGAGAATAAAGAAAAAACGAAAACGAAACATTAAAAACAGAAACCGTGTTACTTTTGTAACTTCTCTGCCTTCTCTACCCAATTTGCCCTCAAAAACATGTAGCATGTTACAGTAACGTGTTACAAGTAACATAGTCTAAATGCCGTGTAAAATAAAAATTAACCTTTTAAAAAGTTTGTTAATACAAGCAGTGACAACTCGATCGATCGAGTAGAATTTCGACTCGAGTTGAATGCCGTAATTTGCCCGCTGGTGTTTTTTGTACTTTTGTCAAAGCTTTATCAGTGTTGCTCTAAGTTGATATTACAAAATGTTTAATTGTTTAAAAACATATTTGGAAAACAATTAAATCACATTACATCAGGTAATTAAAATTTTACACATAAAAATAAGTGTTTTTATATGCATAAACGTTTAAAATACTATTAACTTGACGTTAATTATGCATAAAGGTGAATAAATTTAATATAACATTTAATTTTTGATAATTTTAACACAATTATTCAATCATTTCTAGCCAAAAGAGAAGTTTTTACTAACACTTAGCACTGTTTTTGAAACCTTTAGTGACAAACAAGAAATATGACAAGAACTATGGCAAGCCTTCGTTATATACTACTGGCAATGTTAAAGAGAAACGACTACGTGACCTAACGTTAAACCATGAGCATGGCGCCATTTTTTCGTCTGTTATTCTCATTAAAAGCAACATCCCTTAAATGCTAGAATTTTTTGTTCAGTTTCATTCACTGATGCTGATACGATTGAATTTATGTTGATTTTTTTGAACGTTGAATAAAATCAAAAATCCAACAACAACAGATTGAATGAAATGATTTTAAATCATGCATTGGTTTATGTCATGTGATACGTTTGAACAAAATAGCCAAACTGAATAGGTTTTCGTATCATGATTAAATCATGAGCAAATTTTATTCTGAGTAAGCCAGTCTCTGGTATGGAAGTGCAATATCTTTATAAATATATAGTATTTGGTATTACGACAACCCTCGGCCATAGGTACATATATTGCAATACCCAGCATTGTCATTTTGGTGTTTTTATTGTATTTTGTTAAATACCCGTTTTTGAAAAGCGGATATTTATAGTACTTTTAACAATTTCTTACAGTGCTTTTCACTCTTTTTGGGAATAACAAAAAAAAACCCTACAACCAATATTGCTAAATATATAGTTTGGCGCTATTATCAAATCTAAATCAGCTGTTATCAAATCTAAATCAGCTATTATCAAATCTGAATCAGATTTTAAACAAAAACTGATGATAACAATTTTTTCCGGGATCCATTAATATAACGAAATTTTTGATGCCAACAAAAAATGGCCACCAACCGCGCAAAACTAAGTAGGATTTTTTGTACAATTTGAAAGTTAAGTCGAAACTCTACCTTAAAATCAATAAATTTTGCAAATAGTCTTAACTTGGCATGCAATTGGTATAGCCTAAAGTAAAAAGGACCTTTTTTCAGCCAGTCCTTTTGGAGTGTCTAAATTCATTCAGATTGTATTGATGTGTAAATATAAGTTTATCAACTTTATGATGGCTATAATTTTTTTTCAAATTATTTTTTTTTTTTTTTATTCTTAAAATGTAAAAATATTTTTTTCTAAACTAGAGATGCAAGATCGTTTTTAAAAAAATCGATGCTGAGATGTGCCGTTGTTTCAATAAAAACATCGTAAATGAAAATAATATATCGATGCTTTCATTTTCTCATAATTAAATGATAAATTCGCTCGTTATAAAAATCTTATTTGCTTTATTTCTTTTCTAAACATTTTTATATCCGAAGTGAATTTCTGGATAATGGCGAATTTTTTACTGAATTTTGTTGCAAAATCATTTTGGTTAAATAAATCAAGCACTTAAATTAATTGTTTCTATTTTGATAAAGTTAGCTACGGCACTAACAGTTTTAGTCTTCTGGCTTTGCCTGCTTCTCCCAAATGCTGCGAAAGCAACTTTTCTTAAGATTACTTAAAAATCTGACTGTTTCTTTATTTTAAGCTTCGGTAAAAAATACCAAATTTTCCTCTTAAAATAATATGTTAAAATATTATACTTATGTATATATGCTTAAAATAAATCTAATTTTTGTGGCCTCAAACTTTAAAAGTAAAACATTGTAAAGCAAACAAAAAAGTAGCAAGGATAATGAACACCTTTTTTAAGTCAGCCGAGCAAAAATATATTTAATGAACGATATCCATGTTTTTATTTTAGGACGTCGATGTAGTGCCGATTTATCGTCTACCAAAACATCGATGTTAGCATCGATCTTTATGAACTATATATGGATGTTTTTAAAACGTCGATGCATCGTTTGCACCCCTGTTATGAACACTATTTTTGAGGGGTCCACTATTTTGCCGTAACTTTTGAGGCCCATTAAAAGAAAACGGTAACCAATCTCACCAAAATACCCTTTTTTTAGTAGAACCAAAACTATGCTACCCGGCTGTGTATATTTTCCACTGTTGCACAATGTTATAGTATGTTTCTTTTCATTTATTTTTTTAATAAGTATCAACCAATTTCAATATAAAAACCAAGTATTTATTATTGTTTTGTTTAACATCGATAATAAGGAATATTTAAGTCGATGCCTTTTAACCTTATTTTTTTCGTTTTTACCCAATTTGTATGTGCTCATAGTGCTTTTGATGATGCAAGAGTTGGCATCACTGATAGGGATATTTTAGTATTGAAATTTGCTAATTGGTTAACCCGGTTTTTTGTTTAAGCGAGTTTTCGTTATACCCGGCTTCCACTGTATTACCAAAAATATAGGAAAAGATTACAGCTAATTGTAGTCAATACCTTAAATAAATTTGTTATTCAAATGTTTCAAAATAAAATACAAAAAAAAACTTAAAAAATTGCAGGATTCGCGCGAATAATTTAAGTTTTGTTCGAGTTAGTCGAGGTATTAAAAAAAACCTTAATCGATTATTTGAATAAAATCAAAATTCCAAAACCGATTAATTATTTGCTCGAACAAAGTCAGAACCCGATTAAATGGATATCCTAGTAAAAGCCAATAAATTTAAATACATACATTCATATTTTTTATTTTCTTCTAAAAATAAAACTGACTTCAAACCGTTCATTGTAGATAATGGGCATGACAAACCAAAGCCCCGTGAAAACAGACCTCCGCTAACTAAGCCAGAAGAATACATGTGCCTGATAAGAGCTCAATCAAAATCAAAAAAGGTAAATCATTTTTTTTTTTATTATGTATGAAATAAAATGATTAATTTTGCCATTTCAGATTTCAACTGTAGTTAAACATGAGGATGTACCTAAAATAATGACTATGTATACACAATTTATGAAAGGTAGTATGGATGGCCTGAAACGTGTAAAAAAGGTTAAAAGTAAAGCAAAAGCTGCAAAAGGATAAACGAGCATTAAATTTTTTAAAGTTTTTTACTTTATAATAGCATTTCTTATTATTAGTTGTGTATCCATTAAAATGCAAAATTAATAAAACAAAATGTATTTGTTATAAGACATTCATACACAATTATATAAATACGTATCTATTGCTAGATAAAATAGAAAACCATGTTATTAGTTGCTTTTCAGCTTGTTTTTTTTAAGTTTTGCCCCTTTTTTTAATTGATACGCATTGCTTCTCAGCAAAAAAAGTAAGAGAAAAGAAAAAAAACAGAGCTAGGTTAACTTTAATTACTTAACGACGGTCTACGTCCCTTATTGATTTCTGATTTGATTGTTTTGGATATCGAACTAATCGTCCGTAAATGTTAATTACAGATTCCGGCTCTTAACACTTTTTATCATTATGCAATATTTATTTCTTCCAAGTAAAAATGCCTTACATTTTCATATTGAGATTATAGACAACTAAGTTTTGAGCAATGTGTCTCACAACTTGAATCGGGGTATATACAATGGTAATGATAGTGTTGAATGTTTAATGGATTATAACGTGCCAATTAGAACAGTTGCTGGTAATAAAGACCATTGGATGAAGGGCAATCGGATATGCATGGCAAAGCGTGTAAAAGATTCTGCATGCCGAGTCTAAGTCTGTGTGTAGTGGCGAGTTCAACAGCCCTGTCCCTCCAGGTTTGGCCCACCTTGTCCATTATCCAAGTCCCTATCAGCCCATAATAGAAACCCAGTGGTGGCCTCACCGGCTCACAACCAAGTCCAATATCCCAGGCTATTCCCTTCCTTGGCAGTCCATCGGCAATCTCATTGCCTAAACGTCACAATGACCCGGAACCCAACAGAGTCTAACCCTGCGTGTCACCATGATCGCCCTAAGAACACGCCTGCAGTCGCCTACGAGTATAGACCTGACATAATGTCCCTCTAGAGCTTTAAGCGCGCCGTGACTATCCACGTAGATTGTCACGTCCCCTCTCCCATCCGCATGCTCCCCTATCAATTCAAAGGCCTTCATCACCGCCATAATTTCAGCCTTGAAAACGCTGCACTCGTACGCAAGTCTGTAGCACATTCCTACCCCCGTGTCCATTATATAGGCACCAGCCCCGGTGCTTACCTCCATCTTCGATCCATCAGTAGACTGCACACCCCTCATACAGCTTCTCTGATCCCTTCCATGCCTACCTATCCGCCGCAGGAGTCGACCATCCCCGACCCTTCCTAAAATGCCGGCATGTCTATCCGAACCTACCCAACGCATACCTGACTCACTAAGTCTTAACAAGCTCCTTTGGACTAGAGTTGTGTCGGTCATGAACGAACTAGTTCAATTGAACGATTCTGTAAAAGGAAAGATGAGAAATAGTTCGTACTCTTTCCTTCAAACCTTTCTTCGTTCATCTTTCACCTTTCATGTTTCACACAGAATTGCGTCGGTTATGAAAGAACTATTTCAATTGAACGGTAGTCTGTCACTGTGGCCGAAAATAAAAACAGTTTTTTATTTGGCACACACAATTGTTATATAGTTATTTTCTTTATTAGATTAATAGTATTATCAATAATGAAATAATTATTTTATTTACAAACATTTCTTGTATTTCATGCCCCACACATTTATTTTTTTTTTATTAACATATTTTTAACTTATTTATCACTAAAAATTTTCTTTTTTTGTTTATCAATTAACACTTAATATTACCGTTTTCGTTAAATAAGAAAAAAAAGCTGTCAACATGTCTTGTTTCAGTCGGTCATTCATATTTCCCACAGAACATCTTTCACACAAAACATCTTTCATAAAAGAAAGATGAACGAAAAGAACGAACTATTTCCTTTAACCTTTCTGACCGATTGTGAACGATTCCCTGAAAAGAAAGATTATGCCCAACACTACTTTGGACCTTCGTCGAAAGCTCCCTTATGTCGCCGCTCTCTAGGGCCCTCCACAATACAATTGCTCACAATGTAACCAGCGGAAAATGTGGCGTAAACTTGATCTGTTGGAGTTCTCAAGTTTACTGGAAGTAAAAGGTTTCCTCTTTCTTTTAATGATTTATTGATTATTTTTAGATGCCCTCTGTTGCTGATAATAATGTTATTTATGCTGAGTGTCCGGAGGAGTTTCTTTTAATAATATATTGCGAGGTAGATGTTTTAAATGCTGTTTTTAAGATCAGATCGGAGGAAGTTGGTGATGATGGTATACATTTCCGATTTTTAAAGTTTTTTATTCCAGCTATTTAAGGGCAATTAACGTTTAGTGTTAACAAGGAATTGACCAGTTCTGTTGTACCTAGGTTTTGAAAGGCTGGTAGAATTATTTCAGTCCCAAAAATAAATTCAACTAGAACATGCGCTAATTTTCGTCCTATTTGTAGATCAGTGGTAAGTGCACGATACTGTCAGTCTGGGAGTTGTGGGTTCGATTCCCACCAGAGACCCTGGTAAGTCTGCTTCATTCTTGTTCTTTCTTTCTTATCCTTCTCTAAATTTCTTCTTCCTTTCTATCTCAACCTATTCTTTCTGCCTCTCCAGGTAACACAAAGGGACCGAATTAAGCGGACCTAAGCAAGCTGTATCCCTTCCTTTAACGGCTGCCTGTTCAACCTAGCCTATCTTGTAGGTTTGCTCAAAGATCATTGATCTTATTATAAGAGATCAATTGTTAGAGCATTTAAATAATTTCAATATGTTGCATTCGCACCAATCTGGGTTCCGGAACGGATATTGTACCGCTGGTGTACTGTTATAAATAACAGAATCCATTAGAGAGATTTACGACAAGAATGGTGTTTCTGTTTTGATTTTTTAAGGGTTATATATAGCAAGGCATTTGATTGTATTATTCATAAAGTTCGGATTAGTCTCGTTCAAGTTGATCATAGATTATCCAATATAATTTTAAGAAGTCGTGGTGTACCCGAGGGTTCTGCTTTGGGTCCGCTTTTACTTATTTTATATAAACGATGTATTTAGCCAAATATCTCTATGTAGAACAAAAACTTATGCTAATTATACTCAGCTTTTGGAAATGTTTGATTTACTTTTCTTAAGGAATTTTGAAGAGCAAATTAATTGTGAACTTGCTCGCTTGGTAAGTTGGTCTGGTAATAGCTTCCTACATCTGAACCCTGCGAAATGCAAAGTTATATTTTTTAAACGCTCTATTAGTTTGAATATTGAGCTATGAAATAAATTGCTGGAAACTGTTTAACCGGTACAAGAGATCAGGGGCCAAATCGTCGCATTCGATTCGAATCGAAATTTCACTCGATTGATCGAGTGGTCAATGCTTTTAATATAGGAATTCTAATAAGAATTTTTAAATTTCGATTCGAATCGAATGCGACGATTTGGCCCCAGCTCTGGGTCGTTTTTTTCGCTATTCATACAATTAAAGTAAAATTGCGTATAAGTCATTAAAATTTAACTGAGCTGATGTACGCATACTCTTAACCACGTTAATTTTTATATACAGCTCACAATGAACAAGAGTATTACGTCGCACTTATACTTATATCGTCCCATATTTTTTGACTCGCAAAAGTACTCACGTTGATTCATATTCTTAAGAAAATACTCATATTCTTAGACTAATGCAAGTTGGTTCAACAACAAAAACTTAAACAGCTCTTATTTGTATAAGGAATTAACAATGCTACCTGGTTATAAAGTGCAATATATTTTTAGCCGCGAAAAAGTTTCCAATTTTACAATTATATTATATAAAATTTTAAACTTTTCTGACATTCTACCGTTCAAACACAAAAGGGAAATGGAGAGGCACAGTCAACAAGGTAACCCCAAAGCGGATTCAAAAAATTCGACCTCGATTTTTTTCAACAATCCAGAATTATTTTGGTGAATGTCCAATTGTAATCTGGCAAGCCTAGTTTAAACACACAACTTCATAGTAAGTATGCGAGTCATATCCGGTTTTTGTAGGCTTGTTATCTTGCTAGAATAACGATAGCAACAGTGTTGCCACCAACGAAATGCTAAATTACACATGGATCAACCCAAAATTACACATGAAATTACGAATTACACATGCTTTTTTTAAAAAAAGGCCTTTTTTGTCCTAAAATCAATAACCCAGCAAAAACTTGCTCTAAAATTAGTTAAAATCCCAAAAACTCTTACTCATTAGAATTTTAACACATTATTTTAACATGGTGATGACATTGGAGGCAAGTACTTACCATGCTCGCTTACAAAGAGGGAGTTAAATAAGTACTTACCATCCTCGATTACAAGGAGGGACTTAAATAAGCTATTACTTTATCGGCATTATAATAATCTTTTTCTGTTGCCCCCAGTTATTCATTATTGGATTAAAAATGTTTTTCTGTGATGTTTTACATATTTTTTAATTTTATACCCTTCATATTGTAATAAGGGAGTATATGAAATTGTCATTCCATTTTTAATTTTTACAATATTTATTTTACACCCCATTAAGTATAAATATTTTGGATTCTTATAGATAGGTAAGTCGTTAAAGCCATGTCTGTTTATCTGTGTGTCTTTTGAAATCAAGTTTCCAAACCTTAAAAAAGTCGCTCAGAAATATACCTGATTTAATCGCTATTTAAAATCAGCAAAATCGGTTTACTATTAACCGAGATGCAAGCGAAACTCTAAAATAACCACAAAGCTTAGCACAGATAGTTTGAAGATAGGGACCTAAATTAGGGGAAAAAATTTTCATGTAGAAGCACAAATTTCGGGAAGAATTTTATCCAATCACAGATATAGAAGTCAAGTGTTCTACAGCAAGTAATTTTACAATAATACCTACATTTTGGAAAGCAAATTTTTTGAATAAGAGCAGGGAGAGGAGCAACCCCCATTCAAATAAACTGTTTTTGTAAAATTTTTGATACGCTATATTTCGAAAACTATAACATATATCGACTTTAAATGTTCCACAATAAGTGATTGGACAATAATGCATACTCTTTGGAAAAAATACGAAGGAACAAATTTAAATAACTTTTAATACGAAATAAGTTGAAAACTGTTGGCCTTAAACCTTCTACGTGGTATTTCTATTATACATATGTAGGTACAAACATTATTTTCTAAAGTTTTCTATTTTTAAAACTAATATAGCTATCGACTTCAAACTCGGTACAAAGTATTTTTATTATAGTACATATTTCCATTACGAAATAGCTCGATCAGATCAGATGACCATAAAAAGATCAATGTGAAGGGTATATTAGATTCGGCAAAGCCAAATAAAGCGGTCTCACTTTTTTTAAATACAAGTGTTAAAAAGTTTTAATATATACAAAAATAATAATAATTATCAGAAATGATAAAATTTTAAATTACACATGAATTACACATGCAACCAATTACACATGGGCTACACATGAAACGAAAAATTACACATGAAATGTGTAATTACACCTAAGGTGGCAACACTAGATAGCAATCACCCGAGTCATACGTGCTTCTGAAAATGAGTAGCATGAGTACCTTAATCTTAAAAGTGGGTGTGAGTAGTGAGGTTTTTTTAATAAGTAAGAATTTGTATAGATCAACGAAATAATGAATCATGATTCGAGTCGACATATCTAATGAGTATTCGTTGCGGATCTCTGGTACAAGACCCTTAAAGTCATTTTAGGTAACAAGTTAACCTTTAATTATCACAATAATTTTCTTATATTTCGTACATCATGGACATCAAACATTTTTTTTTATCTGCCTTTACCTTTTTAGTTGTCGTATAGCTTTGTCTTTATGTTTCCGCATTTCTGCTATCAACTTAAACAGACTTAATATAATACTAATTGCAATTTTAAATAGAGCAAATGCAATAACTTGTCCTTTTCATTTTTCCTTAATTATGTCAAGATAATTTAGCGTAAATATAGCAAGATTGTGGAACGCTTACATTCAATTCAATAGCGTAGATTTTTTAAGCAAGTCTAATGTAATGTAATTAATTGAATGCCAAATTTTCGTTTGTGTTTGCGAACTTTTTAAAGTTAAAACGAATTGTGGGCTATAAGATTTTCATCCTCTATGTAATTCACCCGTGATTTATTAGTGCCCTGAAAGGTATATGCAAATTTCAAAATTTCTAATTTAAGAATTTCTTTGTTAGATTTATTCAAATGTTAAACTTTGAGTCTAGTTATGTAGTCTAGCCAATAAGGCTCTATGGGTTTGCGGCATTGTTTTGAAATAAAAAAAATTATTTTAGTGAAAGACCAATGAATTTTACATCGGGTCTAATGCTATTGGGGGTTATTCTTCATTTCGATCACGAAATAAATAATTGATTTTTCCAATTTTAATATTAAGAAGCACCAGATTTTAGTATTAAGATGTGAAGAAAAAAAATACTTTTATAAAAGAAAGCATTTTCGGATCTAAAAAAGGTAAATCTACATGTTCCTAAATTAGTTAAAAATATGAACTAAAAATCCGAAAAATATGTTCCAGCATTTTTGGGGTGTAATTTAAATGTTGTTTTCAAAGAATCACATTTAGAAAATTACTCTCAGAAAAAAATTTTGTAGCAAACAGTACACGAACAAAAATTTTAACTTAATAAAAACAGTACACATTGTGGTTTAAAAGAAACGAATTAAGTAGCTATTTTACAAAGAATTTTTATTAATTTAAAGTTTTTTTTCTACTATTTTTTTTAATTTGGCTTAAGTTCATATAATTTTTTTTTATTAGAAGAAATTAATATTTTCTATTAATAGGTGTGTTCATTTACAGAAAATTATCACTAATTTTCGATAATTATTACTAGTAAGTGTTCACGTACACAAAAAATTAGCAGCTAGAGAGCCAAAAAAGAGCGTAAAATGTTTAGAAACAAAAATGTTTCTGATAATTTCTGCTAGTAAAAATTTTATTATCAGAAATTATTCAAACAGTCTATCTGTCATTATGCTTTGAAAAAAAATTTAAGTTTTAAATTTTTATAAGTTTACAATAACAAAATACATTTGCTTGCAAGTTTTGACTATAAAAGTGTTCATTTACTTTTAAATATTTTTGAGAGCAATTTTGAAAATACATATTTCTCTTTACTCTCTCGTTGCTAGTAATTACTGGAAAGTTATTGAACACAACTAATGTTGAAAGAAACTTTTTTGAAAAAATCAGGTTTTTCTTTCCTATATAAACCATATGGGCATTTCCATGAATATGTCAACCACGGCTGGAAAAATAAAAGTCATCGCAACTCTTTTTTTAATATACCAAAGAGCAATAAAACACTTAAATTTTATTATGTAAAAGTATTTATAGCTAATTATAATTTTAAAAGAGCAAAAATAGCAGACTAAACTGGTAATCTCTTTGATCAATTTCCAGAATTTGAAATTAACTACTTTCTCTTAACTAGTGGCTAAATTAAGGTAATTGTAATATTCCAATTATACTTTAAAAATAATGTTACAACATCAATGGCCAAGTTCCATTATGAAATTAAAAATTTACAGTTCGAATAGCGGAATTTTTTATAGTTTGCTTTGAATGATATTCTAATGTCACGTACGTAATGCAAAAACGTTATTTGTCGTCATCATTTGAATTCGACCGGTCGCAAGTATTTAAAAATAAAAGTGCAAAGCAAAATAAATCTCGCAAACAAATATTGATCGATTTTTTTTTTAAATTTGATGCAATAAAAATTTTATAGTCTTTCAAAGTTTGTAGCATACGATATTGTAAGTAACATAATTCAATTTAATACTTTCAAATTCCTTTATAATTATAAATATTTTATTAAGATGGGTAAAAGTAGCTATGAGACTACAAAGAAATGGAGGGAGGACTTGAAGAAAAACGAAGAACAAATAAAGAAATACCGGAAAAAGGAGGCTGAATGACAGCATATCTATCGAAAAAAGTTCGCAGATGCAGCCAAAAAAGACAAAAAATAATAATTAACGACAAATTAACACACAATAAGTTTGATGTTTACTATTTTATTACAAAAACTATGCTTAAAATAAGCGAACAATATGAAGATATATCGTCTATATACATATTTTCTGAGTGGAGTAGCGCTCAATTTAAAAACAAATTCATTTTAAAAAGTATTCCCTCTTTTGTAAACAAATTTAGCTGCCAACATTTAGAATGGAACTTCTTTGCCACATCACATGGTAAAGGTGCAGTTGATGGAGTAGGTGGTACTGTTAAAAGAAAGATCTGGCAAATTGTAAAAGCAAATAAATTAATCTTGCCAGATGCTTTCTCATTTTATGAATGTGCTCATAAATATGAGGAAGGAGTTAATTTGTTTTATGTTGCTACTGAAGAGATTGAAGGGTTTTCTGCTCATCTCCATGAAAAATGGCAAAATGTCCAGCCCATCCCAAAAATAAGAAAACTTCATTCGTTTACTTATCATGATAGTCAGTATATAAATGTGCCTCGAACTGCGTATTCAGTAAGAGAAAAAATTAAAATTTAATAATTAAGTGCCAGCGCCCAAGTACATAGTGTATAGTAAGAAATGAAAATAACCTTTTATTGTCTTTATTGATATTATCACCGAATAAACATTTTTAAATTCTCAATTTTTAAATTATTTAGGATTTAATCCCAATTTTTTTGTTAATTTATAGGGTTTGTTGTTGGTTAAGTTTGTCTATATGCATTTCATTGGTTCTTACACCAAATCATCAGTAGACTTCAACCACCCAAATTCTTAAAAAACTCATGAATATTTTCTGTCCTTATATACTAACCTCATCAAACAAAATGAGAATTACTATAAAAAACCAAAACGTTCAAGTTTTTTTAAGAATGGTTTGTTGGATTCTTAAAAAAACTTGAACGTTTTGGTTTTTTATAGTAATTCTCATTTTGTTTGATGAGGTTAGTATATAAGGACAGAAAATATTCATGAGTTTTTTAAGAATTTGGGTGGTTGAAGTCTACTGATGAATTGGTGTAAGAACCAATGAAATGCATATAGACAAACTTAACCAACAACAAACCCTATAAATTTTTAAATTCTTTTTAAATTTTGTATGTATACATATATTTAAAAAACCTATTTTTTTCAGACAAATACTATGAGAGAAAAATCTGTCACATACGGTATGTCACGAACGATATTAAGATTTGTTCGTAACAAAATCATCTAAAAACCTTTTTTTATTTTAAAATTATGGATTATCAAGGACAAATATTTGGCTTGGTGTAAGAACTTAAAGAAAGGTAAAAAACTTTTACAATTCGCAGATTTTCGTATATATGTGCATGCATCTCGACATCACTTCCGTTTTTTGTCACGTACGATATGCACCTTTTTCGCCCAATATTTTGGCCGGCAAGGTTTTTAAAGTCATGATTTTTTTTTGATTATAGTACCCTCTAAATGTAACATATTGACGAAACAATTTTTCAGTTACCACTCTTTTTGCAAAATCTACACCACTTTGTAGGCGTACAAATGTCACGTACGATGACATGGAAATGCCCATATGGTATATTTTATAAAAAATTTTGGCTGATAGATTGATTTTGCTACTTTTTGTTTTTTTGTCTACATTTAAAATCATATGTTGTTTTACTGAACTTTTTTACTAGCAGAAAAATATCGCCTAAAAATACTCAGTAAAATAACTGCCACTTTACGCTCTTAATTCTTGTTCTCCAGTAAATATTTTTTTGTAAACGAACGCAATCCAGTAAAAATTATTAAAAATTGTTTAAAAATTTTGAGTAAACGAATGAACTTTATAAAAGAATCTTAAATAAAAAACTATACAATTAGTGTGTTCCAGAAGATTTCGTTTTAGTTCGGACAAATGAGAGTAAAAAGAAAATTACTCTCTTATTTTTTTCGAAGTTACCTAAAGTAGCTGGAACGCAAAAAACATAATTGTACATTTTGAAACACTAATGCTGCTTAATTTTAAAATTAAAATTTATTTAAGCGATTTAATACAATTAAAACGCGTGACATTTTACAAACACAAGATTAACACCATTGGCAATAACTGAGAAAAGTAAATAAAAACTTATTTATGCATGTACCTATAAAAGAATATTTTTATAATTAAGAAAGAAACTAATATGTAGAAATTAGTGTACATTTTTACCACCAACTTTAATTTTTTAGAAAAATAATAAAATGGGCTTTAAAACAATTTTATTTTTATTAAGGCTCTCATTTTTTGCAAATGAAGAAGTTAATATATTGTTTTAGTTTTCACTCTATTAGCGTTAGTTAAGAAAGGAAATTTTTTACTGAAAAAACAAGTTTTTTTACCGATACTAGCCGGATAGAATGCATTTTCAAAAAACAGCTACAAATTTCAAAATGCCCAACTAATTCTTGTATGTTGAAAGTAAACAAAAATCAGCTGGTTTTAGAGTTACCTACCAAAAAAAAGTTCGGGCAAATTTGTATAGTAAATTAAAAATAATTACTCTCTCATACGCTCTTTTTGGCACAAAAACGGTTACCTGGAACGCTTTTGGGTAAGTTTGGGCAACTTTGTGTAAGTTCGGGCTATTTCGTTAAGCATTTGGAACACAGCTAATATGGGTAGTGAGCATACAATTTTCAATACAGCCAAATATAGCGCTCTTACTTGCTTGAACTTGCGATTTTAAATTCTTAAAGAAAAAAATTCCTTTTATGTAGAGTTTAGAATCTGAACTTTAAAGCAAATAATTTAAAACCTTATCAAAAGTCAAACTTAAAACTGAAAACTTGATTAAATAATAATAAAATCATTGGTAAAGTGTATAGGCCACACAACAATGTTAATTTAACTATACACGTTTTTCACTGAAACCTTTTTTTAATTGACGTAAAGCACATTTCGCAGCAGTGCATTTAGCGATGCGATAGTTTCTACCAATTCCACGATAGGTACCCTTACAGAAGACCTCTACGGTGACACGAACTCGCCGGCCATCAGCTAACTTTTCAGGTTTGCTAAAACAAATATTTTTAAAGTATACATAGAAATGAAAATTCATTGGTAAAAATTAAAAAAAACTCAGTTTGAATTTTAAATTGTTTGACTTGAACTTAACTAAAAAAAAATATAACTTACCCGAATTTCGCAGTTTCAGGTTCTAATTCTAAAAGTTCTCTAATAGGCGATTTTGGTACAGAATTACTGAACTGTTCTATCTCTGGACGCATCATATTGTAATAAACTAGCCAAACAGCATCAAGAGACATATTAGAGTCCAAGAATATGGCTCCTGCTACCGATTCAAAAACATCACCTAAAGCCTTTGGTACTTCAACATCTTCAGCGTCGTCACATTCCTCTTCCGATAGCAGATAAAACTAAGATAGGGATTAAATTAAATATAAAAAAGAAAAAAATGTTTGACAATATGCGGTTTTACCTCTTCACTAATACTATGACCGTTTTCAGTTTGTATTCGTACAAAACGATCAATTACCTCGTTAAGGCCAGGTGATAAATGTTTAAAATATTTATGAAATCCATGTCTTACCGCCAAAGATGCAAATATGGTATTATTGACCAATGCTGATCGTAAATCAGTTAAAGCTCCAGGTGAATGTTGTCTCGGGTCTTCATACAAGTGTCGCGTTATTAAATAATCTAACACAGCGTCACCTAAAAATTCGAGACGTTGGTAACAGTCGGTAAGCCTATTTGGTGTGTAAGAAGCGTGGGTCATGGCTTGCAATAAATATGATCTGTCTTTGAATTTGTATCCTAAATTTTTTTCAAATTCATCATAACCCTTAAGAAGTCTTTCCAGAACTTTGTCAGCATTTGGTGTATAATGTAAAAGTGGAGATTTGGGTGGAGTCCATGAACCATATACTGTTATCATTCCGTCTTCATCTGGTAATGTTGTTCCAGGTTCCCTTATTTTTTTTGGATCATAGGGCACACGTTCGTATGGTATAACACGAATGCCAAGATATGCCATAAAAAGCAAAGTTCCTCTTAAACCACACTCAATAAGATATGCACCAATGAGGGCCTCGACGCAGTCGGCTACCGATTTATCTAATACAATTTTTACAAAAACGCATTTTTACGTGCATATAAAAATATTTCAGATTTAAAAAAAGCAAATTACCAGGTATGCTATGTTGTGATACTAAATTATATGGTATGAAGCAAGAAAACTCCACAGGTATGTTACTGCGGTCATCCCAATCATGCAGCACACCCGCTGAAATGTCACTGTTTTCTTCAGTAGCATCATCCTTTTGCTAGGAAGATAGGTTAAAGTCCGATTAAAATTAATTAATTTATTTTTTTAAATTTTTTTACCGAGAAATTGCAACCCCACTCATCGGCCTTTTTACGAACTAATTCACAGATTTCGTCATTTGTAAGTTTTTTAATATTAACTAAATCTACTAAACTCCAGTAATGTGGAGGTATTTTAGCTTGTATTAAAGCTTTTTCCAACTCTTTGGGTACATAATAACACGGCGGCAACCAGTTATCGCTCGGCTCAAATTTCGTGGCAATCATATATTCACCTAATAACTTTCGCCTACCTAAACGATACAGATTTAAATTAGCCACTTGCTTTGAACGCAAATGACTTAATTTTCCTTCATGAACATTTTCGTAAGTTATATACAGATATGTAGTAATGGCGTATTTCAAAAAAGAATCACCTATAGTTTCAAGCCTTTCTAAATTTATACCATCATTGGCATTGGACATGGTCAAGGCTTGTAATATAATACTTGGACTTGGTCCTGGATGTGTAGACAAATCAGGCTGATAATCAAAGCTAAAATTCTCGGTTGGAAAATACTTCAAATTTTTGCTATAAGGATTTGATAAATCCTGAATTGTCTTTACTTTGTCGTACTCTTTTCCTTGACTTTCAAAGTCAATGCGAATTAGTTTTTCTCCGGATTCTGATAAAATAAGATTTGAAAAATCATTATAATTATCAAATAAGTCTCCACACCCAACAATTGTGTACATTTCATCGGTGTGATTACTTAACCATTTTAAATTAAGAAACTTTAAATCGTCAATTTTTAAAGCTTGATTAAGTATTTTTTTATCATCCGTAAGTAATTTATCTAAATCGTTTTCTGTTGCATAAGGAATAAATTTTTTGTATGTTTCCATGCATAATTCCAAAGAATTTTTTCCCGTATTATATTTTGTGTTTGGCAGTTCAATATCGTTATTATATTTAACCAACATGCCAGAATTTCTAATATCGTTCATTAATTGTTTTGTCGACTTTTCAAACTGATCAATGGATTGCTTTAAATTTCCGGAAATTTCATGTTTTATATTTTGAAAGTTATAACCCACTGAGAGGTTTTTGGTCTCCTGATAATGTCGATCATTAGCTTTCGTATCTTGTATTATTGAAAGTTGTTTTTTTAATTTTTCTCTTTCTTTTTCAGTTTCTACAGTTTCAGCCTCATTTCTTGATGTTATGATGATATCGTCTTCATCTGTGAATTCAGTCTCATCCATCATTTCAACGTCGCTATCAAAACATGATTCTTCGTATGAAAAATCTGAATCGTAATAGGCAAACACAGGTTCTTTTTTGTTTGCTTTAGGTTTTTGTTTTAGTGTCAAGTCTTCGTTTTCTTCATCCAACTGAATATCAGTAAATGTGGGGGAAGTGGCTCTAGCTGCCTTGCTTCCTAAAAAAATTTTGATGACATCAAAATAATATATGTACAAACATACAAAATCCGATTTAAGATACTTACTTATTTTAAAGCGTACAGGAATTAAAGCATCTAAAATTTCATCAAAATCCTCTTCATCCGTATCATTACAGTAAGCTTTACTATCCAAACTGTCAGCCATTTCATTAGACCATGTACCGATTTCAACAAAATTAGAAACCTCATCAGTAGTATCGCCTTCTTCAGTTTTATAATTATCGTCTGGTTTGTTTGAATTCGGCAAGTATTCGCAAGATTCCGCTTCCTTTTTGCTGCATTTCTCAATTTCATTAGAGCTTATTTCGCTTAGACTACCGCCAACATTATTTTCATTATCGGAATTTTTTATTTTATTAGCTTTTGTTTTTTTCAAAACGTCACTTAAACTCCAGCCAAAATCCAGCATAGGCCACTCTTTATCTTCAGATAGTTCAATTTGTCCCAAGCCCATTTCTCTTACGACTTTCTTACGTATATCATCCGCCAACAAAAGACCATTTATACGGTATAAAATACAAGGTAGACACACTGCAGTACGCCACAGGGATGCTGGAAATGGATGGACTGTACACAATTCGGGAACAAGAATTTGTTTCAATTCCAAGTTTTCCCTTTTAGCTCTTTTGGTAGCCTCAGAACTGGTAGGCAAAGCAACGCCCTTACGATTAACATAACGAGGTGTTAGAAAATTTAATCTGGCACTGGTGTGGTCTACATCTAGCAGGGGTTGCTTTGGGTGAATTTTTAAGCCATATTTTAAATAATAGTAATGCATAAAAGTGCGATAATTTTTACTGGGAAATGTGCTCAAGGGAGACAGCTGATGGCATATTTCGGCCACATAGAAATAATGAGGCTGGTCTTGATTGCGATACCAAGGCATTACAACAGCATCGTTAAATTTTTCGGACGAAAACTCAGTAGCATGCCGTTCTTCTTCCGGTACAGGAGTGGGCATCATGTTTGCATTCTCTTCTATAAGTTCTAAAAACTTCCAATCAATAATTTTGTCACCATCTGTTGTCTTTATCGTGGGCACTATGAAGACACAGTTCTCTGTAGACTCTGGATCAAAAAGCATAAGGAACTTTTTTAAGCGCAATACTTTGGTAAATGTATAATTGATGAAGGTGTTAATGCAGGAAATTTGCTTTTCAGTTAGCTTAACACGCTGGGAATGTAAAACTAAGGAAACCTTAACCTCCCCTGAACGAGTAAATATAGGAAATGAACTAACTTTTGGTATTTTCTTGAGTGTTAAGATGCCAAACCCTTGCATGGCATCTTCTGGTGGATATATTTTGCGCCCCCTTGTATTTTGTTCTTCTGGTATAGGACACTGTAATTTCAGATCTAATAAGTACAGATAGCTCGCCTCCCCAGCAACGGGACGACAGTCACAAAACTCTGAAGCAATCTTAAGATATTTACAAAATATCAATGAAATAGTTGGTTTTGTAGTGTGAGCGAAAAACTTACCCTTTTATAATAGTATTGTCTTCTTTTTGTAGTACCGGGCCTGGGTTCAGAATTTTCCATTACAATTTTTTCATCTTGCTCCTCTAATTCGAAGTACTCCCAATCTAGCTCAAAAGCTCGGAATCCCTCCTTGCCTATAGGCTGCAAATTATCATCTAATTCTCCAAATTTATGCAATTCTATGCAGGCTTGCAACGCAGCTATTCTACGCGCTAAAACATGAGTAGGCATCGGTAAGCCCAGAATGTCATATTTTAACGGAGAATTAATTGGTAATCGTATAGTGTACTGATACATAGTTTTATTATTACGCTTGGTGTAGGCACAGCGCCATAGTGGTGTCAGTTTCGTAAATGTATCGCTTGGTAATTTGGCACAGTATTTATTTACCAAAGCTATAGAATTTCTTAAATCGACAGAGGCGCCAGTAAGTAGACGAGATAAGGGTTTGTATGGTCTTATACAATCGTTAAAAAGATCAGCTTCCCTATGCTCACTTTCTAATGGTTCTATGTTGGCACATTTTTGCAAAAGCATCTTTAATACAAACAATTTTTTGGATATAATAATTGCGAGTCTTAGTATATGTATGCATATGGGCAATTCCACGTAAATGCCCCAAAATGAAAAAAACCAATTATTTTACTTAAGTACTTACAAGATTTCGAGTCAAATCTAGTTAATTTTTACTAGATTTCAAGTACTAAACAAAAATACTTCGCCAATATATTTTGTGAAAATCTACTTGAAATCCAGTAGTAATTCGTAAATCTACGTCTTGACAAGACAAATTCCTGCCTAGGCAAATGTCAAAATCTAAATAAAAAAAATCTGGTATTTTTATACTGGGGCCAAGTCATCACATTCGATTCGAGTCGAAATTGAAAGATTCTATTTAGAATTCCAATATTAAAGGCATTGACAACTCGATCGATCGAGTACAGTTTCGATTCGAATCGAATGCGACGATTTGGGCCCTGGTTTTCTCATTTACTGATGGATTTGTCTAATACGCCTTGACGAAAAATATCTATTTCAAAAAAAAAAAATATTTTATACAAATGAACAAAAGCCAAAAAAATATTTTTTTTTTTAAATCAATAAAACAAATTTAAAAAGAACGTGATTTTTTAAAAATCCAGTTTAAGCCCATCAATATCATGTACTTAACTTGGCTCTCGGGGTTTGCTATGCACCTGGTTTATCACCATTGCAAATTTGAAAATAATAACTATTTGTTTTAAACCATCAAAGTTAATTAAAATATTTATAGGGTTTGTTGTAGGTTAAGTTTGTCTATACGCATTTCATTGGTTCTTACACCAAATCGTCAGAAGACTTCAACCAAATTCTTGAAAAACCTTATGAATATTTTCTATCTTTATAAAGTAACTTTTATAAACTTATTGAGAATTACTATAAACAAAACAAAACATTACAACGTTCTTTCGAAAACCCAACAAACCATTTTTCGCTGTTTTGGTTTTTTTCTCTTTTCAAAACAGCAAATAGCGGAAAATTGTTTGTTAGGATTTTTGCATGTTTTGGTTAGTTTATAGTAGGTTTATTAAAGTTCTAATATAAAAAGAGAAAATATTCATAAGGTTTTTCAAGAATTCGGTTGAAGTCTAATGACGATGGGGTGTAAGAACCAATGAATGCATATAGACAAACTTAACCTTTTAAACAAACCTTTTAAATAAACATATTGCATTATATTTGGAAATTGTTGTTGTTAAGCGTTTTCTCAAGACTATTTTACACAAGACAAAATTCTCTAAAATTAAAATTTTGTAAAGTCACACCCGTCAAAGTTTTCTAGTGACTACTATGAGCAAAACCATGATTTTTAGTGCCTGCAAACGACTTTTTGAGTTGAAATACAATAAAGTATTAAACTAAAATAATCACACCTGTCACAATGGAACTACCCATATGTTTTTCTTTTCTTTTTAACCTTAACAAATTACCTTTTCAATTTCACGATATTCTGCTATTTGTTGCACAATAGCATTTGTAGTGTTATCCATATTTTCAAACTGTTGGGATTTATTTATTGATTGACAACTTTTCCATTCAGAATCATTGAATTCATTTAGTTGGCAAAGAAATTTTTTCTTAATCTTTGTTTTTTTAACAGGACTAGGTTTTTTATCAATTTTCTTGGTTTCAATTTCTAGACTTTTAAGAGCTTCATCAATATTAAAAACCATGCAATCGTCGTTTTTTGTATAACTTTCTGTTTTAGTATTTTGATCTAAATAAAGTTTTTCGCCTTTATTAATATTTTTGCTGAAAGATTTTTCATTTATTTTTTCCAAATCAATAACTTTACGAATATCGTTGTATCCATCTATCACAGATGTGTTGCAATTAAAGCTTTGATCTAAAGTATTGGATTCTTTTATAGCTGGGTAAGGAACGTCATTCACACCTGTATTATTGCTAGTGTTATTGTCGATAGAATTGTCGGGAACGTCTTTAATAGCTAAAGTTTCTTCTTTTATTTCCTTTAAAACTAAATCAGTACCAGGTATAGAGGGCTTTGACGGATGTTTGCTGGTTATTACTTCGGGATTTAATATTTTTATTGTTCCTTTACTGGAACCATAGACAAACTTCTGTTTTATAGAGAGTCCGTTAATTTGTTTATCTCCTTCGTTATCTTCATTATCCCCTACGCTATCGCCTTTCTCTGAATTATCGGAATCGGTAAGATAACTACCATCATCATCTTCTATTTTGCATATTAAACGGTGACTTGCATCATTAAGTTGTTCATTTGTAGATTTTGAGCTTATTAAACGTCTCCAATCAGATGCGACTAATACAATATGATATGCTGGCACCGCTCTAGCTCTTCCTTTGCATTGCACGTAACTACGATAAGTGGTCGGTGGATCCCATCTTACTACCAGATTGCATTTAGGTACATCTATTCCCTCTTCTAAAACAGACGTGCCAATTAAAACATTACAATCATGCATGCGAAAACGTTTTAAAACTTCCTCCTGTCTACGATGCTCCGCTTCAGCTTCTTTAGGTTCGTTTATGGGATCGGCTGCACGGTCTGTGGTAAATTGACATTTAATAAATTTCAAATCTGTATCATGTCTACTCATTTCAGCCAATAATTCAAAAAGAACACGCGCTGTGTAATTTGAATTACAAAAAATTATGCAGCATAAAACATCGGCACCATCATACTGATCGCGATGACGTCTAAATGGTCTTCTCTTAGTACGAATATGACCGCCCGATTGCCGGCTGTTCGAAAAGGATGATGCCTGCGTATTTTTTAAAGTAGTTGTACTCTCGTCAGTCTTATTATTGTTACTTGCAGTGTTTACCTCCTCGTTTATTGATTTT
Source organism: Melanophora roralis (assembly GCA_963583895.1). NCBI lineage: Eukaryota > Metazoa > Arthropoda > Insecta > Diptera > Rhinophoridae > Melanophora > Melanophora roralis. The sequence continues at coordinate 32,258,651 of OY757187.1, read as the reverse complement.
GTACAAAATTCTGGTTTAACTATCGAATCCAAATTTTCCACAATTGAACGTGACTCTAACTGTTGTTTTTCAACAGCCTGTTCAACTGTATGGCATTTGACTTCAAGAATTTGAGTTAGTTTTTGAAAATCCATTGTATCTAATTCCACACTAATTCGTTTCATTGTGTCATTTTTACTTTTGCTATCATCTGGCTTAAACAGTCTTAATACTTCCAATAGCCTTAATACTTTGGGACTGGAATATTTTTCTACACATTCTTTATGATTGCTTTTAGATTTCTGAAAATTTTGTTCACATAAAACATGGAACTCTAAAAGAGCAGTATTTACTAGACAAAGTAATATATAGTGACGTTCGTGTGGAGTCTTAATTTTCTGCTTTTCAATTCGCTGATACATATTGAACGCAACTCTATTGGCAGACCATGGACCCATTTCTAAAAGAACCTGTAGCATTATATCTAAAAATTCAAGTGGTTCTTTTTTGGGATCTGGAATATCTTTTAATTCTTCTAAAAATTCATCCATACTATAAATTTCAAAAGGGTCATAACGATGATCGGACAGAAATGTCTTACGAGTTAATAGAATATCTTGCAGTAAATAACACAATTCGCTTTGTGTGTAAGGCGCACATTGAACAATGTATTCAAAAGGTTTGGCACAATATCTGAAAAAATACAACTGAAGCTTATTACAAATAAAAACCATTGCCTATATAACTCCCACTTCCAGAAGCTTTTCACATTAAATATGAAAAATAAAACAAACCTTAAATCGAAATATACAACTCTCTTTTGTTCTATACTAAACCTATCTTTTCAATCGTTAATAATAGGTATGTTACTTTACTTTTTTTAGTTAATTACGGTAAAATGAGTAAAAACAAAATCAAATAACAAAAACAAAAAGTACGAGAACACAAAAAACTAAATTTCTAGCCAAAAAAAAAAAACATAAACTGCTTTAAAGTTTAAACAGTTGCCCAAAAAAATAAAATAAAAAATATGGGCTGATTTGTACAAGAAGAAAAAAATAATTCTCTCGCAAAATCGCTCTCATTTACCCAATCTTTTCGTTTGGAAACGATTTTGCGTACAAGAACGCAACAAAAAGAAAGATTCGGTGTAGTTTTCAAGCAAAAATTTCTAACTTTTCACTGCAAAAAAAACTAACTTATGAAAAGACAGCCAAATAATAAATGCAAACAGAGCAAAAATGAGTTCATGTTTGTACTTCGCGAGCTTAATATTAAATAACTTGGGAAGTAATAAAGCAAATAAAAAAAAAACGTTAAAAATCACCTGAATTAGTAAACAATCTTAAAAAATATAGTGTAACAAATTCAAGAAATGGGTTTTCCGGAAAAGAAAAAAAAAATTAAAAGACTACCGTTTGTTCCCAGTTTCACACTTTTAATGAACTTTAAGAATATAGTTTATAGAATATACTATGAAGAATATAGCCATTTTTAATATAAATCATTGCTTAATGTGCTGGCATGCCAAATTCTTTAGAATCTCGTTTCGAATATTTTACTGACCCCGCTGTCCCGCGCAATTTAAATTTTAGTTAAAAGAGTTCCCGTACACATAGATTGGGTAAATGAGAGCAATTTTGAGAGACAATTTTTTTCCTCTTATTGCCCAAAACACCCACACTTTTTCTTTGGACTCATTTGAAAAATTGTCAAGCAAACAGCTGTTTGAAAAAATAAACAATAACAAAACGCCCTAAGGGGGTTGCCATACAAAATTTACAAAAATTATATCCAAATGCCCACAACTTTTTCAGAGTTAGCCTTACAGCAATAAAGTGTGCGACCGACCCCCATTAGTTTTCCCTCCCAAACATATTCCTAGAATATACTTACCCCCTATCACCACGCCCTTAGGGGGTTGCCATACAAAATTTACAAAAATGATATGAAAATGCCCACAAATTCTCCAGAGTTGGCCTTAGAGCAATAAAGTGTACGACCGACCCCCATTAATTTCTTCTCCCAAACATATTCCTAGCAGGGTAGGAAAAAATTCCGCTCGCGAGCGTAATTTTAATAATAATTCTCGTTTTTGGAATTGTTATCGCGAGATTTAAATTTAAGTTGCGAGTGGAATTTTTATTTTAAGATCTTTGTTTTTTTCTCGTCTCGCGAGTCGAAATCTATTTATAAATCTCGTTTTAAAAATTGTTCTCGCGAGTTTAAAATTGAAGTTGTGAATAGAATTCTATTTTAAGATCGTAAAGTTGAAAATTCAAATCGCGATGCGAACGTAATTTTTGTAAAAATTGTTCTCGTGAAGCTAAAAATAAAACGCAAAAAAAAATTTACAGATGCATATGTGTGTATGCGTTGTTATTGGTTTTGTTTATTAGACTGTACAAAAGAATTGTAAGCAGGTATGTATTATACACGTGCACGAATAGAACAAATAAGTATTGCAAAAACAGGTATATCTTGTACATCCATGTACATACCAGTTCTTTTTGGTGTAAGTGTGTGAATAAGTGTAAATGATATTGTATGGTTTTGCTTTTGCGCACTTACTCTACTCTTATAAACAAATATTGTTGTTTATGGTTTTGCATTGAGTGTGGAATGTATTTGTTTTTTTTTTTTGTGCTGAATAACAATGGTATAATAAATATTTTCTTATTACTGTTGATACAACAAATACACAAGTTCGTTTATATAAAAGGTTGTGAATGAAACAAAAATTTGATTTTTAAAGTTTATTGTAGCTATAGTGTTTAAAAATGAATAAAATAAATTTAAAAAAAGCATTTTTTTATCTCAAGCTCAAAAATTAAGATAAAATAATATATATTTATTTTGTATTTTTTAATAATTTAAATTTTAAATTTGACTTAAATGTATATAGTTACGATGCAGTTTTAATTTTTTTTTAGCTAAATTTGTTTAATTTATTTAAAGAAAATTTAAAAAATAGAAAAACTGGCTCATGTAGCCAGAATAAGAAAACACACCAAAAGTACATATGGTTAAACATCATTATATGTATGGAACTGTTTCAACGAAACATAGAAAAACAAATTTGTTGCTCTTGCTCTCATTTTACCAAACCACACCATATTTAGTTAGAGAGCACACCAATACCAACTTATAACAAAAACACAAAGCTACTTATCAATACACACTAAAAGATGAAAAACACACAAACTGGTTGTTAAAGATATAACTTTGCAAGAGTTTAGTATGTATGTGTTATATGTAGTTTATTAGGAGTTTGTTACGATTGTACGTTGGTACAGTTATAATAAAACGATTAGAAGTTATATTGAAGATGTTATATATTCAAGATCAAATATAGAACTAAAGCTAACAAAAAGTAAAAGTAAAAATATCGTTTATTTAAAAGAGTCTGGAGTTGCCAGACTGTCACTAGTATTCTGGTGTTGCCAACATCTCCCTCTTTTTAGGAAGGAGAGTACCGTCGAGGAGCACGATGTCTTCGAGTAGATCTACGGGGTTCTGGATTCTCAAGAGTTCCGTCCGGTAGCTCGCAATCTTGTGCCAGTGGCATTCCGTCATCGGTTACCGTTTGCGGAGTTGTTGTAATTGATTCAGCTACATCCTCTACAGTCTGTTCAGTGAGCATATTCCCTGGTTCCTCTGTAAAGACATTTTCACTCGAAGGTAACGGCGAAACCTCCTCTGAAAACCGCTCGCGAAGTTGATTTATATGAGATCTTATAAGAGTATTTCGCCGATGTGTGAATACCAATACATTGTAGATTACCTCTCCGACCTTCTCAATTATTTTACCAGAAACCTACGCCATCTTATTTCTACTAAAAACTTGAGCATATACTTTATCGCCAGGGTTGAAACTTCGTCTTTTTGCTCCATGCTTTATATTGTAAGCATGTTCCATGTAAGTATTTCGCTTTTTATCTGTTACTGGTGAACATTTCAGAAGGTCGAGCGGTATCTGGAGACGTCGACCGATGAAACACTCCGAAGGACTTCGACCGTCTGGTGCATTTGAATTTGGGGTTGCCCTGTATTTGGATAAAAAGTTAAGCAAGTTAACATTATCGCCGGGAAATTCATCACAATATGATTTTTCAAGAGCTCGCTTGATAGTATCCACAAAACGCTCGGCTTGGCCGTTTGATTGGGGATGGTATGGCGGGGTAAATATTTGGTGTATTCCTCGTTCCTCGCAAAATCGTTTAAACAATGAGCTGGTAAACTGGGTCCCGTTATCTGACACGATGACGTTAGGTTGCCCATAACGGCTAATGTAGGCATGTAATTGTTTTACAATTTCACTCGCTGATATTGTAGTTATTTGTATAGCCTCTGGCCACTTAGAAAAAGCATCTACTAAAATGAAATAGTATTTACCTCGCAATGGTCCGGCAATATCGATGTTTATGCGATCGAGTACCTTGTCTGGTGTTGGCCATGCACTAAGAGTAGACTTTGTTGGAGATTTTGCTGCCTTCGCACAATTGTTGCAGTTTTTAACGTAATGTGAAATATCAGCATCTATTTGTGGCCAGTAAACGTATGATCTGGCAAGGCTCTTCATCCGTTCAGCGCCCGGATGCCCCTTATGTAGTGTTTTTAAAATTCTTCTGCGAAATACATCAGGTATTACCACTCGATCCCCTGACATAATGCATTCATCGGCAACATACAACGATCCCCTTCGGTTGAAAAATGGCTCGACATCAGACGAAATCATTTTTGTAGCACAAGGCCACCCCTCTCCCAAAAATCTAATTACCTTTTGGAGAGTGACATCTTTTGAGGTAGCGATTTTGACCATTTCCTTTGTAATTGGCATGTGTCTCATGTTATCCTGCAAAACAAATTGTATATCGTCTTCAGTTTGCACTACGGCTATTACAAATTCTTCATCTTTAGTTTCATTATTAATAAACCGAGACAGTATATCCACATTTCCGAACTCGTTCGTGTTTACGTACTGAATTTTAAAATTATAACTCATCAACCCGAGTGCCCATCTTTGCAGCCTATTTGCGGTGTGCGTAGGAATACCTTTTTTTGAACCGAAAATTGCAAGTAGCGGCTTGTGATCCGTCAACAAGGTAAATTGACGCCCGTAAATCATTCTGTGGAATTTTGTACATCCGTAAACCAGAGCTAAGGCTTCCTTCTCTATTTGGCTGTACTTTTGCTCCGCTGTAGTAAGTGCTCTGGAAACGTGATAAATAGCCTTTTTTGTTCCGTCTGGCATTTGATGAAAAATTTGTGCGCCGATTCCTACAGTGGATGCATCGGCCGCCACAAAAATTGGTAAGTCTGGATCATAATGAGTCAACAAAAGATCTGATTGAAGGATCTGCTTAAATTCCTGGAATGATGACTCGCAATCTTCTGACCATTCCCACTTAGCCTCGGTTTTAAGCAGGTCGTCTAAAGGCTGTCGGATGTCACGCATACATTTTATAAATTTGCCATAAATAGTTTATAGCCCCTAAAAATGAACGAAGCTCGGATACGTTTTTCGGTCGTGGCATTTTCTTTATAGATTCAACTTTGGCAGGATCTGGGTGGATGCCCTTGCTGTCCACGATATGTCCCAGATACTTTATCGACGACTTTAAAATGTCGCACTTATCCCAGCGAATTGTAAGGCCGTGTTCTTGAAAACGTTTTATAACTTCTTTTACCTTAATGGAATTTTCTTCTATGGTGCGTGATGCGACTATGACATCGTCTAAATATGCAAAAACGCCATCAAGACCAGCAAGGATAGTGTCCATCGCTTTTTGGAACGCTCCGGGTGCCGATGTTACTCCCGGGGGTAAACGATTAAACATATATAGTCCCTTATGGGTATTTATAGTCAGTAGTTGCTTAGAATTTTCATCCACCTCAAACTGAAGATAAGCATCCGATAAATCTATTTTGCTAAAAACTTTGCAGTTAGCCATCATAGCAAAAATTTCGTCTGCGTGTGGCAGTGGGTAGAAGTTCGATTCCATACATTGATTTAGCCCAGTTGAGTAATCAGCGCAAATTCGTATTATGTTGTCTGATTTACGTACAACTACAATTGGCGCTGCCCATTCGGAGTGTGTTATAGGTGTTATTATACCCTCAGACTCTAATCTACCTAGTTCGGATTCCACTAATTGTAGTGTTGCATATTGTACAGGCCTTTTTGGTCTAAATACTGGTTCTGCGTCTTGCTTAATCTTAAGTGCTAGTTTAAATTTTGTACAATGTCCAGTTCTATCATTAAGTACATCAGGGAACTGTTTTTTAATATCATTAAAAATTACCTTTTTTTGTTCCGTGGCTGATATAGCACTGCACATATACAGTCAAGTCCCGATAATTCGTAATCGCAAGGGACCGGCCATTTCTTACGAATTATAGGGGTTTTCGATTTAGCGGGATTTCGATTTAACGGGATTAAAATAAAATAAATACGAATTAACGGGGTTTTTCAATTTATTTAATAAAACGATAAAAAAAACATAAAAAACAAACTGATCTTAAGAAAATAAACACACACGCAAGCAAAAGTAAAAACCTACGCAAAAAAATAGCAGTACACAAAAAATCATTCTTTTCATGTTTCTGTTGTTTTTATTACGAATTATAAGTGGTAGTTAGCAAACGATTACGATTTATAAGAGGTAAAGAAGATTTTATTTTCAAAAAAAATTACGAATTAGCGAGGGGACCCAAATGTATGGAAATTTTGCGAATTAACGAGATTTTTTCAAGGGACCGACAGTTTATTACGAATTATCGGGAATTACGATTTATCGGGGTACGAATTAACAGGATTTGACTGTAATTTAAATTTTTATCCCAATAATTGAACTTGTCGATCAGGTCGGTACCAAACACATTTAAATTATTCAATTTTGATACAAATAATGTGGCGGTTATCTTATTATCGTTGTGTTCTAGTTGGGTTGTAAACTCGCCGATTATAGGTATTCGGTTATTAGAGGCGTCTGCTGCTTGCTGCATACAATCGCGCAATTTTGGTTTGCCTATACAAATCCAATTAGACTTTGAGATAATCGTTACATCTGCTGCTGTATCCAATTGTAGTTTTAATTGCTTAGTCGCTATTGTGATTGTTATGTATTTACGTCGTTCTATATGATTGTAAACAGCCAATACGTTATGCGTTTGTGTATGTGTAGTTGCCACAATATTTGTGCGCATGACATTTCTATTTTGTTCAACGTTTTTGCTCTGATTTTGCATGTGCGATGTATGCTTTTTCTTGTCGTATTTCAATGTATTCTTTGAACGAAAACACCCGCAGTACCCATCTTTGTGGCCTATTTTACCACATTCTTCGCATTTGTGTTGTGTATAGGGGCATTCCCTTACATAGTGCATTTCGCCACACTGCCAACAGGGACGTGTAGGCCCAATGTAGTTCTGTTTATTTGAAAAATTTTTAGGTTTAATGGATGCGGTTTGTTCGTGCTTATCTTTTTGGTATGATACTGCGTTTACTTGCGGCGTCTGAGTTTCCACAAGGCTTGCATCGCTTTTAAGTATCATCATCCTTTGCACTTCAATTATTAGTTTTTCTAATGTTATATCTTTTTCGTTGTCCAATATATTTATAAGTTTACTGCGAACCTCTATGTAGACAGGTGATTGCAGTCCGATAACAAACATGAGACACTTAAATTGGTGCGCCGTCATGTGCTTAATATTAAATTTTTCACACATCTTGTTTACCCTACCAGCATATGAAATAAAATCTTCATTTTCATCCTTCACATTTTTAAGGCAGTTATAACGGGCATTGAACAGCGACTCCTGTCTGTCAAATAAAGCAGAAAGTGTGGTGATTGTTTCAGTAAATTTGCGTTCCTGTGGTTTTCTAGGTAATAAAAAATCTGCATATCGGTCGTACACTTGTTGATTTAACTTCCTTAGAATAAGACGAACTTTGGATGCATCGTCCAGTGATTTGGCGTCTTCTGCGAAAAGCGCTTCATGACGGCTGTACCAATTTGAAAAAAACAAGTTTGATTCTGGATCATGATAAAATTCGTTTATGCTCTTGGACAACACATCCATCAAATTTTCCTGGCCAGCATTGGCAGACTGCTGTGATGTGTTCGCTACATTCGATGACTGTAAAATGCCGGCAAGAGTTTCAATCAAGTTTTGCTGCCGCGTTGCTGACTCGTTCTGTTGCACCAGCAATTTGGTTATCACACTTTCAATTGAATTATTCATTTTATTTTCATATGTGTCACTTTTACGTGCGTTCTAAAACCTCGTCGCCACTGTTACGATTGTACGTTGGTACAATTATGTAAATGTAACAAGTATAATAAAAAAATATAAAAACACTTAGATATTATTCGTTTGATTGTTTGAGCAATTAATAATTGATAATAAAGTCAGTGATAAATAAAATTTTATTTAATTTTATATTAAATAATTTTAAAATAAGTCATTATTTTTAAAATATGTGTTACTAAATTTCTTCAATATTTCTTTAATAAACACGTAAATAATAATTAAAGTACACAAGCATATAAACGTATATTTTAAATTGTTAGCTAAACCTACATTTTAATACAATTTTTTTAGTACTATTGGCTCAAGTTATTTTATCCAAATTTGTTAACTAAGATTAAATTAATTTCATACAACTGCTTATTAAAATCCCTTATAATATTTTTTCTAATGTGACAGATATAAACGTACACGCAATCATATAAGCATTACAGAAAAAAAATCTTAATAACCAAAAACAAGCATCAACGTACCAATACACATCTACATACATGCACAAGAACATAAGTAAAGCATTCGAATCGTTCTTGTTGTGATCGCAAAAAGATTTTAATTTTTGTTTCTGTTGCGAGTTTAATTTATTCAACTCGCGAGTTCAATTTATTAAACTCGCGAGTTCAATTTATTAAACTCGTGAGTTCAATTGTAAATCTCGCGAGCAGAATCAAACATTTAAATCTCTCGAATTAATATCGCTCCGAAAACAATTTCTATTTTTAAATCTCGCGAGCTCAAATATAAATCTCGCTCACAAGATTAAAATCTTTGAACATAATGAAACATTGAAATCTCTCAAATTAATATCGCTCGCGAGCGAATTTTATTCGAGCGCTCTTCCTACCCTGATTCCTAGAATATACTTACCCCCTATCTCCACGCCCTGAGGGGTTGCCATACAAAATTTAAAAAAATGATATGCCCACAACTTCTTTAAAGTTGGCCTGAGAGCAATAAAGTGTACGACCGATCCCCATTAGTTTCTTCTCCCAAACATCTTTCTAGAACATACTAACCCCCTATCTCCACGCCCTAAGGGGGTTGCCATACAAATTTACAAAAATTATATGGAAATGCCCCAAACTTCTTGAGAGTTGGCCTTAGAGAAATAAAGTATATGACAGGCCCCCATTAGTTTCTTCTCCCAAACATATTCCTAGAACATACTTGCCCCCTATCTACCCGCCCTAAGGGGGTTGCCATACAAAATTTACAAAAATTATGTGAAAATTCCCACAACTTCTTCAAAGTTGGCCTTACAGCAATAAACTGTACGACCGACCCCATTAGTTTCTTCTTCCAAACATATTTCTAGAACATACTAACCCCCTATCTCCACGCCCTAAGGGGTTTGTCATACAAAATTTACAAAAATTATATGAAAATGTCCAAGACTTCTTCGGAGTTGGCCTTGAGAAATAAAGTGTATGACCGACCCCCATTAGTTTCTTCTCCCAAACATATTCCTAGAACATACTTACTCCCTTTATCCACGCACCAAGGGGGTTGTCATACAAAATTTACAAATGCCCACAACTTCTTCAGAGTCGGCCTTAGAACAATAAAGTGTACGACCGACCACCATTAGTTTCCCCTCCCAAACATTTTCCTAGAACATACTTACTTCCTATCTTCACGCCCCAAGGGGGTTGCCATACAAAATTTACAAAAATTATATGAAAATGCCCACAACTTCTTCAGAGTCGGCCTTAGGGCAATAAAGTGTAGGACCGGCCCCCATTTGTTTCTTCACCCAAACATTTACCTAGAACATACCAAGCCCCTATCTCCCCGCCCTAAGGGGGTTGTCATTCAAAATTTTCAAAACTGATATGCAAATACCAACAACTTCTTCAGAGACGGCCTTAAAGCAATAAAGTGTACGACCGACCCTAATTAGTTTGCCCTCCCAAACATATTCCTAGAATATACTTACCCCCTATCACCACGTTCTAAGGTTGATATACAAAATTTATAAATTTTATTATATTATGTGTTTGCAGTACAAAATAACTCGGCTGAGTATATTAAAAGACCAATGTGAAGGGTATATAAGATTCGGCACAGCCGACTATAGCGCTCTTACTTGTTTTGAAATCACTTTAGTCAGGATACACGTATATATTGTCACAGAAAATGCAAACGCCCTATCTAACATTTAAAATTTTTTAGAAGGGGCAAGAATTTTTGTGTAAATGAAAAATATATTTACAATTAACACAAATTATTGCGATATATGTTAGTTAAAAAGGATCAACAAATTTATTTCTGCTGAAAAAAAGAGTTTTGCGAGATGACGTACATATTTGAAGGCTATAATATATAAAAAGCCAATTTTAAATTGTTTGTTAGATAGGGCGTTTTGCATTTTCTGTGACGATATTTACGTGTACCCTGACTTAAGTGTGCCGAGCAGCAAATAAGAACTATCACGTCGATATGTACATAATGAATTTTCAAAAAAAAAGTATATATACCTGTAACTTTTAAAAAATTACCTTAATACTGTAACTATGTCACTCGCTGTTTCTGTTTTACATTGCACAGTTTTTTCTAAACTATTAAGCATGGCAGAAAGTTCGGCCAAAGCACAACCGGCACTATGAAGCGGACCAGCCAAACCCAACACTTTTGGCATTTTGTGCGAATCTTGATAGTTGAAGAAGTTTTTAAAAATTGCAATTATATCGCACTGAAAAGCATCCTGATGACAGTCTTCCAATACTAAAAAATTTATGTCCTTCATATTAATGGTGCCCTTGTTTAAGAGATTTAAACATGTTTTTGGTTGCAGAATACAAACATTGTAGTCTTGAAGCGGCAGTGCAGTACTTGCTGTTGTAAAGTCTTCACAATATACATTTAAATCGGTTAAGTTTTTCAGCATTGTAAAAATTGCAGGTGCTCTGTTAGTACTTAAATATATATTTAGCTTTGTGTTTGAATTATGTGAAAGTATTTCATGTCCAAGCTCTTGAAATAACTTAAGAGCAACAAATTCTTTGGAAGACTTGTGACCCAAGCATATCATTATGTTACGTTCAAATGCAGCTGCAATAAGCTCCACTTGATAATCTCGTGGACTTAAAACCGCAGTATGCAAGTTATCACACCAGTGAAACGACATAGTGGACAAGCAAACCAGTAAGCGAATTTAGTTTATATAAAATATTCAAATTTGACCAAAATATTTTTTAAAAATATTTAACGCGGACAAAATTTTTAAAAATTAACTTTTATTTTATTCATTTCACAATGAAATATGATTTGTTAAGAACTTGGTATAAAATTTTGCAACTCTTTCCAAGGAAGGTGGGATTAGGGCTGCCAGATTTAACCTACTGTAAAAACGTCCTTTTTTTTAAAGAAATTATATTTATTAGCATTTTAAGGGCTTGCAAACCACAAATTGCATTTGAACTACATATATAAGAATAAATAATTGAAAATATAGGTTGAAAAACTTTAAAAAAATAAGCAATTCCTTGCAACATGCATTACAATTTAATGTATAGCATATGTATGTACTCCGCCATGGATGGAAAGGAAAACTAACGACTGTGGTAACTGTGCGAAAAAAAATAATAATTTTTTGTGTTTTTCAATAAAGATCAAGTATAAAAATAATAATTATGGTTATTTAAACAATTTTTACTTCCTTTTTTTACAAAGATTTAAAAAATTACCCTTCTTTAATAAAGCAATAATATTATTGATAATCATTTCGGCTAAAAAACAAAATCAAAAATTAAAACAGAATTTGATTTTCACCAAATCTAGTGTAATACTATCAAAATTTTAATTTTAAACTTTAAATTTGTTATTAAATAAAAACATCAATATAGAAATTTGTTTCGACTAAAAGCATACGTTTTACACATTTTTGAGAAAAATATTAATAGATTTTATAATTTAGCCGCAAAAACTGTCGCATTTGGATTTTTTTTCTGTTAAATTGCCGAATGTAAAAGTGTTTGTTTTGGGAAAATAAATTGTTAGGTTTTTATTTTGTAGTACTATAACTTCCTTATATTTTTGTTTTATTGTATTTTTGTGTTGATTTGCATTCTTTATATGTCGTTTAAAGTAAATTATTAAACATAACAATAGTTTGGAAACTGTGAAGTTTTAAGTTCGAAGAAAATTTGGAGCTTAATACCTTTCAATATCATTGATATGTGTACTAAAAAATAAATTACGACGCATTTTTATCTTTTTTCTAGCTCAAAATATAATTTATTCAAACTAATCAAAACTAACAAAAAAAAAACTAAATGCTATTTTAAAAACAGCTAAAAGCTAAAAGTAAATATTTCGGGCTAAATGAAGAAAATTGAAGATAAATTTAGCTCTAAATCAGCTAATATGGCCACACTGGGATTAGCCTTGCACGATACCAAAGTAATGTACGTCTCAAGGCGAATTCACACAAGGTGGACGCAGGCGAAAAATTCGTACCTAAAATGTCAAACACAAATATGGCATCATTGAAAAAAAACACAAATTATTTGTATATGGCATCATTAAAAAAAAAACACAAATTATTTGCAGAAGAAAAACGTGAATAAAATTAATTTTACACTGTTTTTTTGCACAAAGCACAAGAACGCATCATTTGGTTTTACTGTTTGTTAATTAAAAACACTTTTTTAAATTTTTAGTGCAAAAATCTAACCAACGCGTAATTTTTTTGAAATCAAGAAGAAGCACATATACAAACTTTTGACACATTACGAGGAAAATTGCACGAGCAAAAAATAGTCAGCTGATCTGTCAAGACCACCTTCTCATGAATTCGCCTTGGTACGTCTTGACGAGACAAATTCATTACTAGACAAATGTCAATATCCAAAATAAAAAAATCCGGTATTTTTAGACTGGGTTTTTTATATATTGAGTTTGACGTTTGTCTAGTCATGAATTTGTCTCGTCAAGACGTACAATAAGGAAAATATACTGTTTTGACAGTTTGAACACATGAACAAACTCTATTCTAAAAACAGCTGATGACACATGCTTTGTCAGATGAAAATAGGGCACGCTCTAATTACAAATTTGTCATATGACATTTACATATGTGTTTAACACATGCAATGTTTAAACGCGTTCAGACGGCAAATATCAATTTCGCACTGCAAAATTTGACAAGTCATGTGTAAAATACATATCGTCTTAAACCCCTTTTAGTAATTATCTGGGTACACTAATATACGCAGTGTTAAGAACACAAATATAACACAAGAATAATCTATGGTTAAGAACCCAGCTGATTATGAGTTCGTCTTGAAATTTTGTGAAAGTAATTGTCACATTTAACATTATTGTTTGAAATTTAAAATTTTTTTGACATTCACTTTCACAAACACTAAAAAGAAAATGCAGAGGGCGATTTTTTTCAATTCGCCTTGAGACTACCTTGTTTTGAGTGTCCTGTAATTGTACGTCTTTACAAAAAAATGTATTACCAGACAAATGACCGAATCCCAATAAAAAAAAATCCAGTATAAAAATACCGGATAAGTTTTATTTGGATTTTGACATTTGTCTATGCTTGAATTTGTCTCGTCAAGATGTCCAACAACATTATACAAATAGCCAGGTAGTCTTGTCGGCCCAGCTAATTAGTACCAAAATGTAAATATTATGTTTTCCCAGTGATAATGAAACAACAAAATTTAATACACATCGTTTTTTTCTATGAGCGTTGTTTGACTTTTTGGCTCTAATTTGTAGTTGTTGCAGGGACGAGATTATCTGATTAGTTGTATAATGTCCAATAAAGAACTAGACTCATGTATATCAGGTGGCCTTAGTTCTACAGAAACAGCTATATTATCATATTAATGTCAAAGACAGATAACAAATCCTTACAAAGTCTTTTCTAACACTCTTTGAGCTTTACTTAAAATACTACAGTTTTTTAGTAATCAAGAAATAAATACATAAACATTAACAAATTTTGAAATTTAAATAACGAAGTACTGTTACTCAGCTGAGTAAACTAAGATCATATGTGTCATGGTAAAGAATTTGCTAGTTTTTGTCTGACATTCGTATGACCATTTATTCGCTTTTGTAAAACTAAGGCCATCTAAAATACATTGCCTTGCTTACATATTTGCATGGTACAATTACCTTACAAGGTAGTATCGATTCAACAGCTGACTATTTTTTGCTCGAGTTTTTTCACACGTTAAATCTGTCAAACAGTACGTTTTTTGACATAAACGACGATGCTTTTACAAACAACTTCATAAATTTGGTATCGAGTTTGTTGTAGTTTTTGCCGTAGCGATGGTACCTTGTAGGGTAATTGTACCATGCATATTTGTAATTTTCTGTCATAAACAGTGTGACCAGATTTTCAAGTAAAGTTCAAGCTAAATCACGTTTAAAAAACAGCTAAAAAGTGCTAAAAACAAAAACTTAAAGCCAAAAAATAAAGCTACATTTTTTTTCTTCGTTTTTTAAAAAATTTCTTTGTTATTTAGACATTTCTCATAATAGGAACGAAACGCTTTTGTGCTAAAAATATTTAAAAAGAAAATTTGTTTTTAAAATTTTGGTTTTTTTTACCAAAATTTGGTAGACCCATACCTTCAGTAAGAAGAAAAATAATATGTGTTCATATACATATGCATGTACAAGAGCTTTTTTAAAAAGTTTTTAGAAGCAGGTGTTAATTTGCTGCCTGTTTTGGTAAAAAAAACTAATTTGTAAGATAATATTAAAAATAAAACAAAAAACGAAAATTTGTTTTATATATAAATACTCAACACACTTTGTTCGTTCATTTTTTTAAGAAAACACGTAAAATTAAGTAATTTATTTACAAACTTATTTCATAACTACAAACACATGAAAACAATAAAAAATCGAAACAATAAGATTACATTTACACGATTTCTTCAATGAAATTTTTGTTTGTTGACAAAACGAGTATAAAGAGACTACTTTTCTACACAGTTCGTTAAAAATCGAAAATTTTCATTCAAGTTACATAAGTACATATATATATCATGAAAAATGCCTTTATTCATGTAAATTTTGTTCAAGAAAAGAAAAAAAGATAGTCTTTAATGTAAAAAAGTTGCATTGTAAGAAAGCATTTTTAAAAATATTTTTATTTGTACATGTGTGTCTAAATATTTATTTAAAACCAATGACTGTAAAAATAAAAAATATTATTATTTTTTTAACCCTATCCATAAAAATAATAATTATCGTTATTAAACGTTTTTATTTAAATTAAAAAATGAGCGTCCTGCTAAAAATAACTTAATTTACAAAGAACATGATTTTCAACAAATATAGTTTAATACCATCAAAATGAGCTTTACTTGACCCTACGATGTTTCATTGTGCCTGCTTTTTTCTTGAAAAATTATTTCGGTCCTGTTTGATTTGATTTTTTTAAAAAATAAACTTTAAAATTCTTATTAAATAAAAATATTAATATAATAATTTGTTTCAACGAAAGACATAAGTGTTTTACATTTTTGAGCAATACATGAAAACATTTTTTAATTTAACCAAAAGACGGAACAAATGTTTGTGTCGCATTTGGATTTTTTCTTTAAAATTGCCGCATTTAAAAGTGTTTGTTTTAGAAAACAAATTCTTACGTTTTTTTTTTTGTAATACCATACCTTCCTTATTTCTTTGTTTTATTGAAGTTTTGTGCTGTTTCACGTTTTTTAAATGTCGCTAGAAGTAAATTATTAAACAAAACAATGGTTCGGAAACTGTAATGTTGTAAATTCGAAGAAAATTTGGAGCTTGATACCTTTCAATATAATTGAGATATATACCAAAAAATATAATACGACAAATTTTTGACCTTTTATCTAGCTTCAAAAACTACTAAAAAAGCTGAATCCAATTTCGAAAAAAGCTAAAAAAAAGCTAAAGGCTAAATGCAGGGTACACTTATCAGGTAGCCTCAGATAAACAGCTGAGTAACGGTATTTCGTTATATTAATGTCAAATTTTGTTTATGTTTATGTATTTTCTTCCTTTTATACAAACAACAACTGTAGTATCGTAAGAAAAGCTCAAAAAGAAGAAGAAAGATTTTGTGAGTTTTTGTTATTTGTCTCTGACATTCTTATGACGGTTTTAGTTGTTTTTGTAGAACCGCTCCTACCTGATAAGTGTACCCTGGCTAAATGTAAATATTTCGGGCTAAATGAAGAAAAATAAAGCTAAATTTAGCTCCAAAAAAGCTAATATGGCCACACTGGTCATAAATAACTTCAATCACCAACTAGCACAAGACCTCGAACAAGCACTTCAATAAAATTCGAGTAATGAGGAGGTCAGAGGCACCTTCTGCTTTAAAAAAAGCAAACCGTGTAAGCAAAAATAATTTGGAGTTGGAACAAAGCAGTTTGGATACTAAAAATGGGGAATACAGTTGGGGCTCTCGAACTCGTAGTGGGGAAATCAAACTAAACAGTTTTGAAAACAAAAGAATTTTTAACATAGTTTGGCGCGACTTATCTACTAGGAAACACAAAACTTGGAAGGGCGATGGTACATTGGAGGTCAGTATTAGTACCGTAAGAGCAGTTCTAAAAGATGAAAACGGAAAATATCTAGGATGTTCGACGAAATTTAATATAACTGATTTAGTTGCCGACTTTCAGATGATTATAGGAGGAAAGGAAATTGAGATACAAAATGAAATTATAGACAAAGACGAGTTTTATAGACTTCAAAAGAGACAAATATGTAACTTTAGGGAGGAGGAGCCGATATTTTCAAAAGATTTTGATGGGGGAAACAAAATATCAAAAGAAAGTTTTAAATTTAAACCTGTTTTATTGTTAAAGGCACCAGAAGAACCAACAAGTTTTAAAAGAGACGTTAAAGATAAAACTCGAATATCTATCTCTGAAAACAACGAGTACCTATTACCTTCAAGTATAAATAGAGAACATCACGATTGGAGTCAAAAATCTTATCCTAGCTTTGTACAACGTCAAGAGTTCTTGTGTTTTATAAAGCCTTCTGAGTTACAAAAATTTCTTTTCCTAAAGGCTTACGAGTATCTTTCTTCGATTAAATCTAATCCTACTTTAGGTCGAATACAATCACTTGAGGTAGATCAAATTCTACTACATATTTGTAATCATCCTTCATTTATCAACCATAAATCTACATCAAATGAATTAATGCGTTATCTAAACCCTTTATTACCTGATTGGTCGGAAATGGGTCCTTTTGATTCGTGTAAGTTGGAATTAATACAGATTTTTTTAAAAAGCCTGACCTATAAAACTAAAAACTGTATAATTCTTGCAAGAAATACAAATGTTTTAAATATGCTACAAGGCTTATGTAATTATATGAACATAAAATGCTTAAGATATAACACAAAAATATCTGAAGAGGCAAAAGAAGAGTTTATAACAAAAACTAAATCACTTGGTAATGACTTTACCCAAGTTCTTTTAATAAATTCGATGGAAGTGTTTGACAGTTTAGATCTTTCTACTTTGTATAAAAACATCATAGTTTTTGAAGAATCTTTCGCACATATTAACCGGTTTAAAATGATGGATAACATCAATAATGTAGCCATATACTATTTGGTAACTGCATTTTCCATTGAAGAATTATTACTACATGATAAATATCAAGGCAAAGAAAATTTGTTGGATATATTAAATGAGTTATTAAATATGGATATGGATAGCAATTACTGTTACCTACACAGTAAAATCAAATGCAATTGTTTTGAAGGCAACACTAAAAGCGCCAACAAATTCATGGATTGGAAACATTATTCAAATCCCTTTGATATAGAACTTATAAAGGTAATTTGTAAAAACTGTTATATGTATTAAAAAACTAACATCAATCTTTTTTATATTTACAGTCATCACTGTTAGAAAACTCTTCACAAAATATAATTTCAATATTTTACAGAAAGAGTTATTAGAAACTCTATTAAACGCTTTATTTGAAAAAAAAGTTGGAATATTATGTACATATATGTATGTTTGGTAATTTTTAAGATTTTTCTATTTGGTGTTAAAAATTAAAAGTTTTTAAAAAAATTTAACACCTGTTTAATATAAAAAAATAAAGGATGCTAACGTATGTATCATAGCTTTAAGTAGTGAATATTTTTACTCAAAATTACCAAAAATTTACTTTTTCTTTAGTTCTAATTGTTTTTTTTTTTTAATTCTAAAATTTAATGACACAGGTACATAACCATGGCGCAATTATGAGTATCAGGTGGTGTCGATTCTACAACAACAAAATTTGGTGAATATACGCCCATGTTCTGACTCTCACGCGATTGTCAAATCACATGCGATTTGTAAATCGCAAAAATTTTTTTTGCATGTTCTGTAGTTCACGCGTTTTTTTTTTGCGTTTTGTTTTTTTTCGATGATAAAAACATGTTTCTTTTAAAAATACAAAACAAAAAACCAAGGAATATATAACAAATTGTACCTTTTTCTGCAACAACATTTTTTCTTTCTTGTTTTCCAATAAAGTTCATACATAAAAAAGTAAGCAACTGAAAAATGAAGATGTACATAACTAACAGTTTTTTAAAATTTAATTTTCATTGAGACTGTTTATAAGAAAATAAAACAAATTGTGAAAATTATAACAAAAGCCCCATATATTATAATTATGCATAGTTTGATTGGCTGTTTTTAACCTAGTTTGGGCAAAAAACATCGGTTCACCTCATCTACCTCTTGCGATTTGAAGTCGCAAACTTTCTTGCGATTGTGAACTTCAGAACACCTGTTATGCGATTTCAAATCGCATCGCCAATATTTTGCGAAATGCGATTGTCAGAACATGGGCGATAATTTTCGTTTTTGTTGTAGTTTTCGTTGGCTCTGTTGTCAAAAAAAGATATGTAAAAGTAAACAACTTTGACTACCCAGCCTCGATTTATGCATGAAAAAAGTAGATCAGCTGTGCTTGTAACACCACCTGGTACGATTATTTCACCATGTACATAACCAAAGAGCCAGGGTATCCCACGTTGATCCAGACAAACCAAAACGGTCGACCTATGCCCTTATTTCTCTTAGACCTGCCATGTGGAAGTTGTGGGCATTTTTACATCATTTCTGTAAATTGTTTATGACAGCCTCATTAGACGATGATGATAGGCGGTAGGGAATGGTAAGCAAAGCCAAAAATCGATTTTCGATTTTACGATCAACTATTTTGATGTCGATTATAATTCAAAGTCGACTTTTATTTTAATGCTATATTAAAATAAAAAGATACCCTCAAAAATGATTTTTAAGAAGTAAATAGAACTTTTCGCTAAAAAAGATATTGGAAAGGGTGCACGTACCTATTTAATGATTACAAAGAACGCAGGTTATAAACAAATTCAGATAGTCTAACTTCACACATAATTATATACTTAAGTGCAAATATCCATTATAATTTCAATGTAGGTATAAAGTTAAATAATTACCTCCATATTCATAAAAATTAAAGAAGGGTTATTAATCGATTATTTGACAGATGTCTATGGCATAATTGTCAAATAAGCGCTTAATACGTCTACTTTAATTTTTATGAATACGAGCATTAGTCTGAAAATTTAAATACGCACACACAACAGATATACATATTTAATTTTCAAGGACGAAAAGTTATTTTTAGTGTACTGAGTACTAAACTATTTTTTCCAAATTTGACTGCATTTTTAATAAACTTTCGGCGTCAAAACACATGAGTTTTCGGTGCAGATAGTTTAAAAAATAGTGTTAATAGAATAATTCTTAAAATTTATAGCATTTAAAATTTTTAAGGTAAAATCGATTTTTTTGGCTCAATAATCGATTTCAGTATAAAACCGTCAACAAAAATACGATTACAAAAAATCGATTTTTTTGGGGTCAAAATTGATTTTCGACTATAATCGAAGTCGATTTATCAGTCCCTAATAGGCGGTAAGTATGTTTTAGGAATATGTTTGGGAGGGAAATTGATGGGAATCTGTAATACATTTTATTCCTCTAGAGGCGACTCCGGGGAAGTTGTAGGGGTCTTACCCCTATTTTTTTTAAGTTTGCATGGCAACCATCTTAGGGCTTGAAGAAAGGGGTAGGTGTGTTCTAGAAATATGTTTGCAAGTAGAAACAAATGAGGGTTAGTCTTACACTTTATATCTCTAAGGCCGACTTTGGGGAAGTTCTGTGCGTTTTTACATAATTTTTGTAAATTTTGCATTGCAACTCCCTTAGATGATGGCGATAGGGGGTAAGTATATTATAGGAAGACGTTTCTAGGTAAAACTAATGGGAGTCTGTGATACTTTTTATTCCTCTAGGGGCGAGTTTTGTATGGCAACCATATTAGGGGCTGGAGATAGAGGGTAAGTATGTTCCACAAAAATGTTTGGGAGGACAAATAAATTGGAATCGATCTTACACTTTAACTTTTTAGTTGTAACCTGGAAGCTGTAGAGCGATTTAAAGTAATGAAATTTTGTATGGCAACCCTGCTAGAGGGCGGAGATGTACGTGCCAAAAAATGTCGGTAGGGAAAAATGAATAGGAATTATTAGTAAAATAAAAAAGTTGAAAAACCAGCCGTAATTTTCTATGCGCCGAAAAAAATCCGGCTAGCTGATCAAGTGTCGGCTTCGGCGGCTCTGAGCCGCCGCCTACCTGTTTTCCTATTGGCCGCTAAACGAATTTGCCGGCGCAGGTCTCTGTTTTTGTCATCTGTCTTTGATGTTCTTATGACGGTCATGGCACATTCATTACAGGTGGGAGCGGTTCTGCAAAAACAACTAAAATGGATGTACGAATGTCAGAAACAGATATCAAAAACTCACAAATTCTTCTTCTTCTCTGTTGAGCTCTTCTTAGATTCTACAGTTATTGTTAGTAAAAAAGAAAAGAAGCATAAACAAATTTTGACATTCAAATGCCGTTACTCAGCTGTTTAACCGCTCCCACCTGTAATGAATGCGCATTGATGACGGTTTAGTTATTTTTGTACAACCGCTTCCATCTGATACATGGCCTTGGTTTTGGGTAAAGCAATCGTACACAGAAAAACACTAACCTATCGATTAATTTGCATCTCCATCGTTTATACTGAAACTTAACCACAGCGTTTATTAAATTCATACTTTCAAAATTTTTAAATCTGACTATAAAAAGATGGTGAAAAGCACACCAAAAGAAACTGGCTTTGTTGTAGAAAAAATTGTTGATAAAAGAATTACTCCTGATGGTAAAGTTGAATACTTTATAAAATGGCGTGGGTATCCTAACTCTGATAACACTTGGGAGCCGGAAGAAAATTGCGACTGTCCAAAACTAATGCAAAAATTCGAAGAATCAAGAGCCAAATCTAAGAAACGTGGCGAGAAGAAACCCAAGGTCGAGGAAATACAAAAACCCCGTGGGTATGAAAGAGGATTGCCAATAGAACAAATTGTTGGAGCAAGCGATACGAAAGGAGACATTGTTTATTTAGTCAAATGGCAATTCTGCGACGAATTTGATCTGGTATCTGCTTCAGAGTTAAAAGAAAAAAATCCTGAGTTTATTATTGATTTTTATGAAAAACGCTCTATGTATCAACGAAATATTAACGATCGTCTTCTGGGTGTACCGGATGAATTGAGAATTCTCAACGCAGACGGAAACGTCCTATCCAACGTTTCGGCTATAGCAGATGCTGCTCCAGATACAGTCGACATAACTTTGCAACCAGATTTAAATGAAAATGGAAATAGCGCCGACAGCAATGCTGTTTCATATTCAATACCAGTACCAGGTGTTGGAAACATAGCGATTGATGTGCCCATTATGCAACCGGGTATATAAGAACCAAAATATGTTTTTTTAATTAAAAGTAAGATTTTAATTTTTTAATCTTCAGTTTGTGACAAATGATTATGTAAAAATCGTAAGCTTGGAATCATTGAAAATCTACTTTAATTAAAAAACAATGCAAAAATGATTTAAGTTTTTTTATTTATCTAAATTGCAATCACCTAAAGCTTTTGTTCTGAAAAGCTTGAGGAAATGCCGGGCAGAGTTAAGAATATCTGGTATAACTAGTATCTGCCCATCGCTACTTTTTACTTTTTGTTGTGCGCCAACTTTATTTGCAAATGCTACCAGAACTTCCGATATGTTATCAGTAGGTTTCTCTAAGCCCATTAATGTAACATATTCAAACCGTTGATTCTGATTAAGCCAATATAAAAGATAGTCTGCTATTAAATCTTCGCCCACTAAATAATCCGGCAGGCAACCCACTAAAGCTAGTTTCATACCCATTTCATCATTGCTAACACGTGGCTCCAAAATTCCTGGTGTATCTATCATATACATTAAAGGGTCTTCACTTATTTTAATTTTTTCCATCACAGAACGGGTAACACCGGCTATGCCACCTACATTAGCTGCTCCTTTTTTCTTGAGATGGCGGTTCCGCAAAACATTTAGTAGAGAACTTTTACCAACGTTAGGCACACCAATAATCATAACGCAATAATCTTTTTCGCCTTCTCTGTTGTACCGTGTGTTATTTGAGATTAAATCAAAAGCTAATGGCATTAATTTGCGAATCCCATTACATTGCTGGTCCTTACAGTTAGTAAATACTACATGTTCCAGGCGTTCCTTTTCTCTCAGAGCATTAGTTATGTTTTGTTTATCTCTGTGGGATATTAAATCCTTCTTATTTAAAACCAATATATGAGGTTTTGGACCACCCGCTATTGTTTGCTGAAGTTCAGGATTACGACCGGAAAACGGAATGCGAGCATCGTGTACTTCCAAAATGCAATCAACTGATTTTAGTTTTTGTTGCATTTGTTTTAAACCTTTTCCCATATGCCCTGGAAACCATCGAATAGCATTCTTATTTACTAATTTAAAGCTTTGTCTAAAGCTCATTTTTATATTGCAAGGTGTGATATATTGTATATATGCATATATATATGTATATAACTTAATTCTTTTAGTGACTTAATCACAGGCACACCACTTAATTCTTTTAAAGAAGTCAACTGAATATCTTCTTATTTACTTATTAACAGCGCCTTTACTAAAGAAAATTGTATTAATTACTCAACACAAAAATTCACATACGATTTTTAATGAAACGGCAGGCGGCAGCGTGCGGCAATCAGCTGTTTTTTTTTTGCCGCTTGCGTTTATTCTTGGCAAGGCACATTCAACAAGGTGAACTCAAGGCGAATTCAAAAACTTCGCCCTCTGCATTTCCATTTTGTGTTTGAACGGTAGAATGTCAGAAAAATTAAAAATTTAACATAAAATTAAATTTTTATAACGTGAAAGTGTCAAATTGATTTTTATCAGCTGGGCTCTTAATATTACCTGGTGTACCTAGTGTACCCTGCTCAGGGTACACTAATACAGGTAGTATCAAGGCGAATTCAAAAAATTTCCCCTTTCCATTTTCTTTTTGTGCTTGATAAAGTAAATGTGAAAAAAATAATTAATTTCAAACTAAATTAATGACAGTCACTTTCACAAAATTTCAATGCGAATTTACAGTCAGCTGGGTTGTTAGCACTACCTGTATTAGTGTACCCTGGACTTGCTCTACCTGGTTAATGAATTCGCCTTGATATGAGGAAATAAAAGTCAGCTGATCAGTTGGCCCTACCTTTTTCAATGAACCATGTTGCAGTCCAAAAAAGAATAAATATAAAAAATTATACGTATAGTAAAATGTCTCATCAAACTGGTATAAAAGGCAAGTACATTTACTATATTTTATCATTAAATAATAAAAAAAAATATCTACATGGCCCATTTTTTTATTACCTTTTGTGCAGCCAATGAAAGTTTATTAAAAATCTTTGGAAAAGCTAAAAATGGAAAATTACGTGTCATTAAAGTGTCTATTGAAAATGGTAAAGTTTTTAGATGAAACAATGTAATACCTAATAATATATTACAGTTTTCTAAATTTTGGTTCAAGAGGAGTTATCTTGCTCAGCCTCCGCAGATATGCAAAAAGATTGGGAAAAGGACTTTGATAAACTCGTTACTCCCTTAATTGAAGAAAACATACCATGTTATATATTATATCGTTTTGATAGTAAAACATCATTGGGATATGCATGGTTGCTGCTTAGCTGGGTACCAGATACAGCTTCTATACGTCAAAAAATGGTTTATGCTTCCACTAAAGCTACTCTCAAACAAGAATTTGGCTCAGCTTATATCACTGAAGAAATTCATGCTACTTTAAAAAATGAAGTTACTTTAAACGGATATCAAAAATACAAACAAGTCCAGTCTGCCCCAGCAGCCTTATCAACACGCGAAGAAGAAATAGAAGAGTTGCGAAAGTCTGAAGTTAGGACAGAAATAAATACCGAAACTCGTCAACAAACCTTAAGTGGAATATCATGCCCTTTGTCGGAGGTTACAAAACAGGCCGTTTTCGATATGCTTCATGGTACATATGATTATTTGCAATTTCGTATTGATTTAGAGGCAGAACAGATACACGTATCTCATGCTGCGGTAGTGCCAATAACAGAACTTCCAAAACAAATACCGGATGACCATGCTCGATATCATTTGTATTTGTTTAAACACACTCATGAGGGGGACTATTTAGAATCTTTTATCTTTATTTACTCCATGCCGGGGTATACTTGCTCTGTAAGAGAAAGAATGATGTATTCCAGTTGCAAGCAACCTTTTTTGGAAATGTTACACTCATTCGGTGTGGAAATAGTTAAGAAGGTAATTTTTTGATTTAAATATTGTTGCTTTCGTTTTGGAAAACAAAATGTTACCCTTTTACTGCATTCTTTAAATGCGTTTAGCTATGTAGTAATTTCATAGTCAGTTTAAATATTTTTAAATAAAAACTGAATACATAAGCCCAACGACGTTAAAAGAACTGCATTAAATTTTTAGAAATATTGGCTGAAAGAGCAAGCTTTTCGAATAAAAGTTTACCTTTTAAAATAAACGCAAAATATAAGCTGTTCAGTGCACAAATCGATTAACTCCAAAAAGTTGAAAAATGCGGTAAAATGTGTAAATTGGTTTTTAAAATTCCTCATTTGTAAGAATTTAATATTCTTTAAGTATATTATGAGTTTTATCTTTTTGCGTTAAAACTCTTGTAACGGGGTTTTAATCTTCGGCTGAGGTAGCTTAGCCGAGTCCAGGGTCTACTCAAGGACCCTCTAACCGTGAGTAAATAAAAGACGATTGATTTACCCTTGCTGGGCGGGATTACAATAATCTTTATTAAATGATTTTATTATGTTGAAGTACAATTATAGGTAACACAACCACTCTGCCTCAGTAGCTGCCGTCCTCGGGAATGAAACGATGGCCGCAGTCGGATTCTGGGGTGTCACGCTGGATTCGGCTGCTGGGTTGCGACTACCGCCAGTCGGTCGGGTTACTGGTTGCGACGCTCGGGCTGTTGGGTAGTGGCAGCTGATGGGATTGTATTTTCTTTCTTATCGCCTAATATTAAAATACGTACAATTTTTCTCTTATCGCCTAATATTAAAATACGTACAGGATTCTTATGTACTGGATAAACAAACTACTTTACAAACTACTTTAGAGATATACCTACGTACAATTCTTTGCCTTATAGCCTACTATTTAAATGCCAACGGGAGTCTTAGGTGCTAAATCTAAAATAGACAATACTAACTACGGAAAAGAGCAATCGGCCGGAACCGAAGCGAAAGAGCAATCGGTCGAAACCGAAGCGAAAGAGCAGTCGGTCGAAACCGAAGCGAAAGAGCAGTCGGCCGGAGCCGAAGCGAAAGAGCAGTCGGCCGAAGCCGAAGCGAAAGAGCAATCGGTCGAAACCGAAGCGAAAGAGCAATCGGCCGAAACCGAAGCGAAAGAGCAGTCGGTCGAAACCGAAGCGAAAGAGCAATCGGCCGAAACCGAAGCGAAAGAGCAATCGGCCGAAACCGAAGCGAAAGAGCAGTCGGCCGAAACCGAAGCGAAAGAGCAGTCGGCCGAAGCCGAAGCGAAAGAGCAGTCGGTCGAAACCGAAGCGAAAGAGCAGTCGGCCGGAGCCGAAGCGAAAGAGCAGTCGGCCGAAGCCGAAGCGAAAGAGCAATCGGTCGAAACCGAAGCGAAAGAGCAATCGGTCGAAACCGAAGCGAAAGAGCAATCGGCCGAAACCGAAGCGAAAGAGCAATCGGCCGAAACCGAAGCGAAAGAGCAATCGGTCGAAACCGAAGCGAAAGAGCAATTGGCCGAAACCGAAGCGAAAGAGCAGTCGGTCGAAACCGAAGCGAAAGAGCAATCGGCCGAAACCGAAGCGAAAGAGCAATCGGCCGAAACCGAAGCGAAAGAGCAGTCGGTCGAAGCCGAAGCGAAAGATGTGTCTTGCCTAGGACTGTCGACGTTCGATTCACTAGAGCGTCGATGGTGAGCCACTCGGCCGGCCTCGAGTGCTGACTACTTGGAGTCTCGGGTTTTCTGGTGATTCGTCCGCCGTCGGTTCCCCACTTCGTAGGTCCTATTAGTCTAAGTCGACCTCCTATATTGGCGCAAGAATACTTATGCAAATTCAATCGCCCCGAGTGTAACACAAATTAGTCATCTTATACTCCAACATGCGTAATCTAAATGAGAAGTATTATTATGTATCAAACCTACTCACACGTAAGTCAGCATCAAAATAAGCTGGGATATGTTTGTGACAGTAAGTGTAGATTGTTATGTATGTATGTTCCAGTCAGGGGCGTTATGTATAGAATGCAGCGGCGTTATGTATTGAATGCAGGGGCGTTTGCCCGTGAAGTGTCAGCATTTACATATGTGTGTGGTAGCCACGTCACACTCTAAAGATCTCAAAACATGTTTGATATCCAACAACGTTAATATAGAAAAAGATTATATGAACTGCGTCCACATGCAAGAAGTTTATCAACTATATTAACAAAATTAAGACTGCGTTTTGTCCTTCCAAAAGAGCGTTTACACTTCGTCAGTCCCCTGTGTTGTGTTGCTTTTAAAAACAAAGTTCAATATATTTTAAAGTTTTGTTTGCCTTTTGAGTTAACTTTTAACACTAACTCTCGATTAATGCCAATTTTTTAAAGTTAAAAACTAGGGAATGGTAACAAAGCCGAAAATCAATTTTCGATTTACGATCAACTGTTTTAATCTCGATTTTTAAAGTCGATTAATCGAAGAACTTAAATTTTCATTTAAGGAAGTTTTTATGTATTCGTCATTTCCCTGTCGACAAAAATAGCCAAAGGAATGACGATTATCATAGAAATGAAAGTTTAAAAATAAATTGAACTGAACCTTTTTTAAAGTTTCTCAATGGAAATAAAATGGTATCACAAAGGCACCGAGGAAACGAACCCAAGTGGGCTGCACAACTATCACTTCATCACTTCCGCAGCCGCCTGTTCTACCTAATGGAAATAAAATTAAATAACTTAGTATAAAAAGAATGGGTCTGCATTAGGGGATAATCTTTTCATTTCTTTTGTCATTTTTTTTTGCCTCTTATTTTTTGCCAACGAGAAAATAACTTAAATTTTATTTTTCTTTGAATCATTTTATAATATACAATAATAACAAGTAAGAGCACTATATTAAGCTGTGCCGAATTTTATATACCCTTCACATTGATCTTTAAAGTACCCAGCCATATGATATAGCCGAATAATTTCGTACTTCAAATATTATAATAAAATTGCTTTGTGCATATATGTATACATACTTTCTATTTTTCCTTCCACATCGGGAAGTGATCTTGCAAACAAATTACGTTTCTATATGACAAGCGCCATTTATATATTCATATTCTTTGGTATAATACTAATAATAAATAAATAAAAGAAATCATAATAAGTACATACATACATGCTGATTTCGGCACACGCCAAATTATATGTAGTATGTTTGTATGTATGTACATTTAAACAAATAAACAAACATACATGTGCACATACATATGTATGTAAATACAAATATATATACATACTAGAGGCCTGCAGCAAGTCCTATTTCAAGCTAATTCAAGACCGGGATGATTTTCTAATTCTTTTGCTGTTGTGCGATTAAACTGTTTAAGTGCTGTAATGTAGAGTAGCTGATACAGTTTGTGTGATGCAATGTAGTGTAGTTAAGAATAAAAAGTGGTGTCATGCACTGTTGTTGATGCAACTTATATATTGTCATGATGTGTGGTCGATAAAAAAATGACTGTGACGATGTGTGGTCAACAACAACAAAACTGTGTGTATTACACACAATGTTGAATAGATACATAAACAAACATATATACAAGCCGGCAAATCAATATAAAATTCGTACATAAGTACATTACATACATACATTAAAAATCAACTCCCGTTTTTAAAACTATCACACCAGGAACATTCCGTCAACAGTAAAGTTTCAAGATGAATTGAAATAGAAATGTGTGATCATGATGAATTGATGTGCCGTTGTTGTTAACTTAAGTGTGCTTAAGTGTAAATATTTTTTTCATTTAAGTTAAGTTAAGTAAACAAAAGAGATGGCGAACAATATAATACAGACCTTATTGTTGTATGTGTACACGTAAGGCATATGAAATGAATAGAAAATTCAATATGGTGCCTTATTGAGTGACGTCTTAAGCTGTCCTCTTGTACATACATACATACAGAGCTTTGCTGTATTTGAAATACAAAATACAGTATTTTAGTATCTTTTATTTTAAATACAAAATGCATTTATGTATAACCATTAATCAATCGATAAAACATTAGTTTCCTTTCATGAACACTAGATTTTTAAAAGTTTAATCAGATAACCAGCCTTTTGTTGGAGAATATATAAATCCTGCTAAAGAAAACAATCTTTATACAGGTCCTGATGAACACAAACTGGTGTAAAACTTTATGAAAACAGTTCTCTCTATGTAGGTTAGGTTAGGTTAGAAGGACATGCAGTGAGAAACGCTCACCGCATCACCCAGAGACAGTTTGTCCATTGTGATTGTCCTATTAGAGAGAAAGAATAAAGGAAAGAGTAAAATAGAAAAGGTATGCTCAGATATATGAACATGAAAGATAGAGGTAGAAAGGACAGAGGTTAGAGTAGTAGTAGTAGAGTAGTAGTAAGTGAGAGAGTGGCAGTGTCCGTCACGAGTCGTTGCCGGTTGTCCATTTGGCACGTGTCCTGCTTCGGATATTAGTCGCAACCTCTCGCCAGCCATGTCATCCCTCTCGCAAATCCTAGTAAGACCCTTGGGCAACAGTCGGCGAGCGCAGAGTGGTGGTCATAGTAGGGTACACCAAATTACCGGTTCCTCCTCCTAGCGATCGCCGGGCATCGACACAACAGATGCTCCACAGTCTCGATCTCCTCTTCGTCTTCGCATAGTCGACAGAAGTCGACCGAGTTTGGCTTCCAGTTTGCCTCCAACGATCTTATACTGCAGTGACCGGTCAGAAGGCCGGTGATCAGCTTAAGGTCCCTCTTACCCAAAGATAGAAGGGTTTTCGTCCGGTTTTCCGAAGCTGCTTTCCATAGGGATTTTGAGATCCAGCAGTATTCGTCCATTTCTGGTTCGCCAGGACTCTAAAGTACCCATCGATTATTCCGTAGAGTTCGCACAAAGGGGGAAGGATCGATGTGACCGCCCCTCTCTATGTAAAAACAATTAAATTAAAAGTAAAGTAAAGTAGTAATAAGGATATATATCAGTTTGTCATTCCGTTTGTAATTTGCTTATTAACCATTTGCGTCCCCATAAAGTATATATATTCTGGATCCTTATAGAAAGGGAAGTCGATATAGCCATGTCCGCCTGTCCGTCTGTTAAAATCAAGTTTCCGGAGTCAAATAAAGTGATACGGACCAGTTATTGGTGTCAAACTATTGGAAATATCCTGGAGACAATCGCTATTTAAAATTATTTATTTTTTATTTTATTTATTTATTAATTTCAATACAAAGATCAAAATTATCAAAATCGGTTGACTATTGACCGAGATATAAACGAAAAATCAAAATTACCCATTTTTTTAGGACTAAAACCGTGCAAAAAACCGCTACGACTTCTCCAGGGTCGCCCCTAGAGCAATAAAATGTATCACAGACCCCCATTAGTTTTTCCTCCCAAACGTATTCCCAGAGAATACTTACCCCCTAATGCCATCACCTACGGGGGTTGCTATACAAAATTAACAAAAATGATGTAAAAACGCCCATAATTTCTACAGAGTCGGCCTTAGAGAAATAAAATATACGACCAACCCCCAAACAAACATATTCCTAGAACATATTTACCCCCTATCTCCACGCCTTAAAAGGATTTGAAAAAAAATAGGATAAAAACCGCGGCAACTTCTCCAGGGTCGTCCTCAGACGACTCTCATTAATTTTTCCTCCCAAACGTATTCCTAGAGTATATGTACTTACCTCCTATCTTCATCCACTAAGGGGGTTGCCATACAAAATTTACAAAAATGACGTTAAAACGCCCATAACTTCTACAGAGTCGGCCTTAGAGAAATTAAATATACGACTGACCCCCACTAGTTTCTAATCGCAAATATTTTCCAAAAACATACTCCCCCTCCCGCCCCTAACATGGTTGCTATACAAAATTTGAAAAAAATAGGGTAAAAACTGCTACAAATTCTCCGGAGCCGCCCGTAGAGGAATCAAATGTTCTGTTTTTCCTCCTAAACGTATTCCTAGAACATATTTACCCCCTATCTCTACGCCCTAAGGGGGTTGCAATACAAAATTTAAAAAAATTTAGGTGAAAACCCTTGCTTCTTCCACGGAGTTGCCCCTAGAGGAATAAAATTTATCACAGACCACCATTAGTTTTCCCTTCCAAACATTTTCCTAGAGCATACCTATCACCTATCACCATCACCCAAGGAGGTTGCCATACAAAATTTAAAAAAATTAAAGTAAGTCAATACAAAATTTTATAAAAATTAGGGTAAAACCCCCTGCAGCTGCCCTAATTACCCTAAGAGGTTGATTATGGCCCCTATTTAAAAATAAGAAATATATTTTAAATAAAAAAAGGATAAAAATAAAACGGATAAAAATAAAACAGCCGAATATAGCGCTTGTTCCTTTTAAACTTGTTTTAATATACCAAAAAGCAGCAGTTAATATTCTTAGGATTTTGTTTTAACAGTGTAGAGATGAAAGCAGTGCCCCATAATTGTATCCTGTAAGGAAAAAAGTTTTGAAAAAGGTGCATAATGCTACGCGTAAAGTTAAAATAACGTTGTCCATTTTTTCTACTTGGAGTACTTGATGCTGCAGTTGGTTCGAGGCCTCCTTGAGTACTAAGAAAAGCGATATCATTAACAAATGACGACTTATGTCTAAGACTGTTTGTGGGCATGTCTGCTGTGTACGCTAGCCTCTATTGGTTAGAAACGACTAAAGTAGTTTTCTTTTTTAATCACAAATTGTCGACCGTTTATGTACTTTTTTATTAAATTTTAAAGAGATTAACTGGCAAGTTTAGCTTTAGTTTGCTTAACAGGCCTTCATGCCACATTTTATCAAAAGTTTGATAGAAATCGATAAAGTCGTGGAAGAGTACTTCTTTTCTCTTTAAAGGCTTTTTATTAGAAGTTGGTTTGTTTGATGGTACAGGATGTCTGGTGGCAGATTTATATTTTCAAACTCAAATAAAAAAGTAATAATTGACACAAAGTTTTTTTAGGAACATTTAATTATAAAAATGCGGATTTTATTTTTTAAAGAGTATGTCATCCAAATGTCTTCCGTCGTGCTGAACACACTGTTTATAACGGAGCCCTGTATTCTGCGCCACACTCTGCAGTAAACTTGGTTCAATTGACCTAATTTCTCGACGAATTGTCATTTATAAACACTCTCTTTAAGGTAGCCCCATGGGAGTTAGTTCGGGCAACCTCTGTAGTCATGAAATGTCCCCAAAGATACTGATCAGCAAATCAATCGAAGCTCTGGCTGTATGTGCAGTTACCCCATCCTGTTGAAACCACGTGTGCGAAGAGTACGATGGATGAGCCCGAAGGTTTGGCAAAAAGAATTCCGTAATCATGCGTCGATAATTTTTACCGTTGGCATTCGTCGCCTGGCCTCGAGAATTTTCGATAGTAAAAATGGTCCAATTATCTCATGCGTATATAAACCACACCAAACAGTTACCCTGGGGTAATGCAATGGTTTATGATGTTTCAATCGAGGGTTGCGGGTTCTTGGAGACCAGTAACGGCAGTTTTTCTTGTTAACGTGGCCGTTTAAGTGAAAATGAGGATTTACAGTTCGAAAACGCCCCAACATCGTTTTAAAAAATTTTTTTGCGTAATTCAAAGTCACTTACTTTCAGTAGTGCGATTCAGTAAATTTTAACGATTCGAAGATCGATATATTTATCGACAGAAATTGCCATTTGCTGCTACAGTTAAGTGATTCACTAAAAAGTTTTTAACGATAGTGGACAAGTTAATTTTTTTATGTATTTTTTTTTAATAAATTGGTTGTAAAATAAATTTTAACAAAGCGAATAACTATACATAATTAAAATATGTATTAAAAATTTTAACAAGAAAATCCTCCTTGAACTGCAATGCCCTACAATAGTTTCACCATGATTTTTACCTAAATTTAACACAAACTTAATTTTAACAAAATCTAAACATGAACAACCATTTGTTTTAATTTCTACAAACTTTTTTTTATTATTAAATATTCCTTAATATTTTTATTGCTGTATTTTTTAGCTGGAAATTGACTTGGGTGCTGAATTAACGGAAGAATTTCTACAAGATGAATTACACCCCAAAAAAATGTTGCATCGACCTGCCTTTGCCAAACCAAAAGGTCCACCTAATCGTGGTGCTAAACGTTTGACTAAACCCCAAGAACACTCAACGTAAAAAAATTGTTTTTTTGTTATACATACATACATACATACATACATACATACATACATACATATCTATGAACATACATAGACACACAAATTTTTATTTCCTTTTCTTTTTTTAATCTATTGAAAAACAAAAAAAAAATAATAAATTTTTGCTTTTTCTCACATACATACATATGTACATACATGGATGCATGTACATATGAACATACGCTCTAATTACACTATGCACAATCAAAATTACATTTGATGAACTTTATTAGGGAGGTCGATCGGGATTGATTTTTTAAAAAACCCGATATTTGGGCTTTCGGGGTCCCGGGGTTTTAAGATGTTTCGGTATTTATAATTATTAATACTTTTAACTACTTTTGCATATCTATGTATCTTAAAAACGCTGTATTTAGCTTAAATATTGCTCTATTACAAGATTAGTTGCTTTTTTTAGTTTTCGCTTTACAAAATCATGTAATTGTTAAGACTTTAGTTTAATTTATTTAAAGTGGCTAAAAAGGCTAGTAGGATATAAATATTTTCAATTTTTGAGGTTTTAAGCTACACTCGGACTGTGTTATGCCCTAAGCACAACTGGTACGAACGCCGAATTTCTCGTTACGAATATTCGTCTTAAAAAATAAAACACATTTGTGTATATGAAAATGCACACAAACAGTGCGTCGACTAAAATTCGTCATGCGTAACAAACTCTGCGATAGGTTTATTTCTATTTCTTACGCAGACGAACGACGAATAATTTGGCACAGAGTGACCATTTTTCTTTTATTTTGTTATTAAATAATGTTATTTTATACTTTAAGAATATTTTTTACTTCTTATTTGTTGTATTAAATACAATTAGTGTATTTTAAGTGTTGTATTTATATATTTTTTAAATAGTTTTTTTTAATTATTATTTTTTTCAAACAGTGCTTCTTTTTTAAGAAATATGGTCTCTCTATTACAGCTGTTTTATTAGTTCTAAATGTGTTTCACTTAACGAATTAACGCAACGAATTTTAACAGACGAATTCGTCGTGTAGTGCGAAATTCGTCGTTCGTCCCAATTGTGTTTAGAGCATTAATGTGTTTTTTTTTATTCGTTTAAAATTAGGTTAGGTAGAATAGATAGCCGTTAAAGAAGATGGTACATCTCATTTGGATCCGCTTTTTCGGTCGCTTTGTGTTACTTGCAAAGAAGGATGAACCATACTTATCAGGGTCTCTGGTGGGAATCGAACCCACAACCCCAAGACTAGTCGACTTGCTTTCCCGCTGATCTATCGGGGCACCTTCGATATATTTATTAAAAAAATTACACGAGAAAAGGAACGCCTCTAAGGAAAAATATATGGATAATTTAAAGAGTATTTTACCAAGTATTGCTGTCATATTGTGTTATTTTTCTAAAAATGGAAATATTTTATTTCAAATAAAAAGATAAGACCAACCCAAAAACTTTTTAGAAATAAGAAAATAAGGCAGTATGAAAGATAACACACCTTGTGAGTTACTCAAAAATGAAGAATTTATTACTACGCATGAAAAGCATAACCCGCCGTTCTTTTTTTTAACGTTAAAATACTAAATCCATTTTATTTTGAAAATATAAAATTTTTATGTTGACAGAACAAACAGAAGTCGGATATGCATATACATACATACAGTGGTGTTCCTTAAAATAGAGCCACCGTCCACTAAAAATTTTAAATAATAAAATAACATACTAAATCTTCAGAACAAAGTTTTATATTTTTATTTTTATGTAACTAAACAACATAAGAATTTAATAACAAAATTTATCTTTTGATAAAAACCTTAAAAATATATTTATATCGAAAACAACTTTAAATATCTTATTTTAGGTGTGAAAAAAAATAGAGCCATCGACTTCAACTTCCTTAACGACAGCAAAATTGCAACAGATGAGCAAAAGTAATAAGTTTAATCATTTATTAATTACCTAGTATTTAGTGGTATATCCTTTATTTTTAATAACGGCCGAGCAACGTTTAGGCATAGAGTCTACAAGTTTTTGGCATGTCTCAGTTGGAATATTATTCCACGCTTCTTTTACCAATGCCCACAGGTGATCTTTTTTTGTTGCATGTTTTCCCTTAAGAGCTACCTTAACTTCTCGCCACAGGTTCTCGATGGGGTTTAAGTTTGGTGACTGAGCAGGCCAACTTAAAATCTTCACCCCATTGTTTTCAAACCAATATTTTGCCCTCTTCGATGTGTGTTTCGGGTCATTGCCTTGCTGAAACACCCATCGAAGCGGCATTTCCCATTCCGCGTAAGGCTTCATAAAATCGTTAAGCAGATTTGTAAAAAAACAGCATCCATTCCTTCTTCAATCCTTACTTTAGGTCCAATTCCACTGTAAGAAAAACATGCCCACACCATTATATTTCCCCCACCGTGTTTAATTGTTTTTATGGTGTATTTGGGAAGATGTTCGGTGTTCGGTGGTCTTCGTACACACTGATTGCTTCTATCAGAGTTAAATAAATTTATTTTTGTCTCATCGGACCAAAAAATATTTCGCCATTTGCTGGCAGGCCAGGACACATCTTCTTCGGCAAACTGCAACCTATTTTTTAAATGAATTTTTTTAAGGAATAGAACTTTTCTTGCACTTTTTGCTTTTAAATTTGTTTTTATTAATAGTTTTCATATAGTGCAAGCTGCTACGTCGAGATTATATTCTTTTTTTAAGGTGGTAGAAGTCACAAACGGATCTTTCCTTACGTGGCGTAAACTTTTTCTTCTTAAAGCCTCTGTTATTTTTGGTTTTCTTCCCCTTTTTTCTTCTTTATACTCAAATTTTATTGCATTTTCCACCATTTTCTTTGAGCACCCAACAATATCTGCAATTTCTCTAAGACTTTTACCTTGTTTATAAAGATTTTTTATAACTTCCCTACGTTCCTATGTACAATGTTTAGATCTACCCATTCTGGATTTTTATAAGAACAAATTAGATGAATAAACATTCAATTCTACTTAAAAGGACATAAACTTACGTTTGTATGGTAAAAATTTTAAATACAATAAAATGTCCAACTTTTACAAAATATTTTTTCTTAATGGCTCTATTTTAAGGAACACTTAATATCACGGACTAAAGAAGAATAACATAATTTTTTCAAATATTGATGCCAAAAACTTAATAAATATAACGGTTTTATAAAGAAAACAAATCAACAACCAATTTAAAGTTACACTTTTGCATGTCACAGTTTCCTCAAGCAAAATAAGTTCAGGAAAATATAAAAAGATAAGGTGGCTCTATTTTAAGGAACACCACTGTATGTATGTATTTATTCAAAAGAGTTTTATAAACTAACAACGAGAAGAAAGTATACTATTACAATAATTTTAGTAAACCTTACAATTTTCCTTAGATAATTATTTTTTTTACTTCAAACCAAATTAGTTTTTTTAAATATTTTATTTACAAAATGATGTTTTTATAAATTAAAATTAAGTGTTATCTACAATATTTAGATAATACACGGTTATTAATATACAAGTGTGTCAAAGAGGTGAATTGGGTTTGAATGAAAAAAGAAAGTAAAATTCGTGAACCTTGTTGCCTTTTTAAAATGGACACAATATTTATTGTTAAGCGCCAAAGCGAATTTAACCTACGTGATTACCTAAAGGAAAAAAATACCAAACTGCGATAGCGATCGGGAACAATTATTGCTTTGATGACAGGTTTCTGGTGTAAATGGTGATTTTGCGTACAACAGAACTTTTCTCCCGTTCAATCATTTTATTTTGCTGACCTGTCTGCTTTATGAAGTGTATCCGTCCAACATTTTTGTGTCTTCTGACTATATCTCCAACTGTATTTGACATACGGTAAACCGAATAATAATGACGCCTAAAATAACAGTATTTGCCAATTTTTATCAATTCTTTGCTGTTGTATGGCTCCCACCAGATCATTTTTCCCCCCATTTATTTTAACGTTCACACTGAAATTTTCTGACGTTTTTGTTTTTGATAGCAACATCCATTTCGCTTACTATTAATGTTTTTCGCAAAAAATTTCTCCTATCAAAGCTAAGGTCTTAAAATTTGATACATACACCTCTTAGAGCAAAAAAATCTGCCACGACCACCTTCGTCTCTCACCTCCTATATAATCCAAATTAAGTTTTTTGCATTAAACTTTTTTTATTCAACAAATTCCTTCTAATTTTATACATACTTTCTAAAATTAACAACACCTTTTGAAGCCGATAGCCTTAGATGCTAGTGCTTTTATCCTTTCGCTTATTTATTGTAATATTAATTGTAATAAATAAAAATAATAATAATAACAACACCTATCTAGAAAGTTTTATTAAATCAAACGTGCCCACCGCCTGCCACCCATATATTTCCAAATCAATTTTTCCTACCCAGGCAAAGGTCTTTAAATTTGATGAATATACTTACAACGAAAAACAAAACTTGTATGCGGAGTTTTATTGACATGAGCCACGCCCACCGCCTACCTCCTATGCAATCCAAATTATTTTTGGCAATCTTTTCTATCTAATCAAAAATCTGCTAGTTTTATTTATACTCTTTCTGAAACAAACAAACCTTTATGCGAAGTTTTAATTTATCAGACATGCAGGCTACCTACTGAGTGACTAGTGTTCTTTGGTATAGGTTTTCGTTCGACAACGTTAAACAGGATATAAAAGATTTTTTTAGTTAAAATTTCAGGGTTTTACAAATTTTGTGTGAGAATTGTTTTTTTATTATTTCATACTTAAGCAAATCCACACCAAAAATGACCCTAAAAGGTAAAAGGGATAAATTAATTCTCCCATTTGTGAACATGCAGATAAACTCCCTAAAAATGGCCCCACAATTTAATATTTTGAAAACTACAATAGGAAAATTTGGGGCAATTTTTTATTTCTAAAGTTTGAATTACTTTCTATACACTGACTTCACTCAATAAAAGTTTTCTGACTTTGCACCGGGCATCTACCTGAGTTTAAAATAATTGTCTACAAAATTTCTTAAACGATGCCTTAGCACAAATAAAATGGCATTCGCAAACAAAAGATTTCCCATTGTTAAAAAACGTTGTTCTGTCGACCTAATGTGTGTGTTCTTTGTTAATCGATGGCAAATTAAGACGAAACGTAATAATTATGCTTTGCGAGGAATATTACTGTTTATTTAACGCTTTCTAACGTGATATTTTCGCCGACCTTTGCATCATGTGATTTAAAGAGCTCAGGCGTAGGTTCTTCTTGTTCAGCTGCCAGCTAAAATTTAAAACAATTCTGTAATGTTAAGAGTAAAATTGGTTTTTAAGGTTACCTTAAAAGATTCCACTATTGCCTCGTCACGATTTTCTCGCCATTTATACTGCCAATAGCGCACTTCTTCCATAGAGGTGCCCGATAAATTTACGATTAATAACGAAGCTGCTCCTCCAATGCCACCTAAAACTCCACCAAGGATGCATCCAGCGGTCATACCCCTTAGACCCATATTAAACTTATACAAAGCACCCGATATACTACCTGCGGCCAGGTATTCCCAAATTGAGGATCTCCCTCTATAGACAGATACTAGCGTGGCAATACCACTGCAACAAATTTTAATAAATAATAAAGTACCTTATTATTATTTTCAATAGCAACTTACTAGTAGGAAGTGGTAAATAACGCAACGCGCCAGCCCCATTTAAAACCTCCTTTGGCAAAATTAAGGGTAAATTGGTCTTGAAGCTTTTTCTGTCAATTTAAGCTAAATACTGTAATTTTTTATATTATGTGCGATCAAATTTACTTACTTTGGCATCTAGATGTGATTGAAAAGCTGTAGCTTCATTATTTTCCATGAAATTCATATAGGCTTGTCGTGATTGTATAATACCACCACCGATAGCGCCAACCAAGAAACCTAAGAAACCGGCTTGATGAATTGAATTTAGCTCTACCGAAATAGATCCAAATTCGCTAGAAAAACCTATATATGTATAATATTATGTGGGTAATAACAATTGTTTACTTACTCCACTTGAAAGATTTCTTTTACTCTACCCCATCCACTTTCTTTTGAAGCTGTTCGTTGTACAAATGATTTATACGTTTTGTTGTCCTTTGAAACATTGTCGTGCTCATCGGAGTGGAAAGGAAAGACTCCAGCTAATAAATATTTTCCGCTGCTTCGTAAGAAATTCATCGGGGATAAACTACGGCAAAAACATTAATTAATTTATAATTTAACCCAGGGTACACTTAATGGACTTTGGTAATTGTACCATGATTTAACCCAAAACCGAAGCACATTGAACAAGGTAAGCCCAAGGCGAATTCAAAAAATTCGCCCTCTGCATCTCTCTTTTGTGTTTGAACGGTAGAATGTCAGAAAATTAAAAATTTCATATTAAATTAAATTTTTATAACGTGAAATGTCAAATTGATTTTAATCAGCTGGTCTCTTAATATTACCTGGTTGAATGTGCCTTGCCCAAAACTATATATGAGGCGTAGGGACTGGTAAATCTATTTTGATTATAGTCAACAAAATATTATTACAAGAGGAAGAAAAGTAAAATAAAAGCAAAAGGAAAATATTATTTTTTACCATGTAAATCGTTGCATTTTTCCACTTCACTTAATTTTTCTTTAAATGCATTAATTTTCAATTGTTTGTTGTGGTACAGATCTGATTTTCTTTGCCACGATTGTGGAAAGCTTTTATATTTCTCAATAAACTCTTCCCAGAAAATAATATTAGAAAGACATTTTTTTAAATTTGCGATATGCACACAGCAGCGGCAAAAAGCTAACTGAATTTTTTTATGAAGTATGACCGACACGCTATTAGATGAGTATGTTGGTATGCGACAGACATCAGAAACCAACGTACATGTCTGACATACATGCTATAACACAATGAGTTTTGGTATGCCATCGTACATGTCTTAAGACAAGTATGCGTGTCTAATATCCCTTTAAAAAAAGCGCCAAAATATATACCAATACTTTTTTCAGGTCTATGAAACAAAATTAGTAAGTAAATATAGCTATTCATTTTTTTTATATATTTACCCAGGGTACACTAATACTAATATTAGTGTACTCTGATATTTACCAATATTTTAACTAAATAAAATAAATATTCATTAAATTATGTTTTAAAACTCTTTTATTTTTAGGACGCAACGTTTTTTATCATTTCCTTAATAATTTAACAAAACACAAATACATATTAGTTGTGTTCCAGATAGTCCGAACTTACACAGTTACCCAAACTTAGCCAAAAGCGTTCCAGGTAACAATTTTCGTTCAAAAAAGAGAGCGTGTGAAACAGTTATTGGGTGTGTTCCAGAAATTTTCGTTCTTGTTTAGACAAATGAGAGTAAAAAGAAAATTGCTCTCTAAATTTGCCAAAATTACACAAACTAGCTGGTACACAAAAAACCAAATTTTGTACATTTTGATTTTAAGCACAAGCTACGTTCGGTTGAAGTTTTTGGAAAGAATTTTTTGCTGTTGATTGTACAGCAACTGCGGTTTTTTAAGCGTAAAGCCTGCAGTACACGAAATGTAAAAAAGCAACATGCGCATGTAGCTCTGACGTAATTTTGATGTCATCAGAATAACACTTCTCTTTAAACGAGTCTTAGTAGCTTTATGATGACGAGAATTTTATTTTAGAGCTACATGTGCATTAGCTTTTTATATTTCGCACACTGCAGGCTTAACCAGATCCACTGGTTGAGAGTCGTAAAATAGCTCTGGTGAGGTAAAAAGCTAGCGCGTCGTTGGTCATTCTTTTTAAGGACATTAAGGCCGTCCCTTTTTATCGCAAGTATGCAATGTAAATAAAATGTCTAATAGCAAAAAATAATTTTACCCCATGTTCATTAACGTTTTTTAAAACTATAAAAAGATTGTCAAAACAGATTTTGTATAAAAACTGATTTATTATAATCCACTAATGCGGTGGCATATTTGGTAAATGGGAAAAGCCTAGTTTCAAGTTTTTTTTATGAATTTGTTTTTCAAACTTTTGTTGTTTTATTATCAAACAAGTGAAATGCATATAATCATATGTATGTAGATACTTATGTACCAGGGCCAAGGTACACTAACACTACCTGCGTAAGTGTACCCTGATATGTACCTACACTTAGGGCTGAATAACGTAATTTGTAAAATGATTTATTGAGTAAATTATGTTATATAAGACATCCACATGTAAGTGTGTAAAAATTTATATTATGAAATTATTATTGAAACCAAAACAGATTTATTTAAATTAACAATGACCGCCTTCTTTTAGCTTGTTAACCAATGTTTCAACGTCAGGTACTACAGCACCAGCCTTCCGCACTGGAGGATCAACAACAGAAATAATTTCAATGCGTGGTGTTATATCAACACCCAATTCGCCAGTTGAAACCTTCTTTAATGGTTTTTTTTTTGCCTTCATAATGTTGGGTAGAGTGGCATAACGAGGAGTGTTTAACCGCAAATCAGTACTTAGAACAGCAGGAGTTTTGGTGTTTATAGTCTCAAGACCGCCATCAATTTCTCGCACAATAGCCAAGCCATCTCCAGTTTTATCAACTTTATTACAAAAAGTACCCTGAGGCCAATGGAGAAACGCGGCAGTCATTTGGGCAGTTTGGTTACAGTCATCATCAATAGCTTGCTTGCCCAAGATAATCAAGTCAGCTTTTTCATCTAAAGCCAATTTAGCAAGAATCTTGGAGACGTGTAAGGGTTGTAACAAATCGTAATCTTTTCCTGAAATCTCAACATGAATGCCGCGATCAGCGCCCATGGCCAATGCAGTTCGGATAACTTCTTGAGATTGGGTAGGTCCAATTGAAACTGCAACTACTTCGTTTGCTAACTTTTTTTCTTTCATTTTAACAGCCTCTTCGACGGCAATTTCATCGAATGGATTCATTGAGTGCTTAACACCTTGAGTGATAACGCCATTTTTTTCAGGATTAACGCGTACCTAGATATTTAAAACGATATTTATAGGTATTGTAATTTATTAGTGACATCTTTGTTTCTGTTAAAATGATTACGCAAAAGGTGTGATAAGAAACAAAACCACTAGTTTCTATTAGAAAAAGTTAGCCATGGGCAAGGCAAACAAATTTTCTTACCTTAACGGCATAATCAACTACACGTTTAACGCCCACCAAAACTCGAGACATTTTAAAAATTATATTTTTATATGATTGATCAATAGAAAAAAAAACAGTTTGTTTTTTTCCTAAACCAACTAATTAAAAACAACACAAACAAATAAACGAACCTGCTAAGAGGAATTTTAACTTAAAAAATATAAGTACAAAGGTTAAATACGAAGTTGCCAGAAACATATTTTACGAACTCGATGAATCCGTCAGG
This sequence comes from Melanophora roralis, assembly GCA_963583895.1. Taxonomy (NCBI): domain Eukaryota; kingdom Metazoa; phylum Arthropoda; class Insecta; order Diptera; family Rhinophoridae; genus Melanophora; species Melanophora roralis. Next base: position 32,216,061 of record OY757187.1, on the reverse strand, counting down.
AATTTTGCTGTATATTTAAACCAGTGATCTCCACACCCATACAATCCTGTTATGGTTGTTGGTTTTTGAGCGTAATTTTTCTGATCTTATGGCACTAGGGTGACCATAGTTGAATGTTTAAAATATAAAAGAATTGAATTGAAAATTTTTTGGAATGTAAAATTTTAAATCAAGTCAGTTATGTTAAGAAAGTTTTATTAGTGGAAGAAATATATCTAAAATGGTAATATAAAATTTAAAATGAAATAAAGACTGATCTGATGTGAAGCTCAACCGTCAAATTTATTTTGCTGTTCGGTGTTTTTTAAATTACTTAACAAACTACAACAAATGAAATCTTAATAACTTTTAAATATGGTTCAAAAATGTACGAAAACTAAGTTTAATCCACTTTATTGAAAAAAAATTTAGCGTGTGTATTTTTACAAAATTAAACCAATATTCTTTATCGTTTTTTCTCGAAATCGTTTTGGTACATGAAGCAAATGAAATACCACACAACGATTTATATATATATATTATAAAAAACTAACGTTTTGAGCAAATTTAATGTGGTAGCCCTGATTTCATATGTAGTAGAGTTGGGCAGCACTGTTCTTTTCAGTGAAGGGACATGTACCAGGGACACCAAACCTTCGATGTTTGTAATTTTACGTCTGAACCATGGTTGAATATACCTTGACAACCATTGTATCACATAAACAAGTGTCCAAGCTAACTTAGAAATCATATGGCGGAAATAGAAGTCAGCTGATCAGCTATTCCTACCTTGACTGGGGCTATATGCATTTAAAGGTTAATGTGTATGGAGGCTTCCGCTTCCCCTGCTCCCAACCAAATAATTTATTTTCAAAATGTTGGCATTGTTGTACATTTACTTTCTGTAGGGCTTTTGAGGTCGATAGGTATTATAGTTTGTGATGCATAGCGTATCAAAAAATACATAAAATTTGTTTATTTATATGGCGACGGGGGTGCCTCTCACCCTGCTCCTATTCAAATATTAAATAATGTAGGTATTTTACATTCTTTTTTTTTTAATTTAAAGCCTTTATATGCTCCTATAGTTTTCGAGATATAGCGAATCAAAAATTGCATAGAAATTGGACATTTGTGTGGGGGCTACCGCTTCCCCTGCTCCTACAAAACTAATTTATGGGGTCGCAGGTGAGTATTGTAGAAATTACGGAATAACAAACTATACATACATACATATAACCTTATCACTATGTGAAGGGTGTAAAAAGAATAAAGAGACTAAACAAGTACACGTTGTTCATACTGCTGAATTGTTATGTAAGTTGAACAAGTTCGTTAATAAACAACCCAACTGTAGTGTTAAGCTAACTGAAAACTAAGTATTATCTGCGGCCGAATGGTTTCATTTCTAAACTTATTTAAAAAATATTTGAAATGTCTCAGGCTTTATTAATACGAATAATGGCTTTGTCTTTCAATACGGCCAAACGTGCTGGTGCCATAATACGTAATATAATGCAAAAAGGCGATTTAGATATAGTTGAAAAGGTGAGTGCTGCATCATAACATAAACCGGGCGCTTTAGTTTCTGGTGTAATAAAACATATGTATGTATTTCGCCCGAAATGTGTAAAAAACTGATTACATACTTTTTTAACTTATCTTAGGGAAAAGATGATTTACAAACTGAAGCCGATCGTTCGTCACAGCGATGTATTATCGCATCTTTAAGCAAAGAATTTCCAAAAATTAAAATAATTGGTGAGGAAGGTGGTTCCGATTTAAATGTTATTAATGACTGGCTTGTTTCCGAATATGACCAAGAACTTCTTCAGCTAAAATGTCCCAAGCAATTTCTCGATGCTAAGGAAGACGATTTTGTAGTATGGGTTGATCCTTTGGATGGAACGTCGGAGTACACCCAAGGATATTTAGATCATGTCACGGTTTTAATAGGAATATCTATTAAAAATTTGGCAGTTGGAGGTATAATACATCAACCTTATTATAATAACGGGAGTGGAGCGTTGGGACGCACTATCTGGGGCTTAAAAAGTGTTGGTACTGGTGGGTTTGAATGCATGGTAGCACCAGCTGATAAATTTATTGTTACCACTACACGTTCACATTCCAATGCTATAGTACAAGCTGCTCTTGAAGCTTTATCGCCTACAGACGTTATAAAAGTTGGTGGAGCTGGTTATAAAGTATTGCAGTTGTTAGAGGGGAGAGCAGATGCCTATGTTTTCGCTAGTCCAGGTTGTAAGAAATGGGATACATGCGCTCCGGAGGCTGTCTTAGAAGCTCAGGGCGGTTGCCTGACTGATATGCTTGGAGAGCACTACTCTTACGCTTATGATGTTGAACATTCCAATAGAAGAGGTGTTTTAGCAACAATTGGAAAAGCTTCACACAGTGATATAATCAGTAAATTACCACAAACAGTCATTCAAGCAATGCTTAGTCAATAGTCAATATATTGTCATGTTAAAATAAACCCAGTCTGTTATACATAATAATAAATCAAAATTGTATTCAGCAAAACGTATAGAAATCTATATATAAATATATATTTAGGTAGTTGAGTTTAAAAAAAGATTACGATTTGTAATGCAAAAAGACCAACGAAATTTTTTTATAATTTTACAAGAGAGAGAAAATATTTAGTAAAATGAAAAGTATTGCTTTAAAAATACAAGTTCTTTCCAAAAGCAAGAGCAGGAAATCAATTTATTTGTTTCAAATTTCATACCACTTTGCTGCTAAATTTTACCACTATCCCAATTCTAGCAGTAAGCTTGAACACCCGGAAGATTAGTCTTATAATAAAAACAAGAGGTGGTTTACTAGACTGTTGGAATATGTCCAATATGTAACAGATGAAAATGAAAACGTTCAACATATTATCGGTGTATCTCTATATATAAGATATACAGACTGGAATATTTTGGTAATACAGCTTAGCTTAAATGAGGTCATAAGCATTCTAAACGGTTCAAATTATATAATATCTTTAAGTTTGCCTAAAGTATAGAAAACTGTAAGTAAACTAATTTAACTTTTAGATTTGGGGGTTAGTCTGCGCTTCGATTACGATTCCGTATGCAAATACGCACATACCAAAATAGAAATAAAAGAATTATTTTTCCAGTTTTAATATTAAGAAGCACAAGAGATTATTACAAAAAGACGAAAAATCCAAAAAATACTAATAAAGTTACCAAACTATTCCTGTGAGGAAGGCCGACGGAGAAAATTTCGATTCGAAATAAAGAATAGGGGTGATTATTTTATCCCAACACTTCGCAATACGTATGGAATAATTCCATTGAAATATATAAAAATTAATCGTAATGATAATTTACAAGGATAAATAAAGCAAACGTGCCAATGTTGCACACACGAAAATATTATGCCATATACAGATGAAATATTTTTAAACTATGTATTTTAAACCTTAAATGTTAAAAAACAGGTACCGTGAAATAACTCCCAAATGAAATAACTCCCAATGGAAAAAATGAAATAACTCCCAAATGAAATAACTCCCAACGAAAATGAAATAACTCCCAATCGAAAAAAATGAAATAACTCCCAACGGTAAAAATGAAATAACTCCCAATGTTTGGGAGTTATTTCATAAAAGTCACAAAAAAGTGAAATAACTCCCAAATGAAATAACTCCCAACAAAAATGAAATAACCCCCAATTACAAAAAAAATAATTGTTTTATGAAATAAGTCCCAACGAAAATGAAATAACTCCCAACGAAAACGAAATAACTCCCAATTAAAATATATATAATGCGAAAACCTTTTGTATCCATAAATAAGATGTTACTAACGTAAAATTATTTTCTAAACAAACAAACCAAATGACTGCCGGCCTCCGTCTGGACGCAGGATAAGTTAACTCTCGTGGATCGAACCGCCGGTTTCGTTACAGCTTTAGGACAGGCGCGTGGACTTGAGGCACCTTTTTGGTTAAATAATTTTTTAGTAAAAAGAGTTATTTAGATAGCCGGCCTTTGGCCGGGCGCAAGGAAAAAAACATCCAGTGGATTCGATCCGCCGGCTTCGCAGTAGCCTTCGGCCGGGCAATGGACTTTAAGCTCTACTGCTTTCCATATAAAGCTTCGCCAAATAAAATATGAATTTAATGACACTTTAGTTATGAAGCTGCAAATACTTCCGATGCACTACAGTTTAAAGTATATTCCCCCACCGAAGGCTACTGCGAAGCCGGCGGATCGAATCTACTGGAGTTTTTTTCCTTGCGCCCGGCCGAAGGCCGGCTATTTATGCCACTTTTTTTTAAACCCAAAATTTTCAATTCATTGTCACCTTTTGTATCCATAAATTAGATATCACTAACGTAAAATTATTTTCTAAACAAACAAACCAAATGACTGGCGGCCTTCGTCTGGACGCAGGATAAGTAAACTCTCGTGGATCAAACCGCCAGCTTCGTTACAGCTTTAGGACAGGCGCGTGGACTTTAAGCACCTTTTTGGTAAAATAATTTTTTTAGTAAAAGGGAGTGATTTAGATAGCCGGCCTTCGGCCGGGCGCAAGAAAAAAAAACTCCAGTGCATTCGATCCGCCGGCTTCGCAGTAGCCTTCGGCCGGGCAATGGACTTTAAGCTCTATTGCTTTCCATATAAAGCTTCGCCAAATAAAACATGAATTGAACATGAATTTTATGACACTTTAGTTATGAAGCTGCAAATACTTCCGATGCACTACAGTTTAAAGTATATTCCCCGGCCGAAGGCTACTGCGAAGCCGGCGGATCGAATCTACTGGAGTTTTTTTCCTTGCGCCCGGCCGAAGGCCGGCTATATATGCCAGCTTCGTTACAGCTTTAGGACAGGCGCGTGGACTTTAGGCACCTTTTTGGTTAAATAATTTTTTTAATAAAAAGGAGTGATTTAGATAGCCGGCCTTCGGCCGGGCGCAAGGAAAAAAAACTCCAGTCCATTCGATCCGCCGGCTTCGCAGTAGCCTTCGGCCGGGCAATGGACTTTAAGCTCTACTGCTTTCCATATAAAGCTTCGCCAAATAAAACATGAATTTTATGACACTTTAGTTATGAAGCTGCAAATACTTCCGATGCACTACAGTTTAAAGTATATTCCCCGGCCGAAGGCTACTGCGAAGCCGGCGGATCGAATGGACTGGAGTTTTTTTCCTTGCGCCCGGCCGAAGGCTGGCTATATATGCCAGCTTCGTTACAGCTTTAGGACAGGCGCGTGGACTTTAAGCACCTTTTTGGTTAAATAATTTTTTTATTAAAAGGAAGTGATTTAGATAGCCGGCCTTCGGCCGGGCGCAAGGAAAAAAAACTCCAGTCCATTTGATCCGCTGGCTTCGCAGTAGCCTTCGGCTGGGCAATGGACTTTAAGCTCTACTGCTTTCCATATAAAGCTTCCCCAAATAAAACATGAATTTTATGACACTTTAGTTATGAAGCTGCAAATACTTCCGATGTACTACAGTTTAAAGTATATTCCCCGGCCGAAGGCTACTGCGAAGCCGGCGGATCGAATCCACTGGAGTTTTTTTTTCTTGCGCCCGGCCGAAGGCCGGCTATATAACCACGGTTTTAAAACCCCAAAACTTTTAAATAAATGTCACCTTTTATACTAGCGCGATTAAATTTTTTTAAATGCTCTGGTATATACACTTGCTTTTAGTAAAATGAAATAACTCCCAATAAAAATGAAATAACTCCCAATTATAGAAAATGAAATAACTCGCAACAAGAATGAAATAACTCCCAACACTTCGAAAAAATGAAATAACTCCCAACAAAATTTCATTGGGATTTATTTCATTTGGGAGTTATTTCATTATGAAATAACTCCCAATAAAAAATAATGAAATAACTCCCAACGCATTGGGAGTTATTTCATTATGAAATAACCCCCAATTTGTATGGAAAAAAATTGGGAGTTATTTCATTTTTTCATTGGGAGTTATTTCATTTGGGAGTTATTTCACGGTACCTAAAAAACATTTTAATATCTATAAATACATAAATAATAAAAATCTTTAAATTGCAAATAAACACAGGTTCTTTTTTTTTTGCTGTATTTATTATAAACAATTAGGGAGGAATTTTTAAACATAGATAAAAAAAATCCAAGAAAATAAACGAGTAAAATATACGTACGTACATTGGATACCAATAGAGAAGAAAGTAAGAGGATATTAAATGTAATTCTAGTATGATTTATCCTTTTTTTATTTAAGATTAAAAAAAAAACAAAAAAAAGGGAACAAAATTAACTACTAATCGTGCTGCTATTAGAAGAAGTATTTAAAATGCGATTACGTTTGGCTTTGGCCATTTTACACTGATTGACAGTGGCTGCAAAACGCAATGATTTCAAAGACTCAACAAAACAATCCTGAAAGGGGGCGACATTAATAAACATAAGAGTTTTTGAATTGCCACCTAACGAAGGCATTAGTAGATGAGTTAGTTTTGAATTGCGGTATGGTATATGATCCTGTTTTTGCAATAATGCCAATATAACATTTGTCAGTTCTGATAATGATCGGTTTATATTTTTAGTTTCATTCATCCGAATACTTGTTTTAGGAGACTCTGAACCAGCCAAATCCACCAGATTAATGGAACCAATAGATATTTCATGCCTCTCCGCATGTGAGCCAATCAATTCGATCTTAGTTACCGCATGCGAACGTGATGATCTTTCGTTACCCACAGTGGCGGCGGTGGCGCGATTCATTTTTGCTACGTGCATTAATTGACGCAAACGTGAAGCCGATTCCACCGTCTCTTGAGTTATATTTGATACGTAGATGTCATTTTTATTACTTTTAGCCATACGTATTTCCATTTCTTTTTGTTCGTTGCTTAATAAATCGTATAAAACTTCATTGTATATTTCCAGAAATGTCACTTTAATTTCGTATTCCCAACCGAGATGACGATAATTTTTAATTGAATCAAATAGTAAATCAACGGTTCTGGGTATAACACCCGGGTTAGTTGATAAACCATCCATGGTATATGTTTTACCACTACCAGTTTGACCGTATGCAAAAATACAGATATTGTAACCGTCTAAAGCGGATTGAATTAAAGGTGAGACCATTTCAAAAATCGATTCCTGATCAGAGACCGGATGAAAAACTTGATCAAAACTGAAAGTATGAGCATTGGCCTTATTTTTATCGTAATTTACAATCTCGACCGTGGCTTCGTCCAGAAAGTTCCAGCCACACAATTGTCTATCCCTTTCGTAATCAAGTGGCGGACGAACTCTACAAAAAACTCTAATATTTCCTCGTAAATCCATAACGGTATTATGTAGTTCCTTTCGTTCCATATTTGAACGAAATAGTTGTTCTTTGCATATTGTTATCTCCTCTAAAATTGCTGCATTTTTTTGAGTTAAATTGGTGGAACGTTCACGCAATTCAAGAACTTCGGTTGTTATTTCAGAATGTTTTTGTTTAAGTTCCTGGAATCAAGTTTAGAGAAGATTGTTTTAAGTAAGAAGATACACTTTTGTTCATTTTTTTTATGAGAATGAGGTTTTTTATTTGAGAATTCTTTGTAATTGATATTTGCTTTATAAATTTATGTAAATACCCAATATTTTGACAACTGTATATTGTGCATTAGTTTTTAAAAAGAAAACACCACTTTATATGAAATTACGACGTACATAATGAAAGAGTGTACTTACATTGTAAACCTTTGTCAATTTATCTAAATCCTCCTTAGTTTTACATAGGCTAGCTTCAATTGATTCCATTTTTTCCCGATGTAATTTAACTTGGTTTTCTAAACAACACTTAATTGTTTGTGTATTCTTTAATTCATCTTGAGTTGAAATAAGTTGGTTTTGCGTATCTTCTAATTGCTCTGGGAGGTTTTCAAAAGCACCTAACTGTTCGCATTTGTCTTCAAACTTTTCCTTTAAAGATTTATATTTTTCCAGCAAATCGTTATATCGCGCCTTAAAATCGTACGGCGGTATACGTTTATTGATAGGCTTTCCGGCACCTGTTGTTGAAATGGATGTCGTTGAAGTTGTGGCAGTGCCTGTTATTTGCTTCACATTAGTTCTTGGCGCGGTGGTACTAGCAGAACGCAAAGTTGTTGGCCTAATAGTTTGCACAACCGTTCGTTTTACTGTAGGCTTATTAGTGTTCGTGCCACCAGTTGGATTGTTTGTTCCTATACGTGGTGGTTTATTATCAACTACAGAACCGCTAGTGATTGTGGATATAAGACGTGGTGTTTTAGCGGGTATTGGGGCCAAAGTGGTTTCCATTCGTTTAATGGGCCTCATATCACGAATATCACATGCTGAACGACTTCGTCTTAGTTTCGCCCGCACAAGTGTGTTTGTTCTTGCAGCGTCAGGCGATGCAGCACGTTCTAAATTTACAAACAAAATACATACATAAGGATATATTATATTTAATATATACAACTCTACCTCTGGAAATTGCATTAGTAATGTTTTGCATATTTGTTAGATCTCTTGATAAAGGTTGATATGTGTATAACGATGTGCTGCTATTGCCAAAAAATTGTAAGCTTTTACTGCCAAAACCTGTAGATTTTATTCTATCCATTGGCAATATCGTTCTTGTTACCGGTGTTGGCCTTTTTAAAGCCGATGGTTTCGGTAACCTCGACTCCATATTTATTTATATCAATTTCTTTTTTACTTCAGGAAGTTAGTTTGATGTTTGGGTTTTTTAATAGAAAATTTGCAAGCAATATTTACGGAAGCTTTTGAGTATTTCCACAAATGTTTTTCTAATATTGGCGCGATCCTTATATTTTCTCGGATTAAAAGATGTAAAAATATTAATTGTAGTAACCAATATTTTGAAATGTTCGCGAAAAAAAATATAACTTTATTTTTGTGTTTTAATCCTTTTTTCTCTTTTAAAGTTTATAAAAACAAATTACACTGCAGTCAGTTACAGCATTTGATTTTAATTCGACGCCTAAATTTTCGAAAGCAAAATGTTCAAATTAAGGAAGTGCTTTGTATAGCAATAAAGTAATGATGCCATATTATTTTAGGGTTCTAGAGGTGAACCTTTAAAATTTTGTATAAATCGATTTTCAAACTTTTAGGGCCCCGACCAATAACGCAAAATTAATAATTTCTAACAATTTTCCTTAAAAAAACGATGATTTTCTGATTTGGTTTGTTTTTTTATGATGAATTAAGATACATACGTGTTCCCATACCCTTAACATAGGCGAGTCAATAAGCAATAATTTCCCGTTATTCTTCCGACGTTATTGCCTTATTGCTGAGATATTTATTGCTAATTTGGACGGGGCGTTACTTACCATGGTGAAATCAATACCAGTTGGTCTCGTCTGGGAGGATAATTTTTGACTCCCCTACTTGTTACTCTTTTATATATGAAGTTTGACAATTTGGTTCAAATTACTTTCGCACCCAGTTGTCAAACTCCTAATATAAAAAATAAAAAAGTAGGGCAGTCAAAAATTATCCATCCGGACGAGACCACCTGGTATTGATTTCACCATGTTACTTACTAAAAGGGGTTTCGCACGATATGTATTTTACACATGACTTGTCACTTTTGCAATCCACATGTATTTGCGTATGTCTGTCAAAATTGTTATTTTACAGGCGGTTTATAATTTTTGCTTTCACACGTACATATGTAATTACATCTGACATAACCTCCAAACCAAAATAAACAACTACTTTTCCTTGTTGTTATTCTAAAAACAGCTGATGACACATGCTTTGTCAGATGAAAATAGAGCACGCTCTAATTACAAATTTGTCATATGACATTTACATATGTATGTGTTTAACACACGCAATGTTTAAACGCGTTCAGACGGCAGATATCAATTTCGCACTGCAAAATTTGACAAGTCATGTGTAAAATACATATCGTGCGAAAGCACCTTAATGAGAAAAATAAAAACCGAAATTTATTTCTCACGCACAAATAAATAAAAAAAAGGTTTTTTTTTCACTTTTGATCAGCGTTAGCCAGATATGACCACTGATTACTTTGTTACCTTAGTATGAAATATTTGACTAAGGCGAAACCTTCTGTTGTCATGGGGGAATTTCTCAAAGCTATATTTTCTGTATACGCCACCTTTTTGGCGTTTTTAATTAATTTTTTTTTCATTTAAAATGGGTTTTTAAACGAAATTTTCATACAAAATCAGTATTTCAAATCTATTTTAAATTTAAAAATTGTTTTCGAATATACCCCTTAACCTTTTGCAAGGGTAATAAATAATACTTTACGTAATTTACCATTAGACTTTTTTGAAACAATTTCGGGTCCTTCTAAAACAAAAATTAAATGATCCAATCTTTTTTTCAAATTTGTAAAAAATGGCAAGATATCTCGTGCATAATGATATATGGGTCTTCTGATTGCACTTTTATGTTAACTGTATTTACAACTTTTAAAAAATGCTTGAGAAAAAGCTGTTACAGTTGATCTAAAAGTTACTTTTGCACTACTGCTCCACAATTATGACTGGTCAAAAAATTTGTTTTTACTCGAGAATGAAAAGGCAAAAGATGTTTTTTTAGAAACCCATTCATTTAACAAAATAAGCGATCAGAAAGCAAAAAAATGTTTCTGTTGGTAAAAGTTTTACCAGCAGAAACTATCAAAATGTTGTTTTGTGTTTATACTTACACAATAAAATCCTTTAATAAGTGTTATAAAATGTATTTCGTTATTGTAAAATGACGAAATATATTTGCTTGCAAATTTTGGCTGATAAAGTGTTCATTCATATTTTAATATATTTGAGCATAAAAATTTGGAAAAATGATTTTTACACTCTACATCAAATTATTTACTCGAAAGTAATTAAACAGAACTGATATCAACTGTAATCAAAAACTAATAATATGCCATTTAGTGCCAGTATGAGCACTAAAGTTTTCGGTTGTAATTTCGATATACAATTACTTAATTTCGGGGCAGTCTGAATGGGCTTAGCTTAAACATTTAATACACAATAAAGTTCCCAAAAAAGCCTTGGATCTGGCAACGCTTAAAATATTTAGTATCATCGCTGTATTTAGAAATTGTTAAGCAACCAAACATCTGCAACTCTGTGGAAAGTTAAAATATTTTTGTTGTTGTGAAATCACATAAAATTAAGAAAAACAATTTATTTTAGTAACCTTTGTAAGTTATGTTAAATAATTTCTGCTATTGCTAAAACTTAATATATTAAAATTGTTCCCTTTTAAATGATGGTTTTGTGTTTCGAGTGTGCCACGCCACTAAAAATAATTATGGCAAAGTGCGAGACAAAAATGCTAGACGATGCTAAGTCGCAATAAAAACAAGTGGGAATAACAAACGTTTCGGATCCTCTTTTTCCTTTTCCATTTGTCATTTATAATGTTAACTATTTTTGAAAAACGTATACATATATGAAAAAAAAATTATTTGTATGTTTAAAAAAGTCGAAAAGTTTGTTTATACAAATGACCGCGTATGCATGAAAGACGCAAGTGAAATGCAATGTAAATAACGTCGTGTGAGTTCTTATATACTGCACGGCACATTTTTCAAAAATTGACCTAGGAATTGATCATAGAGGATTAATTTGTTCATTTTTCAAATCCGTTACCCATTTTTTGGAATCTCAATTATATTAGATATCGATATATCTGCAAACGTTTTCATTTCCTCAAGTTCACATCTTACTAAACTATGTTTTTAGTTTTTTCTTGCAGTATTTGCATGTTAAGAACGTTAGTAAACAAATAATTATTAAAATAAAAGTAATGCTAGTGCCAAGGCAGCTAGTGCTAATAAAGACATAGACCATGATACAAAGAATAAGGTAGTCTCGTCCGCCCAGCTGATTAGTGCCAAAATGTCAAAATTATGCTCTCCCTGTGGAAATAAAACAACAAAAATAATTACTCATCGTTTTTTTTCTATGAAGTTTTGTTTGACAGGCTGGTACGAATTTGTAGTTGTTGCAGGGACGAGATTACCTGATTAGTTGTATCATGACATAGACGACAGCAGACAACAAAGCTACACGACTAAAAATGCGGTTGACTGCGATCGTAGCCGAATAGTCACTCAAACTTAATAAAGACGGGGCCAGTGCATAGTTGCCAGATAAATTTGGTCCAATATCGTCAAATCTTTGAGAAAACATCGTTAAAACAAGTTTTGGAAATCGTCAACACTAAAATGTATGATTTTAATTACTTTTTTAGCTTATAATAATTAAAAAAGGGGAAGAACAAAGTGCTTACAGGTAGTTTCGTCAAAAGATGTAACAAAAAAGGTAAAATTTTATCATTCAAAGCAAATAAACTGAAAATTAAAAAAACGCAAATATTTAAGAATTTTTTTACAGATTTTTGTTTCAAATAATAATTTTTTTTACAGAAATGATTTTTCAAGAATCCTATTTCTAATCCTTGTCAACTAAAAATATTTTTAAATAAACACAATAGCTAATATGGAATAGTTAAAAATGGGGTTTCAAAGCGGAAGATACTTGTTTTTTCGTTTTGTTCTTTTAATTCGAATAAATAAGATATATGTACATATATTGTACATAAATACATATAGTATATTTTAGGTGTGCTGTGCCGTAGAGTATTAAGGCTGAAGGAACTTTATATACCTTTTTTTACAATACAAAATACAAAAAAGTCTTATAGACATTTTTGGTGTTTTTAGTTTGTCCAACAGTGAACCGATAATGAACTGTATATATTTTTTGAAAAATTTAAATTTTGGTTTAAGTCTGTTAATATCAAACAAAACCGTTCAAAGAGTTGATGATGAAATTGCGTAGCTGCTTTCGAAAATGCATTCTACTCGGCTAGTGTCGGTAGAAAAACTCAGCTTTTTCAAAATGAAAGTTTTTTTCAACATTAACCGGAAAAAATATTAATTTATTCTAATAAAAGGAAGTTATTTAATGATCTTAAGCCGAAAAAAAGCAAAAATTTGTATGTAAAAATTTATTTTAAAAAACTGACATTTTATTTAAAAAAAATTGACGTTAGCCGCTTGAAAATATTCTTATCGCATCTCAATGAAATATGTTTTTTGTGCGCCTTAAGTGACCAAGCATCAGGAATAAAAAGTTTATTTATGATAACTTTTTTATATGCTATGCCAAAAAAATGTGTATATTAAAAAAATTTGAAAAGGCAACCTATAGGTTAATATTTTATGCTTTAAAAAAATTTTTCAAATGACGACCACTGATTACTTTGTTACCTAAGTATGAAATAATAGTTTTGTTCAATAACTTTCCAGTAGTTACTAGCAACGAAGGAGTAAAAAGAAATATTTTCAAAATCGCTCTCAAAAATATTTAAAAGTAAATAAACACTTACAGTCAAAACTTGCAAGCAAATGTATTTTGTTATTAGGTGTGTTCATTTACAGAAAATTATCACTTATTTTCGATAATTATTACTAGTAAGTGTTCACGTACACAAAAAATTAGCAGCTAGAGAGCCAAAAAAGAGCGTAAAATGTTTAGAAACAAAAATGTTTCTGATAATTTCTGCTAGTAAAAATTTTACTATCAGAAATTATTCAAACAGTCTTTCTGTCATTATGCTTTGAAAAAAAATTTAAGTTTTAAATTTTTATAAGTTTACAATAACAAAATACATTTGCTTGCAAGTTTTGACTGTGAAAGTGTTCATTTACTTTTAAATATTTTTCAGAGCAATTTTGAAAATATTTCTTTTTACTCTCTCGTTGCTAGTAATTACTGGAAAGTTATTGAACACAGCTATTGTAAACTTATAAAAATTTAAAACTTAAATTTTTTTCAAAGCATAATGACAGAAAGACTGAATAATTTCTGATAGTAAAATTTTTACTAGTATAAATTATCAGAAACATTTTTAATTAACATTTTTAAAAAAATTGTAATAAGGTAAATATATTTTATTATAAAAATTGTATTAATAATAAAAACATAATAATTTGTTAGATCCTGAAGATGAACTATTTTCGAAATATATAGATCGCAGAAACAAATATAAAATATATGTTTTTATTGGGAGGAATCGGGAAACTGAAGCAAAACAAATGCTTAAATTTGATTTCTGGCCTCTGAACTCAACAAACGAATGTCTGCCCGAAAGGTAATTGGAAATCCAGCGTTTGACCTCGTTGGGAAGAGTGGATTTCGAGATGTCACTTATCAGCAGGGAGTGATCAACCGTGCCAAAGGCTTTGGATAAGTCCAAAGCGGCCACGACCGTGCGCTGACAGGGTATTTGCTGATTAAGGCCGTATGTAGTATGGCTGGTTATTAAGTTCAAAGCCGTTGTGGTGCTATGCGCTTCCCTGAAACCATGTTGGTGTGGAGCGAGTTGGAAATGCTCTTTCAGGGAGGATAGTAGCAGGGATTCCAAAACCTTTGCTACGGGCGAAAATAGGGAGATCAGTCTATATGACTCTCCAAGTGTAGCGGGTCTACCAGGTTTTATAATTTTACTCTCGCCACCTTCCAGACATCTGGAATCACCGCTCGTGTGGTCCTGTTCTGCATGGTAGGGTGTTCAATGAATTGCCTGCAGAACTGTGTTGCGCATTTCCTGGCATCGTTGGGATTTAAAGTGCTTTCACATAGTATATTAATAACATACAAAATTCTGAAATTTTTCTACATGTTTTAATTGTTTTTATTAGTTAAATTAAACAGATTACATCGGCATCCAGCCAGCTGGATGGCCGGACAAACATCGTTATGTCGACTTCTCATGTGACTTTGGTTTGATTGGTGTTAGTAAAGGTGGATTTTTTACTCATGTTAAAAATATTAGAAAGAGCACATTATATCCCCACCATCAAGGTCACGTATATATATAACGCCCAAACATTCTGATGTTCAAACAACTTTAATGTTGAACTCTTGTACACTTTGTGACATACAACTATGAAACCCTGTTGCTTAAAAGGGCCAGAGGTACTCTACAGCCTCTAAATCAAAACTAAAAGTGGCGCATTTTCATATACAACCCTGACATTTTATTAAGCCTGAAAAAATTTTACATACAGCTTTGCAATATTGACCATACGATATGTAAATGATATAAAGCAATAAATGACAAGCTGGAACACACCGTTATTGTTTTTTTAACTTACTGCTGATAAAATTTGTAAACAAATTATGTATTTCCACGTGCTTTCAAATAGCTCAACATAAAGTCATAATTTCTAAATATAAAAATCATCATTTAAGAAAAGTCATTAAATCTTATTTTTGACAAAAAATCATCAAAAATATGATAAAATCATAATTCTGACAGCGCTGACACTAATGTTTGGAATTTTCTCTTTTTCTCCATATAAAAAAAGTAAGAAGAGAGATTAAAACTACATTCTCTCATTCAGTGTGACCGCTGAAAATTTTGAAAAAGTGGCACAAATAGTCGTTTTAGGAAAAAAAAAGTCGCATAAAAAAGTCGATTTTGGAAAAAAAAAGTTGCACTCTTTTTTAAAGCCTTTATTCAACTTTCTATTAATGTTTTTACAACTAATAAAAACAAAAACAGATCAATAATTCAACAACACAAAAAAACTTGATCAAAATAAATTAAAAATAAGAAATGAATCAAAAAGAAAACATTCATTAAAAACGAATTTTTGTACGAAGACACATAAAAAGTAATAAATTTGAAATAGCAAAAAAAGAGTTTAATTTTTATATAGTTTTAATATTATGAAAAATCGAATGTTCTTTAAATATCGGAATATCGTTTTTTAAATTTGGTTGAAACAAGGACAGACAGACAACTAGTCTAAGTAAAAAACATATAGCACATTTAAACTACCCACTGGTTTTTTATCTCTAGGGATGTAATGTAACAATACACAAGTTCATATATTTAATTTTTTTCATATTATTTGAAAATTCGTTTCTGTACTTGTGTTTTAGTTCATCACCTGGAATACAGTCTTCTAGTTCAGTATTTAATAAATGTAAAGTTGACATCCTTGAATTATAAGTCGTAACTTTTAATTTGTTTGCCAATTTATTTTTAACCACCCCTGCATTAGGAAAAATTCTTTCACCACATGCGCTGCTGTGGGGTAATGTAAAAATATACTATTTTATATAAATTTGGTCACAATGGCTTATTTAAATCATTTTTTAAACAACACACTGTATGCCAAAAGCTTTCAGCATGTTTAATTTCAAAAAACTATGGAATGCGATGTTTGGGAATAACACAAATGTCCGCATATGCAAGGTATATGTTTATGTATGCGCATATGCTAGAATTTGTTTAACTTTCATAACCAAAAAGGGCAAAAGTTGCAAAAATTTAAAAAAGTGGCAAAATAGTGTCAGCATAAAGAAGTCGCACAAAAAGTCGCAGGCCCTTGAAAAGGTTGCAAAATGCAACTTTAGTCGACGAGCGGTCACTCTGCTCTCATTGCTACGACCTGATCAGTCCAGTGATGCCAACTTTTTTAGAGCATAAAGCACATCGTACATAAAAAAGGCACCAAAAAGCGTAATTTTGCATTCAGAAAAGTGTAAAAAAGCAATAAACTTATTATACAAACACTACAAACGTGGAAGGGATTCCATGCATTTGTGCAGATGTTTGTATCACCCTAAAGAAATACCTTAAGACCCACTTGTTCTATTACCGGTAGACTGAGAATCACTTTCTGAGTCGATATCCGTCGGTTGTTCATGTGTTTCTTGGGGCTTAAACTGCTTATCACTCTCCACAAAATTTTGTTAATAACCTTGTTTCAAACTAAATCCTATCCATTATACACCATGCGCCCTTCACAAGTCCTTTATTAAGCGAAAATTAAAAATTTCAGTTTTACAACAATTTCCAAATATTATTCAGGATTGGATCTCAATTTTCCCAATATTTTGAAATTGTTGCAATATGAAAAGGTTTTATTTTCAGTAGCCCTTATAATACATTTAGTGGTAACCAATGGTTACTCAGATGTATAGGGAAAAAGAAAATCAAAACAGTTGAATAAAGAAAAATGATTTGTTGGATTTTTGAAAGAACTCTTGAATGTTTGGGTTTGTTTATAATAATTCTCAATAAGTTTATGAAAGTTATTATATAAAGGCAGAAATATTCATGCGGCTTTTTAAGAATTTGGTACCAACGAAATTTTTAGTTTTAGTTAATTAAACAATGCGAATTTATATACTTATATAAAACATATGTGGAGGGCTGTACGAAAATGGGTCAGTCAGTCGTCAACGCTTTTGCTTTATAGAATAAATTAAAAAAAAAAAGAATTAATGATAGTAATATTTTGTAACATTTTTATTTTAGCCGTTATCCGACTACCATCATGAATTTTTCTAGTATGCTAAGTAAGAATGAGCCACACCAACGTACAGTCATACACTTTGATATTGATTATTTTTATGCTCAAGTAGAAGAGTTGCGTGATTCTTCGCTTCGTACTAAACCTGTGGGAGTTCAACAAAAAAATATTGTTGTCACATGCAATTACAATGCCCGAGCACTGGGCATAAAAAAACTAATGCTGATCTCAGAAGCAAAACGTCTATGTCCGTACTTGGTATTAATTAATGGGGAAGATTTAACACCATACCGTCAGATGTCACAAAAAATATTTGAACTGTTACTTAATTACAGTCCGCTGGTAGAGAAACTTGGTTTCGATGAAAATTTCATGGACGTGTCGTCGCTGGTGGAAAAGCGTGAACAAGAGAAGCAGAATCAACAACAGGATCAAGATTGCGATGACATTGATATGCCAACCGTAATAGGTCATATATACCCATCAGATGGTGCCACTTTAAATGCCTGTAGTTGCGGCTGTGCCCAGCGTTTAGCGTTGGGTACCCAAATCGCTCAAGAAATAAGACAAGAGCTACAAAACAAATTGGGTATTACCTGTTGTGCTGGAGTATCGTATAATAAACTTTTGGCAAAGCTAGTTGGCTCCCAGTATAAGCCAAACCAACAGACTGTACTTGTTTCATCGCATGCCGAACAATTTATGCGTGAATTAGCTGAACTAAATCGTATTACCGGCATTGGACAAAAAACCGAATCCCTTTTGCTTGAAAGTGGTGTTGCAAATGTGGAGGAACTTCAAAAATGTGAATTGGATTTTTTGCGTAAAAAATTTGGCTACGAGACGGCAGTCAAGTTGAAAGACTTAGCTTTTGGTCGCGATAGTAGTAGTGTACGACCTACTGGTAAACCAAAAAGTATTGGGTTAGAAGACTCGTGTAAACCTATTTCAATACGAACGGATGTCGAAGAACGCTTTCGTATGTTGTTAATGAGATTAATGGAACAGGTAATCCTAGATTTACTCTCTAAATTAAAAAAATCTAAATATTTTACTTTCTAGGTTGCCGAAGATGGACGAATTCCAATTTGTTTAAAAGTAATTTTGCGAAAATTCGACGCTCAAAAAAAAAGCAGTCATCGCGAGACAAAACAAGCAAATATACTACCATCTCTTTTTAGATCAACTTCCTGCACAGACACTGGAGGGCCAAAGGTTATGTTGGCAGAAGGTGCTCAGGACAAATTGCTTAAAATTATCATGCGCCTTTTTGAACGTGTTGTTGATATGAACAAACCTTTTAATATTACTCTAATAGGTTTAGCATTTTCCAAGTTCCAACAACGTAAAGTAGGGTCATCTTCCATAGCGAACTTCCTAATAAAGAAAACCGATTTAGAGGTACAGTCGATAACTTCTCTTACGAATACAGATGTCGTTGATACTCATCTAGAGGGATCAGCATCTTCGTCCTTAACAACTTCAAGTTTGACAATACCTACTAATGATGAAGGCTTTCGTTCATCACCAACAACATTTCAACCAAGTGATCAATTTTATCGTAGGCGAACTACGACTGCTTCTCCTGTTCCTATGTTGACCGACAACGGTTCAGAATCGGGCGCAACCAATTCAGATTTTTCTGACTTTTCTGAAACAGAAGTAGAGCCTTCGCCAAAAAAGAGCCGTATCAGTCGTTTAATTTTAAATAAACGTCGTTGTTTTGGCAGTTCTGCAATTTATAGTCCCACAGGTGATATATCTGCTGAGGTTGCTTCTCCGAGCAAATTACGTGTTTGTGATTTACGATTAAACTCACGAGACAGTGATCGTGATTTTCCAATGAGCCCCAGCTCTTCTTCAACGTCAGTACCAGTATCAACGACGACAAACTCCGCAACAACTCCAATAATGACAACATCATATCTGTCCACTGCTATTAGTGGCGGTTGCAATAATACGCAACGATTTTGCCCAGTTCAACCTTTACATTCTGCCGTCTCAAATCGTATGGAACGTTTAGAGGATTTCCGTGCAAATGCTTTGATTTTTGCCCAAAGACATTCATTAGCGTCTTCGTCAACTCTCGTATCACCAATGGACGATTGCATTGAATCACAAACAATGCCTGCCTCATTACCACCACCACAATTGGCAAACCAAAAAAATGACAAGAAGAATGCAGAAAAAACGCCAACGACAATAACAGGTACTCTTTCAAACATTCCATGTCCGGCTGGGGTTGATCCTCAGGTTTTCAATGAGCTGCCGGTAGATGTACAAAATGAACTCATAGCATCGTGGCGTTCATCTTTAGCAGCAGCTGCTGCAGCTGTAGCTAATGCAAATATTGGCAATCCAACTGAAACTCAAACGTCAAGTTCGACAGCTAAGGCCAGTGGTAATAGTGTCAATGCAAATGGTGCTCAAAAGAATACTCTCTATAGATATTTTTTACGCAATAAGTGATTTATCTGTTAAATACTTTAAAATCCCAACGGTTTTCTAATTACTAGATTGTTTTTTTAATTGTTTTAGTTTTTTATTTCTTTATTATAATAGTGCCGAAAACTACTCCTAAAGGTCTTAAAATTAAATAAAAAATGTTGTAATGGGGGTTATTCAGCATTTCGATTACGATTCCGCATGGAAATACGCATGCATCAAAATAAAAAATTTATTTTTTTTCCAATTTTAATAATAAAAACCACAAGACTTAGTACAAAAAGACGAAAAATCCAAAACATACTATGAAAAAGTTATTTATGGCCAAACTATTCCGCAGTGAAAAAGACCGACGGAGAAAATGTCGATTAAAATCATTGATAGGCAACTAATACTATTACATTGGTTTTTGTATATGTGCAGTTTCAGATAATATTAATTCCATATTGTTGTTAGTGTAATTGAACAAACAAGCGGTAATCATCCGCCTTGTTTGAAAACTTATCTGAGACAGTAAAATTTCTAATGTTTTGCATATGTGTAGTTAAGATAAAAGAGGGAATTTTGGCGGCGTTGCAGAATGCCCAACAGTGATTTAAATCGAAATGCAGAATAGGGGTGAATATAAAATTTTAAATTAAATTTGAATTAACCAATTTTCAACTTAGTAGAACCGAGATTAATTTTAAATTTTATATTAAGTTACACAAAGTTGAAAATTAATATTTTTCTATAGTTTTTTTTACTGCAGCGTTTTAAAAATTTTTATTTTTATAAATAAATTTTGTAAATAATAAAATTTTGTATAAATTTGAAGAAAGATTAAAAGCGTTGTTTGATTTCTTATTAGGATTTTTCATAAATACCAATAGCTGTCGGAATCAGACAAAAAATACTTATGTGTAATAAATTTTCAATTTATATGTATCTAGTAGTTTTAAATCTAGTTCCGATAACTATTGGACTCTATCAGGCATGTTCTGAAAATCACGTGGTTTCAAATCACTATTAATTTTAAAATCACAACTGTGATTTGACGTTATTTAATTAATTTATTGCTAAGTTCAAATTAAGGTTATTAAAAATATAACCGAGTAAATTTGAATTGGCAGGCACAAATTTAAAAAGTTTTTGTGATTCTTGTGATTTCAAATTACTTCCACAAAGAGTGATTTTAAGGACATGCCTGATAATTTACTTACTCCTAAACCTAAGTTTTCTCACCAACGCCAGCCAAATAGAATGCATTTCCACTTCGAATCGAAAAGGCTTTCGAAAGGTACTACCTAATACGTTTAAAAGATTAATAGTTTAATGGAATAATTTAAGGTTAATATCAATTGATACTGGAATTAAACATGTTAAAATGCATAATAGTACGTACCTTTAAGTTTAGAGGAAGAATTCTAAAAACGTTGATTATCATTAAAAAAATAAAAGTTAGTTGCCGAACGTTTGTAAATAAATTTTCAAAAATCGTTCAATGTAACTCAATTTGTATGAATTCGAAAGATTTTTGATTCGAATCAAATAACATAATACCTCCCAGGTATTCTCAAAGATTTGAGTTTTCTGTGGCGTGGCACCGCCCACTATATTTTTTGTTTATTTTTATACCCTCCACATAAGTGATAAGGGTATATATCATTTTGTAATTTATTTATTATTCATTTGCGACCCCATAAAGTATACTTATATATTCTGGATCCTTATAGATCGGGAAGTCGATATACCCATGTCCGTCTGTCACTCTGTACGTCTGTTGAAATCATGTTTCGGAGTCAATTAGGCACCACTGATATTGGTGTCAAACTATCAGAAATATGTATTCCTAAAATGATCGCAATTTAAAATGAAAAAGATCGGTTCACCACGGCTAGACAATATGGCTGGGTACTTTAAAGATCAATGTGAAGGGTATATAAGATTTGGCACAGCCGAATATAGCGCTCTTGTTTTTTATTTAATTAATGAAAATTTAAGAAAATTAGTGTAGCAAAAGTACCTATACTACAACTTTAATTTTTGGGGGCGTGGCACCACCCACTTTGTTAACCTAAGAATTTCGACCTTAGATTTCTTGTTTGTACATGCGCACAAAGTTTCAAAAAAATTAATGCAGTAGATGGGTGAGTATTAAGGGGTTATGCAATTGGTTTTCAATTGGCTTTTAACTGTTAAAATCCAGTTGTTATAGTTATGTCGTTACGGTTATGCCACGTATATAAAGGCTTAAGCACTGGCAACTCGATGAATCGAATGGCGATATTATCCCCCAGCGCATAGTGGACCAAATGCTTAATCTGGTGCGAAATTAGTCGAAAATTATATGCTTACAAAACAAAATTTTCATCAAATTTACACTTGTCATGTTCCCACTGTACATAACGGTATCAAAATTTTTTTTGCTTATTACAAAATCAACATCGCAGTATGCAACCAAACAAAAGCAATTAGTGTGTATCGAAATTTCTACAAATTGTGTACAGGCGCGTTAATAGTTCGAAGTGTTTTTTTAACTATAGCAGAAAGTTAATTGATAAGATTTTTATATACTTATTAACTTCAAGGTATGTTTTAATAACTGTTTTAATATAAAGCATGTTTGTCGTGTTGTTATTTAAAAATCGTAGATCGAAAAGTGTGCCTAAAGCTAATTTAGTTTTTAAGCAATCGTGAGTTTTGTGAAAGTCTTTAATTACTAATTCCATGAAATTCCACATACATTTTATATACTGTAGAAAAAATGACTCCTAAACTTTAAAATAATGAAAAAAGGGAACGCCAATTTTTGTCATTTTGTTTATTTTAAGTCAAAATGTCAATCCTAAGAGAGGAATTATTCGAAATTTGTATAAACGAGCCTAACAGAAAAAGTAGATCTCGAAGAATTTTTGAATTTGTTACGAGAAAACTTAGATTAAGAAGACGATGAAAAATACAAACAAACAAAGCAAATTGTGAACAAATTTGTTAATGTCCTTAGTAGCAAATGTTTGACAGACAAAAAAAATATTCAAAGCTAAATATGAAAAGTGGTTTCATGGTTACTTAATTTTCCCAACCACAAACACCGATTCTAAAGTAGCTGAACAATTTGCAGAAAAAAGTAAGAGTAGCCAACTTTCAAACGTTACTTCGCTTGTATCTGATAAATCGTGTGGGGAACTAGTTTTAGCTGCAAAGGTTAGCTTATACAAATCTGGAAAAAGGGATGCTGCAAAAATGTGAAATGAAGTAAGCGCCTCTCCTACGAGAGCTACTAAAATTAAGAAACAAGTTTTCTGTCCACCTGAAATGCCTGTTCCGTACACTCCTGAAGAGGCTTTGGCTTTGTTTATAGACGGCGACTATACCAAACATACCTATAAGTTAATGCAAATAGGCGCCAAAAAGCGAAACGCAAACACATATCCAACTTACCATGTTATAAAATCTGCAAAAGAAAAGTGATATCTTATAAGTATGACATTTTCCGATATTTCAGTAGAGGTTCCTTTGCAATGCTTAGTCAATAAGATACACAGTTGAAATGTTAGTACACCATCAAAATAAGATATTTGAACAAAGCAAAATGAGTGAACTATGTTTGACTTAAAAGTGGGGATGTAATGGAAGTAGTGGTCACTCAAACTATAAGCAAAAGTTTAACAATACTAATACTGATAACTCCGACAAGCATGTTTTTGCAGTATGCCTTGTTCCCTACAGCTTACAGGTAACAGTATTATTGTATGGCAAAATCCACGACCTTCATCGACTCGGTTCTGCAGACCAATTAAAATTATCTTTAAAAAAGAGAGCAACGCTTTAATAAAACAAGAAATTTCAAAAGTCAAAAATCAGATTTCCTCAATAATCCCAACAGAAATTAAAATTGGAAGTCGAAACATTACGGTACATCCTTTTATTTATCAAGGATTTTCTGTAATAGATTAATAACATAAAAATCGTTTTTAGATAGAATGCAGAATTAATCATCGTCATATCGTGCGTAGGATAAAATAAGTGATAGCAAAGATTATTCCCATATATTTAACTTTATTGCATTTGTAAAAGGCGCCATGCCTCAGCAAATACTGCCCCCATTTTTTAAGGTACTATAGTTTATTTTATTTTCTTGTTGTATTACAAATTTCATCTTTCTACGTGCTTCAGAAGTTAAGTAAAAAGTTCTTGCGCGCTAGATTAGGTTTTTGGTCCACTGTGCAGCGTTCTGTTTTTCGACAAGGCTCGTTTCGGTTGCCAACTTTGCATTTAAGTTTTAGGCAAAACTACTGTGAAAATATTTTTAAATTACATGTATGTTTGTTGTGTTTTTTTTGCAGAATAGTAATATCGGATTTTAAAATATTCGACTGTACTTTCTTAAAAAAAACAAATTAACGAATGTAATCACTTTTCGTACCTTACCTAATTGAAAGCACGTGATATTAATAACTTTAATACAGTAGTACATAAATCTTTTTTATGTGTTTATGAACCTATTATAAGCGAAACTTTTCTTAAAATTTGAGAAAGTTCTTCTCAATTTTTCCGTTCAACTAGTTCTTGCTAAGGTCGATTTTTGTAATTATTTGAAGTGACACATCAACCCCCTGCTCCGACATTAACATGTCGTAAACATTACGGAAAATCTGTTATGAAAGATAAACGTTATTTGTAGAAAACTACCAATTTTTGGTCTAAAAATTGACTTTGTAAAGTAAAGAAAACTTTCGTATAATTTACGAATATAAAAAAAAAAAAAACGAAAAAATGTGGTTACTTTTGTGTAATTATAAAATTATAGTACAGTCGAATCGCGATTTTAATTTGAAATTAAAAATAAAAAGTTAAAATAATCGCGATTTCATATTAACGAAAGTTCAAATTAGCAAGAGGGAGATGAGAAAAAAAAATTAACGAGTGGACCAAATTACATTTTTTTTTATTTATTTACTAAATGGTTTTCAAGAGGCCTGGAAAACAGTTCAAACAATCGCGAGATTAAAATTAACGAGTTTCAAATTTTCGAGTTGACTATATTGAATTTCTTCGTAATAACTACAGCTTTCGTATATGTTACGAAAAATTTATATATTCTGCAAAAAAAACTATGAAAGATTTTTTTGTAAAATGTTGCATGGATTATTTTCACTGTAGCCAATTTTTAAATCTCAATACACTATACGGTTAGTAGGGATTTTCAACCTAA
Source organism: Melanophora roralis (assembly GCA_963583895.1). Lineage (NCBI taxonomy): Eukaryota > Metazoa > Arthropoda > Insecta > Diptera > Rhinophoridae > Melanophora > Melanophora roralis. The sequence continues at coordinate 32,191,089 of OY757187.1, read as the reverse complement.
ACTTAAGGTTATTTTGTTGATAAGGTTGAAAAATGTTTAGGGAAACTTAGGCTGCATAAAGACCATTTAGACTTAGTAACAAATATATCGCTAATTTGTTCAAACAACGTCATAACTCAAAAAATTAATTTTTGAAACTAACGGTGAAAAATTGTTGGTTATGTTTTGCTTTATACTGCAAATAAATTTTATCTTTTAACTGTTTCTTCTTTTTACATTTAAGGTGAAAATAACACTTATCTTTTCTAATAAATGTCAAAAACTTCAACCTCGTTTTTTTATTTTTTGAATTATAACGTTGCTTAAACAAATGAGCAATATACGATTTCCTACAAAAGTGTAATCGAGCTTAAAAATGAGAAAAATAAGAAAGTACTTTCAACATTAGCAGTCCTGCAAGCATCTTCAATGTTTAGTTCTTTAAAAATTACTTTAGAAACCGAATATCTACGTTGTGTTTTTTTTACTAGTACAAACTTAGGGTTTATTATTTTGATTTAGGGAAATTAATTAAATTTATTTAATTTGACCTGGCAACACTAAAACACGCATTTAATCAGTCTTCACTAAAGATGAGTGATATTTCCGTACCTGTGATTTTATACCTGTTACTTGCAAATCACTGGTAACGACAGTGACATAAACTGTGAAGTAACTGCTACTGCTACTTTTAAGTTATTGTGTTATTTAAATAACATTTTGACATGTAACGACAGTGACATAAACCGTGAAGTAACTGTTTCTCCTATAGTGTTACTTTTAATTTATTATGTTACTCAAAGTAACATTTTGAAATATTGTGCAGTAATTTTACCTGCAATGTTACTCTTATTATGTTAAACTTTGCAAAATGTAAAGTAACATTTTTGTGCTTCATGTTTACATTTAGTCATAGCTAACAAATCATGCTGCTGCTTTTGTTCTTTAAAAGAAGTAAAGGGCTTATGTGTTTGTATGTGTGTTTGTCAAAGTGCTGTTAAAAACTTTACAACAGAGGTGCCGTCTAGAGGTGAGCGATCCCGTGATTTTTAGGGAATATCGTTAATAGTGAATGCGATTTTAAAATCACCGGTTATTTAAACAGTGACAGTGATCACTGTTTAGCATTTTTCACTACTTGTAAAAGAGTTATTTCAATCTCTGTTAAATTATTATACATAATGTTATTTTAAGCAGTGATTATGTGATTTTAGTTCTTTTTAACGAACTCCTGAACAACGCATTGGAAAAATAATATAAATGATAAATAAGAATTAAAAATATTTATGAATAAGAAATATCAATTTTCAATAGGTATGTATGTACATACATAGTTACAAACAATATTCCATATTTATATTAATATTTTTAATTTACTTTAAACAAAATTTTTATAAAAAATTTAAATTTATACCTTTTGAGATAAAATTTCACTTCAGCTAACGATTTATATATATCGCTTATTTACTCAAATGTCGTAATTCTAGAAATGCATTTTTGGCGTTAACGATTCAGAATTGTTTGTTATGCTATGTTTAATGTCGTATATAAGTTTCATATTAAAAATGTTTCTACTTATAACGTGTAAAAAAATGTTATTATTAGTTTCTATATACATAATGCGAGAAAACTAAAAACTTTATACGCATTTTTTCGAAATAATTTTGTTGTACCTTTACAAAGATTTTCGCTTATCATGTAAAGCTCTATTTTTGTTAGCTGTGCTTTTTTTCATTTTAGGTTACGATATGTGTTTAAAATAAATGTGTGTTTAAATCTGTTTTTGAATATTAATTCTTTAGCTGGCTCATATCTGAATTTAATCCGCCGTCGCGGACAAACAATGCTCGGCGCTGGTCTCTGACGGCACCTCTGTTGTAAAGTTTTTAACAGCACTTTGACAAACACACATACAAACACATAAGCCCTTTACTTCTTTTAAAGAACAAAAGCAGCAGCATGATTTGTTAGCTATGACTAAATGTAAACATGAAGCACAAAAATGTTACTTTACATTTTGCAAAGTTTAACATAATAAGAGTAACATTGCAGGTAAAATTACTGCACAATATTTCAAAATGTTACTTTGAGTAACATAATAAATTAAAAGTAACACTATAGGAGAAACAGTTACTTCACGGTTTATGTCACTGTCGTTACATGTCAAAATGTTATTTAAATAACACAATAACTTAAAAGTAGCAGTAGCAGTTACTTCACAGTTTATGTCACTGTCGTTACCAGTGATTTGCAAGTAACAGGTATAAAATCACAGGTACGGAAATATCACTCATCTTTAGTGCCGTCAGAGACCAGCGCCGAGCATTGTTTGTCCGCGACGGCGGATTAAATTCAGATATGAGCCAGCTAAAGAATTAATATTCAAAAACAGATTTAAACACACATTTATTTTAAACACATATCGTAACCTAAAATGAAAAAAAGCACAGCTAACAAAAATAGAGCTTTACATGATAAGCGAAAATCTTTGTAAAGGTACAACAAAATTATTTCGAAAAAATGCGTATAAAGTTTTTAGTTTTCTCGCATTATGTATATAGAAACTAATAATAACATTTTTTTACACGTTATAAGTAGAAACATTTTTAATATGAAACTTATATACGACATTAAACATAGCATAACAAACAATTCTGAATCGTTAACGCCAAAAATGCATTTCTAGAATTACGACATTTGAGTAAATAAGCGATATATATAAATCGTTAGCTGAAGTGAAATTTTATCTCAAAAGGTATAAATTTAAATTTTTTATAAAAATTTTGTTTAAAGTAAATTAAAAATATTAATATAAATATGGAATATTGTTTGTAACTATGTATGTATATACATACCTATTGAAAATTGATATTTCTTATTCATAAATATTTTTAATTCTTATTTATCATTTATATTATTTTTCCAATGCGTTGTTCAGGAGTTCGTTAAAAAGAACTAAAATCGCATAATCACTGCTTAAAATAACATTATGTATAATAATTTAACAGAGATTAAAATAACTCTTTTACAAGTAGTGAAAAATGCTAAACAGTGATCACTGTCACTGTTTAAATAACCGGTGATTTTAAAATCGCATTCACTATTAACGATATTCCCTAAAAATCACGGGTTCGCTCACCTCTAGTCTTCGCCAATAGTCGTTTAAAAGCCCAGTATTAAAATAACTTTGGGAAAGCAATATCCTTCATTAGACCTTAATTAAAAGTAAAATTATTATGTTTATGTATTAAAAAAAATACAATTTTTAATTTATTCTAAATATTTATGGATAAAAAAAATATTATGAATTAATTGCCAAATAATAAAACTCACGGCCAAAAGAACAGTTAAAAAATGAAATAGATATTTTTTTTGACTAATAAGCTTTTCGCCCATGTTCTGACAATCGCATTTCGCAAAATATTGGCGATGCGATTTGAAACCGCATAACAGGTGTTCTGAAGTTCACAATCGCAAGAAAGTTTGCGACTTCAAATCGCAAGAGGCAGATGAGGTGAACCGATGTTTTTTGCCCAAACTAGGTTAAAAACAGCCAATCAAACTATGCATAATCATAATATATGGGGTTTTTGTTATACTTTTCACAATTTGTTTTATTTTTTGTAAACAGTCTCAATAAAAATTCAATTTTAAAAAACTGTTAGTTATGCACATCTTCTTTTTTCAGTTGTTTACTTTTTTTATGTATGAACTTTATTGGAAAACAAGAAAATAAAAATGTTGTTGCAGAAATAGGTACAATTTGTTATATATTCCTTGGTTTTTTGGTTTGTATTTTTAAAAGAAACATGTTTTTATTTTCGAATACATCATCGGAAAAAAAACAAAATGCTAAAAAAAACGCGTGAACTACAGAACATGCAAAAAAAAATTTTTCGATTTACAAATCGCATGTGATTTGACAATCGCGTGAGAGTCAGAACATGGGCGTTTAATTAAGATTATAAAATTTATTAACGTTAATTAAAATTTAGCAATTGTTTTATTACCAACCCCTTCGTAGTACTTCGTGTATTTAAATATATACTTTTACTGCATAGTTCCTAAACAGCAAGCCTTAATTTTATATGTACATATTAAGTCCTTAGTGCAATACCGTAGTAAATAATTTGACTTTTTTGAGCAGGGTATGCAGAAATTATCTTTGGGGAAATATCTACAGCTAAAAATGTATTTATTACTCTAGGTATTTCCAACAATATTTATTTGCAATAATTAAATATTTCGTTTATGACAAGAAATTTACTAACAGAAAACAAACTGCAAAAAAGAATAAAGCAATATTATTTTTCTTTGCTATAACGATATATTCCGAATTAATTAATAAATTTGTCGTTGGTTTTGTGACAATAACAATACATCATTGATAGGTTGATACAAAATACTTAACTATAAACAAATATTTCATATTTTTAATAATTTGTTGGCTTTTTTTTAATTAAAAACATTCCTCTTTATTTAAAAACTTGTAAAAAAATTACTTTAGTAAACGAAAATGCTATCAAAAAGATGGTTTAAAACTTCAAATGAATTTTTCTCAGTTCACGATTTTTTGAATTACTACGGTATTGCACTAAAGGCTCGATATGTTAAATATTGTTGTTTAACAACAAATAATAAATAAAAGTGATAAATATTAAAACAATTAAAAATTGGAATATGTATTAATTCTTAAATATACTAGAAAATACTTAAAATGTCTATCATGGCAATCTTTACTTAAGATTTAGCTTGTTTTGAGTTCAAGGGTGTTATTATGTGATTCAAGTCGAATCAAAAAGAATTTTAAGGAGCAATTCGTATTATTTAATGTAGTATTTTATAAATGCCAATTTGCATTAAAAAATAAAAGATAATTTCCGAAAGTTCTTAAATTAATTTTCAAAAATTTCACTACATACGAATCGAACTACATATGTATGTATGTACATAATAACCCCCAAGTCAATAGAAAGACATTTTATAAAAAAATTTAAAAACCATGGAATTTTACTTTAAAAAAAGGGGGTTGTAAAGATAATTTATGTCTCTATATAAAGATAATAATGCATTATTAAAAATCTATAATTTGTTGTCTTTATATTTATTTACTATAATCTAATGGCTTAGCCAACCGACTTTAATAAAATACTTACGCAACGAACTTTCTACAGGCGATAAGTTGTTCGAAGTAATAGGTGCACCACTAAGCAATACTGTTTTAAGAGAAAGATAAGTAGTAGGTGGCAAGTTAAACACTTTGCACAATTGTTGTTCGTTGTTTGATAAAAGATTTGTGCCTAAAGGCTCGGATAAATGCTTTAGTTCGTCTAGTTGCGATCGCAAAATGGTACTCATTTGCAAAGCTGAAGGTGCTATTGTTGATTGTCCTCTTTGTCCGTTTGAAGCTGTTTTCGTAAAATTAATGCTACTGTTTTCCTGTGTTTTTGCCAGCCTTTCCACGTTTTGATTTGCTGTTAACGCAACGTCGTTTTTCTGCAACTGTGGTATATTTTTCGCTGAGCCGGTAAGTAACTGCTGGAGGTGGGGTTGTTGGCTGTGATATACATTTGTATTCGATTGACTTTTTATCAACGTAGTTGCTGCTGTCGTCAATAGCCCTGCTGTTGCTGGTGTTGTCGTTGTATTGAAGGCCGTTGCCATTGTAGTCGTCATCATAGTCGTATGTGCCGGTGATCCCCGACAGCTATCCAAGTAATTTCTGTTGAGCGATGATCCGACGTAGGAGATCTGGTCTCCGGTGGGGTGCATGTTGTTTGGTGCGATGGAATTTAAGCTTTCGCTTCCGTTTGCAATTTCGCTAAAGTTGATTAACATTAATAGTTATTTTTAAAATGTGTTTTACAATTACTTACAGTTTTTGGTTGCTGTGCTGCGGGGAGTGCAAGGAATAGCCTGGCTGCCGATGATTTCCAGTGTTGCGATGCATATTGTCCTGCAGTAAAACATTGTCTTATACATCCATTCAAACGTTCGCCGTTTGGTGTGCTGATAATACACGGAAGCTGAATATCGCAAAAGAGGCAAATAAAAAATTAGTTTTGTTCTTTGAAAATTTTTCAAAACAAAAAGATATATACATACTTTGAAATTATAAAGAATTTACAAGAAATAACTAATTTTTAATTACCACACGATATTCAAAAGCCTTCGTATATTAGCAGATGCATGCATGTATATACATGCATATGGATATGTACGTAAAATTGAAAAAAAATCATAAACCTACGTTTTTAAATAATGATCGCTAAGAAAAAATTTGATGGTAAAAAAATATATCTTTGCTAATACAAGGCGAGCGAAAAGAAGTCATCCGATGTTGTTTGGCTTGCATTTTTTTCTAAATTAAAAATTTCGATTCTTTTTTTTTGAACCTTTAGAATTTTATTGGTCGAGAAGATGATATCGGCCAAATGGGCGCCGTCACAATTGATTGTTATACAGACTCATTTTATGGCATTTTTCATTACTTCGGCGAGAACTTCGGGCTACAGATTTTCGCACTCGTGTCGAATGTTGTCCTTTAGGGCTCCTTATTAAGATTTTTACATATAGTTTTCAGTGCTGGTAAGTTTATTACTTAGAATTTAAATAGCATCTCTACGCTAGCTATTTTATTAACATATTGCACATACTCTATTGAACTATTTATCTCCCTAATACTGTCTACAAAATATTGATTTAAATTTTCAGCTAATTGTGCATTATTACTGTATTCTATTTGTCTAAATATCAAAGCCTTCAGTGATATTTTGAAAGTGTGACTTATTTTTCTCCACATTTTTTTTAGGTTTCTTGTAGTGTTTATTTTATTTGGTGAATTCACAAGGTCTTGTGAAATCATATATTGTAAAATAATAGAACCAAAATATATGACCGTTGTGAACAACTCTTCGTATATTTGTAGGTGTCGTATTTAAAATCTAAATCAGCTGATACGACCAAACGATAGATAAAAAAACACATATTTATGTACATAAATCTGGTGCTGCTCTTGGCTTAACTTAATAATTTGTAGAAATTAGACCCATGAAAACACAAAATAGTCTATATCTAACCTGGTTAGAATCTCTAAAATCCATTAAAATAAGCAAAGTTTTAGTAAAAAATCACAAAAATTTTATTTTTTACGTAAACAAAAAACAGCTGATGTGTCAGAGAGCAGTGCCGGCTATTTTCGCCGGCGGAGGCGGCTTAAGGAATCTTCTTTGGCGGTTTTGCCTAAGTTTTTAGTATAGACATTTTTAACGGATGCGAGTGCTAGCGGCTCTAAAAATAAATTAAAAAACTCGCCGTTTCGTTTTAGGCGCTTAGCGCATGACTTTGTATATAATATGACATCACAAAAAACATATCAAACAAAGTTGTATTGTTTCACAAGTTTCGTATGAAAAGCAACAACAAAATTTTTATGCTATTGTGAAATTATATGACAATAATAATCGTATCGTACCTTGTGAATTCGCCAATTGTTTATGTATTTATACAATTTTAACTTTTTATGTATTTCTTGTTGCCTTTTTATTATTTGATTAGGCCTAATTCCCATTTTCATTTACTGCAGTCTGATATTTAAAGATTTTTTCCTTTTTTTATATTTCGAAGTTCATTGCTGAACCTTTTATTATTCTTTTCATTTTCCAAATATGTTTCAAAAGATTATTTACATTTATGTAAGTCTAGAATATCAGCAGTTTGCATAATTTCACGCAGTTCATTACCGAAATTTGTTTTATTTTACTTAAACAGTTATATCTCTGATATTTTTTCTTGCCTCTTTTTATATTTTCTTTGTCTCTCGACTCAGGGTTTGCTATTTTATTTCTATTAAATTTTGGCAAAATATCTTTATTATTAGTTATAACATAGTCTATTGACGTTCTCGACTTTTGTGTTATTCTAGTACAATCGTTTATTATTTGCTTAAGGCAGTTGTCATTTAATATACTTTCTACTCTGTTTCTATAAAAGTCTTTAAACTAGTCTATATTAAAAACTCCAGCCTTTAAAAAATCACAGTTTTGTTCACATATTTCTTTTATCAGTTGTCTAAAGTCATCGCAAAATTCTAATTTTTTTTTGCTACTAGGTAATCTGTATACAGTTACAATTATAAACGATGTTTTTTCATATCTGACTTTAAAAGCAGTAATCCAGTATTTTGACACCCTAAATTATTCTTTTTCTTCATATTCCAATGTTTCTTAAAATAAAAAATTACTCCCCTAGTTTTTGCTTACTCTGAGAGTGTTATGTAATGATCACATTGTCTCATCTCTCGTTTCATTAGCTGCATTATTTAAGTGCATTTCGGTCAGTATGAAAAATTCAGGATTTTTAACTTCAGCTTTTGTTTGCAATCGGTTAAAGTTGTTCACGAGCTCTTGAATGTTAGTATACATTCCTTATATTTTTGCTTTGATTGTTATATTGTTACCCCAATTCTTTTCTTTTTTATACTAAGTTTATTTTGAAATACAGGACATTCTCTGCTATTAGCAGCGTGATTTTCATCTAATCCTAGATTTGGTCTTCTATTATCTTTCATGCAATTTATACATTAACTTAATACTGCATTGTTGCATTCACGACTTTTGTGATTTTCGAAAACTTATGGTTCCATATTTTAGACATTTAAAACACTGTATTAAATATCGTGCCATCAAATCGCGTTAGAGATACTCTTAAAAATAATTTTACAAACGAAAGACTTTATAAAGTGGGAATGAAATTAATCACCCTTACTGTGATTGGCGTTTAGGTAGTCGTTTTTAGTTTTTTTGGTACCATCTAACAAATACGGCAATGTTATATGAATAGCACCCTTGTCGTTTTTGTGTCGAATTCGACAACATTCGACACGACTTCGCTAAACACAATAAGGCTAAATATAAACAAAAGTTTCTCTATGATAATGGAGAAAGGACACAAAAACGCATACATGTTGTTCGGATACAACTTTGCTACTTTACCTAAAATGTATCCATTTTTAAGTTGCTTGATAAGTTGTTTAATTTTAAAATAATTTCCAATTCGTTGCGAACTATTTTATTATATTTTATTGCGAGTTGTTTCATTACGAAATGAAGGCTAAAAAGAAGCCAGCGATTTGAACCCACTATAGTTCATCTTTATTGGGTCCGGTCAGAGACAGACTGCCCGCACCATTATTTGTGAAATAATTTCACAATAGAGTTTTTTCAATTGAGAATAATTTTATTAAAAGTGTTTTAACTTTTTTTAGGCCATTACGAAATAATCCCTAATCATTCTTTGTCAGTTATTTTTAAGCTAAATGTAGCCTTTTTTGAATGTGTGAATGGATATATTTTAAAATAAAAAAGTATACATATGTATTTATTTTCACTTTTTTTCTTTTTGTGCGATGCTAAATAAATTTTATCCATATACCTACTGCCTACATTGCTAACATTAAAACTTACAGTCTTTCCATGCCCATAAGGACCAGTCGAACGAATACCCGCTATAGCAGCATGTTGTTCAAAATGTCGACATTCATCAATTCTTGTCAAGCCGTTGAAACGATAACGACAAAGTTCCGATAAGCGAATACGCAACTCCTTCTCTCGTTCCAAAGAATTTAATAAACGTTCATATTCATTGGCAGTATAAAATTGAGCAAATACTCTAAAGCGGTCTCGAAAATCTTTTTGTTCGCGGGTTAAACCAGGATATTGGGAATAGTTGCGATTTCGAAAAAAGTTCGAAACCAATTGGTAATCGCGCACTAAGCGCTTACGTCGCACTCTTTCACGTAAACGTCTAGTGTACAGGTCAACATGTGCTAGTTTAAGTAGATAGTCCGCCTCAGTGTCATCAGTATTAAGGGACATTTTTGATATTAATTGTTCGGCCGTAAAGTCATATTCGCGTTCAAAACTATCACGATTTGGCATATAACCCAGCTGCGCAGCCTCTTCTACTGTAATATCCAAAGGTGGTAAGCGTTTGATGGCTGCAGCGCCTAAGGGGCCATTATCCTCAGAGGTGTGATCAATAAGCGTTGGTCTTTGTGCCTGAGCTGGGGTCCAAGTATGACGCCCAATAGTGCCGTTAACAAATTTGTTAACATACTCCTCTTTAGCGTCTTCAGCTGATTTAGTTTCAATATGTTTGCTTACATCTTCCCAATTTCCATATCCGTACTGTTCAATAGCATCTAATAATCGTATTTCTTCTCTAGCAGTCCAAGCACCTTTACCTCGAAATACGGATAAAATGGACGTTCCAGTGTCCATAAACTGATACGAGTGATTGTTTTGATGGGAGCCTATTTCAGCACCAGCTGCAAAACACTAGAAATAAAATGTAAACAAAAAGAATTATAATACGATGAAGAAAAAACATCTCTTCCAACTAGTTCAGAGAGCAAATGTTAAAAACAGAACTTGTTCATTTTCCCATGAGAAAGGTATTCATTTGTTTAAGATTTTTTTTATTCATATTGGATACATAAGACCGCCCCCTTCCAAAGAAAAACTTTGTCAACTATCAAACTTACTTGTAGACACAAATCAAAATTTTCGCATTCTGCACAGTGAACCCGAATGCCCTGTATATCATCCTGACAGTTTGTACAATTATATTTTGTGAATAAATCTGCAATTGTAACCATTTTAACAATGTAAAATTAATTGAAACTATGTTAATTTTGCTGAATTGATGAAAAAAAAGCACTCTTACGCACCCGCCATATTGGCTTTTCAGGTTGATGAACACTGATGCCTATGTAGCGTATTTATAAAAATTTCTAGAGTTGTATTTCATTTGTAGACGCGTCGAAAATCAAAAACACGCGGCAGTGCGTTTTAAACATTTTCCACGTTGTTGTATTGTAGATTACATGCCATGCTTTGACGCGGAAATGTTTGCATCACTAAATGGATAGAAAAACTAAAAAAATATTTTAATCTCTGGTAAGTTTAATTTCTATGCTAAAACGTTAAAAAATTGCGTGGTTTTCTACCAAATTTAGTTGGTCGATTGTACTCTGAACCCTTTGCATATATTTTTTGTGCTTATGAAAGTAAATGTCAAATTGTTCTTTTCAAGTAATCTGACATTCACTTTTCAAAATATCAAAATGAATTCACAGCTACATAGCCGTCAGCTTTTCACTTTTGTTTGTATGTTATTTAAAAAACACGTGCTGAAGGAAGTGATCGCGCATTTTTACCGTTTGGCTTCGAGAATACACGTAGCAATATATATTGCGCCAATTGGCAATTTTGGTCGCTTTATACAAATTGAGACGTGTGGACGACAAAATGTCATGTGTAGCAATCCATTGCGCAATTATTGCTCTGGCAATTTTTTTCGCTAAGCAATTATTGCCAAGCAATTTTCTGTTGTTTTAGTATTTCTGCAATTTTAGCTTATTATATTCGCAACCCCTAGGAGGAAAACGTTAAATTGCTTTTTCACGTGTTATTCACTTAAAGCAATTAGCAATCCTTGGGCCACATTTCTGCCGACGTTTCTGCTTGTTCTCAGCAATAAAAATTGATACGTAAACAGGCAGCATAAATTACAAACCTTCCAGCCATTTTAACATTAGAGTGAAAACCGCTTATATACTTAGTTAAGTACAATTTTTTTAAGGAGAAACAAATTGGCGTTTTAAGTATTTAAAAAGCGCTAGATCTCGCCAAAAACCCGCTTGATTGATAACGCTGCTGACAGCCCTGTTTTCTGGCACCGTATAAATCAGCTGTTGGAATCCTTTCGGACTGATTTTCTGCAGGGTCTTAAGTTGACAGACTTTAAAAACAAATATTGTTTTATTAATTTGCCTTATGAAAATATAAAAATTATTAAAACCTGTTAATTCAATATACAGTTGAATATTAAATAACAATCTGAAAACCAAAAATGCAAACATACGTACATCATTTTTATTAGTGCATAGTTTAGCATGTACATATGTGTGTACATTGTTGAGCATTGAAAAAATTTGATTTTTCCTCGAAAAAAAATAGTATTAATACTTTTTAATAAAAATTTAAAAAATATGAAATGAAGTCATCCAAACATCGTACAACCCGCCTTTGTAGTTTGGCCGAAGATATGGGCATGCCACTGCCAGATGAAACACCGTATAAGGCAAAACTACATCATCTGTTTGCACAAATAGAAAAAGAGTTTGAATTGTTATACTTGGAAAATATAAGTTGTAAGTATTGCGTGGCCCTTCATAAATAAGCGTATATACGTATAAATACCTTAAATAATATCTACTCAAGAATACATTCGATACAAAAAGATGCCTAAACTTATCAAATATAAAGTGTACCCGTTCGGAAATAACGTCATGCTTCTGTAATATTAACTATATATTAATATTAGGGTAAAAATAAAAGTGCTTTCTTGTGTTTTAAAAACCAAATTTACTTAATTTTGTACCCAACAGGTACTGTATTATAGTTTTATTGATTCAGTTTACAACTTGTTGTGTGTACCAGTGATGAAAAATGAGAATTTCATGTGGGTATCAAAAAAATGTTTCGAGAGTTCTTTTTAACGGCAATAGTATAAACATATCTATATTCACTGTTTCACATTAATCCACAAAAAATAAATACAAAAAGTCTTATACCTATACATTTTAGGTGTTTTTAGTTAATTCAACAGTGAACCGAAACTGAACAATATATTTTTTTTTAAAATTTGAGTTTTGGTTTAAGTCCGTTAATGTCATCCAATCTTATTGTAAACATTTATTTTCAAAATCTGACCTTTAACCTGAAAAAATTGACGTTAGCCGCTTAAAAAATTAAATTTAAATTTTTTTCTTCATTGACTTGCATCTCTATGAAATATATTTTTTGCCCACCGTAAGTTATCAAGCATCAAGGTAAAAAGTTTATCAACAACTTTTTTTTTATACGCTATGCCAAAGAAATGTGTATATACATAAAAACTATAAGGTCCTTGTAACGCAAAACGATAAGAATAAATATTTTATTTTTATTCGTATATGAGCTTAAAACGGGAAAATTTAATTTCTTTATTTTAATAAATTTTTTAAACTCCAAATTGATAAAATCACATCCGTAACAGACTTTAAAAGGATATTTTAAAAAGTTTAAAGTGTATTTAAAATGGTCACTTATGTCACAATAGGATTGTTCTTTTCAGGCAGGGTTATGTTTAAAATTACTTATACTTGATTTTGATATCTTGCACTTGATGTATAACAACTCCCACTTCAAAGGTTATCAATATTGTACATTTCAAGTAGTTTAATTATCTCTTTTACCAATAACTATGTATTGTTTTATAATTAGTATGAAAATAAGGCCTCCTAATACGTTCAAATTATACATGTCAAAGGGCTAAAACGTTACATAAAATGTAACAAATGTTACCAACTGGCAATGCTGCTTGCATCACTCTAAGAATACGAGTATTTTCTTAAAAATATGAATCAACATGGGTACTTTTGCGAATCAAAAAATATGGGAGGTTTAAGTATGAGTGCGACGTACTACTATTGTTATTTAAGAACTATATTTATAAATCAACGTGGTTGAGAGTATGCGTACGTCAGCTCAGTTAAATTTCAATGACTTATACGCACTTATACTAAAATTTTATGAGTCACTGAATAGTAAGAAAACGACTTAAAACTGATCTCTGCTTTCTACTTCAATACGATAAAATATCCACCACGGTTCGTCTAAAAGCACACTTTGTCTAAAAAAATTCTTCACAAAAAGTGAGTATAAGGCACAATGTAAAAGCACAATGTAACTTCTTTCAAGAAGTCAAAATTAAAAAAAAAAATAATAAAAAGACAAAATTAAAAGTTATGATGATTTATTCATTTTTACAGGGTTTCCCCAACAAACTCAAAAAATAGAATTAGTTTAAGCGTGTTTAAACAATAAAAGCTTAAAAAATATAACAGTATTTTAATTTTACTTTAAAATTAAACTGTTTTTAAAAAATAGACCAACTTTGCGTTCGTAATTCGGTGCAATGATGAATTTCGCTGCTAAAAAAGTATTTTCATGTCGTTACGTAAAATCTGAAAGTCCGTAACTGACAACATGTTTGCTTAAATGATTATATATTTTTAGATAAGTTTTTATAAAGTTCTGTGATGTGATAGGTTTCTTAAAACAAAATTAAAAATAAAATAGAAATGAATAAATAAAAAAATTAATAAAAAAGTACACCTAGTAAACTGATCTACTAGCCTCCTTACAGTTGTTGCAAATAATCCAAAAAATTGGAAATACTAAGACATACATGTATAGTATAAAATATAAAAACAATAATAATATTAATTTATTTGGACCATTATTTTTTTTATTAACCCATCCTAATATACATATATACATTTCAGCATACATATCGCAATCTAAAGTGCAAAATAACGTATCATCAGATTTAAAAAGTTCACAAAACAGGCAAAAAAACAGTTTAACATGGAAATGTTTTAAGATATTAAAAAAAAAATCTAAACCTATATTGTAATAAAACAAAAAACATATATTTGATAAAAAATACATAGTCTGTCTTTTCTTTAATGAACCCATAATGTCTAAATTTGTTTGCCCATATTCATAAAAATTAACATAGGTTTATTAAAAGCTTATTCAATAGACATCTGTCAAATTAGCCCTTAATAAACCTACTTTAATTATTATGAATATAACCCTTAGGCACACACGCGTATAATGTAAAAATCGAAATCAATGTAAAATTAATTTTGAATATTTTGATAATACGTTGTTTTGCATTTATTCTTCATATGTATAGTATGCATGTACATACGTAAATATTTTGTTTTTTGTGTACATATGTATGTAGTACAAGAAAAATTAGAAAGTTACACCAATAAGGAGTCGTTACAATTACATGAACGTTCAACGTCTACAAACACAAGCAGTACTGCAGCAAATGCTGCCTTAGCTGTTATACCAACAATAGCACATGATGATACCGATAACATTGCCGGTCCCGGAACGGTCTTCTCTTCTGGCAGCAAAAGCTTAAAATCGAAGTTTACCTCCAGTGGAGGTAAGGTTAAAGCTAGTCATAAAATAAAAGCTCAAACTAGTCGCATTGTGTCTAGTTTCAAAGCCCAGTCGGTTGTGAGTACGGTTGTTCGTGAATTCTGTGGTCATAAAGATGGTGTTTGGCAAGTGGCTGCAAAAATTGGACAACCTATAATAGGTACAGCATCTGCAGATCATACCGCATGTATATGGGGCATAGACAGTGGGCGTTGCTTACTTCAATATACTGGACACGTTGGATCCGTGAATTCAATTAAATTCAATCAAAATCGTGATTTGGTACTGACTGGTAGTGGTGATGGTACAGCCCATATTTGGCAAGCTGCAGTTAACTGGGAGATTTCCAAGTAAGTAAAACATATTCATAAATGCATACCTATTTGATTAATTATTAACTTAGCTCATATGAGTAACGCAAAGTGCCATTACTTGACTGGTATTAGATAAAAAAAACACACCTTTACCCTCAACTTCACGATGAAGAAAAGTTTAAGCCGTTGCATTAAAAGTGCAAGAACATGAGTACGCAAAATGTATTATTAAAACTGGGGGCAATTACGGCATTCGAATCGAAATTTTACTCGATCGATCGAGTTGTCAATGCTTTTAATATAGGAATTCCTAATAAAAATTTTTAAATTTCGATTCGAATCGAATGATGTAATTTGCCCCCTGTATTTCGAACGTTTGATAATTGTACGTCTTGACGAGACAAATGCATGTCTAGACAAACGTCAAACTCAGTATATAAAAAACCCAGTATAAAAATACCGGATTTTTTTTTATTTGGATTTTGACATTTTTCTAGGCATGAATTTGTCTCGTCAAGACGTACAGTAATCATTCTTTTCTTTTTGTTAACCGTTTGTTTTCAGATATGTATATATTCGTATGTTTTTAATTTGTTTTTTTTAAGTATTAAAAAAACTAGAAACCAAGTTAAATAAAGAGGTTTCTAAGTTTTGGTTTTTAAAACTAAATATCGTTTTTATTTTAAGTTTTTCCATTTCAAACAAATAGAAAACGTTTTTTTTTATTCTGTACCAGGGACCCGATTAAAATCATTTCAAACCCAAATTTTTTTTCTAACTCAAAAAAGCAATCCATTTAAGTTAGAAAAATTAAATTTTTATGAGAGTTGTTGTGTATTTTCATCAAAAAGCCAAATATATAGTAGTGTTAAAAAAAAATATTTTAAATATTTTTTAACGATACTTATCAGCAAAACACAAATCTTTTTCAAACAATTTTTAACTATCTTTTACACAAACACATGTTTGTATGTGTAGGTATGCCCCTAAAAAATTTTGAAAATTTAAAAAAATAAGTATGTATTTTTATTTTGCCCAGGGCACACTCAACCAGGTAATATTAAGAGCCCAGCTGATTAAAATCAATTTGACATTTTCACGTTATAAAAATTTAATTTTATATGAAATTTTTAATTTTTTTGACATTCTACCGTTCAAACACAAAAAGAAAATGCAGAGGGCGAATTCGCCTTGGGATTATCTTGTTAAATGTGCCTTGGCCATAACCATAGAAATTAATTGAGCTTTGGTTTCTATGGCAACGGTTATGGTTATAGCGTTATGGTAAGTCACGTATAACTGAACCTTTAAAAC
This sequence comes from Melanophora roralis, assembly GCA_963583895.1. Classification (NCBI taxonomy): domain Eukaryota; kingdom Metazoa; phylum Arthropoda; class Insecta; order Diptera; family Rhinophoridae; genus Melanophora; species Melanophora roralis. Next base: position 32,174,417 of record OY757187.1, on the reverse strand, counting down.
GCGTGTAAGTTTTTACTGAGGAATGACCTATATTTCTTAGGGAAAAAAATTTAAACAATAATAGAATAAAAAGATCACTTTAATATATCTTTTCATTTTACGCTAGATTCATTTGAAAAATTTATACTTTATTTGAATGATATTCGAAGACTTGGGTAGGCATTTTTTTTTTTTGGAAAAAAACTATTTTTATAAAAGATATTTCAGTTTAAGGAACTTAAAGCTTTTTTCAAAAGTAAAACAAAAAGTGGGATGTATTTTATTTTTCTCTTTTTAAATAAACATGGAAAGCAAATAAGCCGTTATTCTCAGAATTACAATGTATGTATGTATAAACAACAATGCCTTATTTATTATTTGTAAACTTCTCCCTAAAAATAGTAAAATCTCATGAAGTGGTCTTAGAGTCTAGAGGTGGGCACAATTCGCGTTTTTTTTTGTGTCACGCGTAACTTACGCGTGGTTGTGATTCACGCGTATATGCGTGATCGCACAAAATGTCTATGTGTAAATTGCGCATGCATAATCATGCACGAATTTCTACTCACGAATTCATACATAATTTCAAAAAATGTTTTTTATAGTTTTACGTTTAAATTGCAATATATATTGTTTTTAATTTGATCATGAATGACCTCTTTGAGAAATCGGCAATAGTGGACATTACAAATTTAACACAGTCATGCCAATAACATTAAGTAAATAAAAATTTGATGGAAAACGTAAAGACCCGATGGAGTTTAATTTTCATTATTGTAAATAGTGTGTTAAGGGTGACGTAGGAGAGGTTGGATACCAAGCAACGGCTCTGATTGGCTTTAACCTGGCAAAGCCCAGACCAATCTTGGTCCCTCCTTCATCTCAACTGTGGATACTCACCTCCTCGTGGTGTCACCTGGGGTAGCTGCTTTTAATACCCATTAAAGGTAGTGAGCTAACGAGTGCCGCGCGTTCACCCTTAAGAACGATAAAATTGGGTTGAGGCGTCGGGTTAGTAACCCACCCTTGTAAAAACTTGCCTACTATGAAAAAACGAAGAAAAAGATTAACGGACCCCCCTAATGTTGACGACCCCCGCAAACGTTTAAAGGACCATGATTTGCGAATCTGCACCTGGAATGTCCGAACTCTATATAGAGAAGGTGCAGTGTACGCACTGGCGGATGTACTTGAAAAGTACAAGGCCGATATTACCGCCTTACAGGAAGTGCGATGGAATGGGAAAGGCATCACAACTACACCAAAAGGTGACGCACTGTATTATAGCTGCCATGAAACAAGACATGAGTTTGGCTGTGGATTCGTGGTTAGCCGGAGACTCAAACATCTTGTCTCCAGATTCACTCCGGTGGATGAGAGGCTAGCCGCAATTCGTATAAAAGCCAAATTCTTCAACATCAGTCTTATATGTGCCCATGCCCCGACCGAAGACAAGGACGAACAAACCAAAGATATATTTTACGAGCGCCTAGAGAGAGCATATGACCGCTGCCCCGACCATGACATTAAAATCGTCCTAGGGGATTTTAACGCAAAAATAGGAAGGGAAAATATCTTTGGTCCAACAGTCGGAAAATTTAGCCTCCACGAGGAAACATCCGATAACGGAATGAGGCTAGTAGACTTCGCCGCGGCAAAAAATATGGTAGTTAGCAGCACCAGATTTCGACATCTCGATATACATAAGGCCACGTGGCTGTCACCAGATCAAAACACGAGAAACCAGATTGATCATGTTGTGATAGACGGAAGGCATTCATCCAGTGTGTTAGACGTACGATCGATCCGAGGAGCGAACATCGATTCGGATCATTACCTTGTAGCAGCAAAGGTTCGCACCCGTCTGAATGTGGCGAGAAACGTACGATCTGACACAGCACGGAAGCTTGACGTCGGAAAGCTGCAGTCACAACAAACAGCAACGTCTTACTCCACTCGACTGACCCAACTGCTTGAAGAAAGCATTCCTTGTCCCGATAATGTTGCAGCGCAATGGCAAAGCATTGCCAACTCCATGGAAGAAGCTGCAATATCCGTACTTGGGTACCAGAAGCCTTCCCCAAAGAACCCATGGTACGACCAGGAGTGTCGTAATGCTACTGAAGCAAAAAATGCGGCATATAAGGCAACACTACAGTCAGTAGCAACGCGTCTTGCAAAGGAAAGGTATCGGGAGAAAAGGAGAGAGGAAAAACGTCTATTCCGCAGAAAGAAGAGAGAAATGGAAAGGCGTGAGTGTGAGCGTATCGAGATGTTCAGGAGCCAAAATGAAGTCCGAAAATTTTACCAAAGAGTAAAACACCAAACTGAAGGCTTTGGTACAGGCACATTCTCCTGCACAGATGAGGAAGGTAATCTGGTGACTGATACAGATAGTGTGCTAAGGACATGGAAAAATCATTTTTCACGCCTGTTGGTATCCGATAGTACCGATGATGAAGATACCACAGAACCAATCCCAGAAGACGGTATTGAGTGCATACCGCCTAGCCAGAATGAGGTCGAAATAGCAGTTACCCGGCTTAAGAATAATAAGGCAGCAGGAGCCGATGGGTTGCCAGCTGAACTATTTAAGACCGGAGGCGACACGCTGATAAGGTGTATGCATCAGCTTGTTCGTACAATCTGGCTAGAAGAACGCATACCCGAGGATTGGAACATCAGTGTTTTATGTCCTGTACATAAAAAAGGAGACAAGACAGTATGTGCCAATTACAGAGGAATAAGTCTCCTTCCCATTGGTTACAAAATACTATCCAGCGTATTGTGTGAAAGATTAAAACCAAAAGTCGACGAGATAATTGGGCCATATCAATGCGGCTTTAGACCTGGTAAATCCACCATCGACCAGATATACACATTACGCCAAATCCTGGAAAAGACCCAAGAAAGACAGATTGACACATACCATCTATTTGTCGACTACAAGGCCGCTTTCGACAGCCCCATACGTTCAAAGGTGTTTCAAGCTATGTCTGAGTTTGGTATCCCTGCAAAGCTTATACGACTCTGCAGGATGACTTTAACTAATACGCAATCCTCAGTTAAGATAGGCAAGAATATCTCTGAGCCTTTCAGTACCAAACGAGGTTTCAGACAAGGAGACAGCCTTTCGTGTGATCTTTTTAACATCCTCTTAGAAAAGGTTATACGAGACGCAAATGTGAACAGAACTGGCACACTATACACAAAACAGCAAATGTTACTTGCCTACGCCGACGATATCGACATCATGGGGCGAACATTGCGAGCAGTAACTTCCACCTTTGAAAAAGTCGAGAAAGAATCAGCCAAAGTGGGTCTGGCAGTAAATGCAGAAAAAACGAAGTTGATGGTATCAACGCACAAGACGTCCAGTAGACTTGGGCAGACAGTGGAAGTTGAAAACTACAACTTTGAAATAGTCAACGACTTTATCTACCTCGGCACCGCCATAGATAAAACAAACAACATCAGTTATGAAATAAAAAGAAGAACAATATTGGCCAATAGATGCTACTTTGGACTAAGTAAGCAGTTTAAAAGCAAAGCCACCTCCCGACAGACCAAAATCACCCTCTACAAGACACTGATACTACCCGTGCTTATATATGGTTCTGAAGCATGGGTACTTGCGAAAGCAGATGAGACAGTGCTTGGAGTGTTCGAGAGGAAAATTCTTCGAAAGATCTATGGACCGGTCTGCGTTGACGGAGAATACCGGTGTCGTATGAACCGCGAGCTGTATGAGCTGTTTGCCGACATTGACATAGTTACGCGTATAAAAATTCAACGTTTACGTTGGCTAGGTCATGTTGTGAGAATGAACGAAGATGCTCCAGCTAGGAAATCTTTTGAATGCGAACCTGGTGATGGATCACGCAGAAGGGGAAGACCGAAACTCCGATGGAGGGATCAAGTTGAAGAAGACATCTCGAAACTTGGTGTCAGAAATTGGAGAAGAAGCGCAGAAGATCGAAGCGAGTGGAAATCGATTCTACGTTCGGCTAATGGAACAAACGTTCTGTAATAGCCACTTAAGTAAGTAAGTAAATAGTGTGTTAAAAATAAAGTCTGAAATTTATAATGGTCTGAAAAAAAACACCTGCTAAATTAATAATTAATGGTAAAGGAATTTAAAAAAAATTGCAATTTAAAGACCATACTGTGCATACAAATTAATTTCATTTTAAATTAGCCAGGATATATGACAAAATTGATTGAACAGATATTTTTGAAGTTTTTTAGATGTAAAGCTCTAAAATTAAAACATTTAAAAAACTTTAAAAAAATAATATTAAACAAAAAGGCTTCAGTTTTAATCACTTTTTTGATTTTGTTTGATATACATAGGCCAAGCACAGTTGAAAGTGCTGATTTAGAAAGACAATAATTTTTTAGACATTTTTAATGAAAAATTATATGTTTGTATTACATAACAGTTAAAAAGTTGTTTTTAAAAATTTTATCTCAAAGTCTAAATGAAATTAAATTTTTTATGAAGAAAAATAATTTGAAAATAATTTGAAAGTATTAATATATTTAAAAGATTTTTAATAAAGATATCTATTTCGTTTATTGATTAAAATCAATATTATTAAGAACGTTAAAATATATAATTTTAGTTCATTATTAAAAACGCTTAAAAGTTTGAAAAAAATAAATACATTTTACACAAAATTTAATAAAGCAACCAGGTTGGAAAAGGTTTTAACTTGAAATGCAAATCAGCCTTGGACTCAGGCAAACTATATAAAAATGTCCGTTCACTTTGTTTTAAATATTTATGATTTTTAATAATAAACGGACACATATTAAACGCTATTTTAACTTTTATTTGAATAGAAGAAGGGCTTTCTTATTTTTATTTACTAGACAAGCCCGGTCCACATTTGTGGATTATGGGTGTTTCCAGCGGAAGGTCTACCCAAAAAACTATTTGATCTTCTTATTTTATACATTACGTCTTAAAAAATTAGTTTTAGTGCGCTAATTATAAAAGTTGTAAAACTGGTATAAAGTGTATCGTAAAGAACTACAAGAATTTGGTTCCGGTAACTTTTAAAAAGTTACATTTAAAAATCAGACGTTAAATATTTTAAAAATAGAATAAGTTCAATTTTCAACTGAGATTAGACAAAAATATTACAAATGAAAACAGACATGTTATTACACTAAACATATGAGTCTTAGTTGTGAAGCTCAGATGATAACTCAGGTAATGTAAATATAGCTTAAGAGAATTAAAAAGGGGTCAAAGGAAAAATAAGTAATCTGCTATCTTCTAAACTATGTGTAATGAAAATAATTTCAACAATAGGTGTGTTCATTTACAGAAAATTATCACTTATTTTCGATAATTATTACTAGTAAGTGTTCACGTACACAAAAAATTAGCAGAGAGCCAAAAAAGAGCGTAATATGTTTAGAAACAAAAATGTTTCTGATAATTTCTGCTAGTAAAAATTTTACTATCAGAAATTATTCAAACAGTCTTTCTGTCATTATGCTTTGAAAAAAAATTTAAGTTTTAAATTTTTATAAGTTTACAATAACAAAATACATTTGCTTGCAAGTTTTCACTGTAAAAGTGTTCATTTACTTTTAAATATTTTTGAGAGCAATTTTGATAATATTTCTTTTTACTGTCTCGTTGCTAGTAATTACTGGAAAGTTATTGAACACAACTAATATAGTGCCTAATTGAAGTATTTAAGCTTCTCATTTTTATACATTTAATTTGACAGGGTTGCGTATGAGTTATATTTTTATTAATTTTATCAAACATACGCAACGGTTATAAAAGTATACAGACATTACATATTTGATAGCGGTACTATAGGTGTGTTCATTTACAGAAAATTATCACTTATTTTCGATAATTATTACTAGTAAGTGTTCACGTACACAAAAAATTAGCAGCTAGAGAGCCAAAAAAGAGCGTAATATGTTTAGAAACAAAAACGTTTCTGATAATTTCTGCTAGTAAAAATTTTACTATCAGAAACAATTCAGTCTTTCTGTCATAATAGTTGTGTTCAATAACTTTCCAGTAATTACTAGCCACGAGAGAGTAAAAAGAAATGTTTTCAAAATTGCTCTCAAAAATATTTAAAAGTAAATGAACACTTTTACAGTCAAAACTTGCAAGCAAATGTATTTTGTTATTGTAAACTTATAAAAATTTAAAACTAAAATTTTTTTTCAAAGCATAATGACAGAAAGACTGTTTGAATAATTTCTGATAGTAAAATTTTTACTAAATCGATTTTCTTTAGTTTCCTTTTGTAACGCAGTGATTATTTCTAACACTTAAATTTTTTATTTTAATATTTTTTTTTTTCAAAAATTCGATTTTAGTTCTTCTTTATATAGCATTCACTGAGAGTTGATAGCTTTGAACAGCTGTTCAACTTTATACGTTAAAGCGAACAAGAGTCGCAAAATAGCTCTGGCGAGGTAAAGAGCTCGCGCGTCGTTGGTCATTATTTTTTAAGGGCAACCAGGCCGTCCCTTTTTATCGCACTTTAAGAATTTTGCGTCTCACTCGCGCATGTGAGGACTTGTTTGGCGTCACATAACTGTACTGTGATACAGTTATCGGAGGCTTTTATGATTGTCTGCATGCAAAAAAAAACATTTTTTAATATATGTAGGGGAACCAACAAACTCCAAAATAATTACACATTTTGATAACATGGAGGATAACCACTAAACTCAAATATAAAAAAAAAACTACGTGCAATACATTAAACAAATAGCTTGATAAAAAACAAAGAATCCAGGCCGTCACAGTTCCTATTCAAAGGCATAGGTCGACTGTGTTCGCTTGTCTGGATCAACGTGGGACACCCTGGCACTTTGGTTATTTACCTTTGTCATTAAACTTTAAGCTTTAAAGTTAAAAAAAAAAAATAAGAAGAACAAAAATTTTACGTAAAATTTAGGTTTAATTTCAATTCTTTTTCACGACATGCGTGATTATATTTTTTCATAAAACATTGAGTTTTTTTTAGAAAACGCAGCCTTTTAAGTATTTTTTTTTCTTAGTATTTAAGCATATAATTTTAATTTTTAAAAATATTTTTTTTTTTGATTTTGTACGGCACATTTTATGTGCGTAAACGCTTTTAGGGCCACGTTTTTGGTTGTTATTCATAGCAATATTTTTAAAGCGCAGATTATGGCCCTATGGGCAAATATTTTAAATAAATAAGTACATACTTACATATCTTTAATACAAAATATTATTCGGTACTTGTTTGGGATTTTTTTACCATATACGCCTTTTATTTCTTACTCTAGGAAGGGGCATTCTTCTGAAGAAGAACTTGATGACAGCGATGGTCAGGCAGAAGATCGTGATCGTGTTGATACATTGCGAACACCTCTCTGTGAATTTACTGGTTCTGGCGGGCATTTGTCAGTTGTTGTAGCTGCCGACTGGTTGCCTAATATGGATCAAATAATAACCGGTAGTTGGGATCGTACAGCTATTTTGTGGGACGTCGAAACTAGAGAACCTTTACAACCTCTAACTGGACACGATCATGAATTGACGCATGTGTCAGCACATCCGACGCAACGATTAGTTGTTACAGCGTCAAGAGACACTACTTTTCGCTTATGGGATTTTAGAGATCCAATACCGGGTGTATCAGTATTTCAAGGTCACACAGAGTAAGCTAAAATATCAGTTAAGAAAAAACATACATATATAAACTATATCTTTACAAGGAGTGTCACTTCAACCGTTTTCACCAAAGACGACAAAGTGGTATCGGGCTCCGATGACCGCACAGTTAAGGTTTGGGAATTGCGTAATATGCGTTCTGCTTTAACCACTATACGCACTGATGCCTCAGTAAATCGTTTAGCTGTTTCAAGCGCTGGTATAATAGCAATTCCTCATGATAACAGACAAATACGTTTATTTGATTTGAATGGTCAGAGAGTGGCACGTTTGCCTCGTACTAGCAGACAAGTACGTGTAAAGTATTTTGTTTTGTATACAATCAAGTAATTATTAACTTTTCAAATTAGGGTCATCGACGTATGGTATCTTCAGTAGCTTGGGCTGAAGAACCCCTGTTAAATTGCGATCTTTTTTCTTGTGGATTTGATCGTAGAGTATTTGGCTGGTCCATTATCTTACCAAAGGACAATTGAAAACATATGTATATATATATCATTAAATTATTATTATAATGCTACTATTTGTTATAAAAAAGAATCGAAACTGTCTTAATTAATAAATGTTTAAATTGTCTTATATATGTATATCCATAAATTTCTCATATACTTATGTACATACACATGTATCTTTTTCTAATAGCTTTAATAAAAGTATTCTCATTTAATATAGTTTTTAAATAGTTTTTTTTTTAATTTATTTAGTAATATGCTTAAAGTATTGCGTATAAACATATCCTTTACCTTTTTTGGGTTTCGAATTTAATGGCCACCTATTAGATTATACTGCCAGGGTATCCCTCGTTGATTTAGGGTAAAACCTCCAAACGAACTATATCTTCATACAGGAAGCTGGAAATCCCCGAACACAATATTTTCTTATCACCGTCTTAATGGTCTTAACCAGAGTTCAATCACAGTTTTAATGGTCTTCACCAGAGTTCAATCACACCTTTAATAGTCTTCACCAGTTCGACTTCCAGTCGACCTACATATATATATATCTTCATAAAGGAAGCTGGAACTCACGAATATATATATTAATTTAGAGTATTAATGGACTTCTCTAGGTTATTACTCTTTAAAGTATAGTGGACTTCTACGTACATATTATTTATTTAGCCTTCAGTATCAATGGACATCTCCAGGTCAATCTCTTTTTCTTCTTGTATATATTAGGTATTTTTAACAAATATTATTTTTATTTTCTTCCAGCACCACACTTTCGCACCGGCTTCGATTTTTTCTTGCAGGTCAGGTCAATATACATACACATACATACATATATACATTCAAAATCAAAAACAGTACAAACAATAATTTAAACCAATGATCGGCAAATCCCCACACGCGTATGCGTGCACTCTGAGCATTGAAGAGAGTAAGACGACCAGTGTGACCCGTTTGGCTTTTCAAAATGTTTAATAGTCAAATTTTTAAATTACATTCAATGTTTTTCACTATAAAAAAAAATAATTAAAAGCAAAATCAAAAATAAGCTAAAAAAATAAACATGTCAAGGATCTTATCCGCATAAAATATTGTTAATATACAACAAATATCTATAAGGTTATGCAAAACTAAGTATAATGGCATAATTATTTCGCATTTATGAAACTTTTACTTTAACGTAACATAATTTTTAATATTACTTTCCAAAACTTTTAAAATGCAATTCTATCATATTTTAAACTTTCAACTATGGTCACGCTAGTTCCCTAAGAGACAAATAATTACGCTCAAAAACAAACAACCAGCGCAATCAAAATATAAGAATGTATGCGTGTCCCGATCACTAATTTAAACTTTGTCACAACAAACACGAATGCATGTGCTTTAACATATCAAATGATAAACCAAACAGTTATACGAACGGTACATTTAAACAATGTGAGTGAGACACACATCTTTCAAAGTCAAAACACTAACAACAAGCCTGACTGCCCTTAAAAAATAATGGCAAAGTCGCGAGCGATGCTCATCTACTCAGAGCTGAAATGTTAGTCGGTGGCTAAAATATGACTGATACTTCAGCTTTGATCTTCAATTCAGAAGGACTAGAAAACCTGTGCTGCTATGTGAATGTTATAAATATCCTTAAATGCAGTTAATTAACCCCAAGTTCGTAGTAGTCCAAAAAAAAAATTTTTTTTTAAGAAAACACATAGAAAATGCTCCCTCGAATACTATTTCTGATATCGTATTACTTTTGCGTTTTTTAAGCGCTTATTAATTTTTTAGAGATTAAATATGGCTGTTACTAAAAACTCAGATCAAGATTTGGAAAATTGAAAAATGAAAAAATACCAAGTAATTGATCAAAAAAATGTACGGTAAAATTCAATATTTAGGTATCTATGCACCCTAATTCCTCCTTTACAAATAGTCTTTTTAGGAAAATTTACATAATTCGAATAAAATTAAAAAAAATATATTTGTACCTTTGATGACGGAGCAGTTATTATTTAAAAAATGCAGTTACCCATTTAAAATAAACTTTTTGGCCAAAAACTATGACGCCAAAAATTACATCCAAATTTAATTATTAGCCCCCTTACCAAAAGGTATTTTTTTGTCATAGCGATCTCATTACCGTGTAACCTATGAAACAATAAGAGCCCATTGCACGACTTCAAAAAAATTTCACTGGGCTAGATTCAGAGAGCCAACCTAGTGGTTGATATTACCGTGTGAACATGCTATAAAGCGTATTTAAAAAAAACATTTCACCTTTACAATAATAAACTTTTGCAGATTTTGTCGCAATATCCCAATTACTTTCCATTTTAAGTATATCATTTTCTGTTTCTCTTGTAAACGTATGAAAAGTGGTGTTACGTTATTTCGCATTTTATATGACGATATATGTGTAGTGTATTGTGTATAGTAAGTGTTTGCTAAAATACATTGCTTACTGCCAACAAAATTCAGTAAAAATTGGGTTGGTTTTTTTTATTTAAAAAAATAGTTACTACGAATTCGTTTTGATTAAAAACCTCGCAAAAGCGAAACAAAGTTTTGAAAGTTTTTAATTTCGTTTAATCGATTTCAATCTAACACATGTTGAGAAAGTAAAAAAAAATTGAGCATTTGAATTAATACACATGCTTATATTTTATTTGTACAATTAAGCTTCCAGCTATATATGTATGCTTGTATATTATTTTTAAAAATACAATTTTGTTTGTCTTAACTGTGTTTCTTAATTAATTTATTATTTTTTTAATTACTTATAAACAGTCTTATTTATGCAACAATTATAGGAAAACTCTATTATAAAGTACTTAGCATAAACATTAAAAATAACGAGTAAAAAAGAAGTATTGTATACAAATTAAATAAATACTAACATTTAAAAATAATTTAACTTCCTAAACAGGAAATAGTTTCGTTGTTGGTAAAAGATACTTTAACCAAACGCTGAAAGCTGGTGGGCAGTGCTAATAAGCGGTTTAATGTAGAAGATGAGGAATACGATGAAGTAGAAGAACTGGACGAGCTAGTTTCACTGAAATTATTAACAAAATAAAGAATAGTCATTAATTTGCATATGTTTAAGGCTGAATTTAATATACCTCATCGGCGTCAACTTTTTGACATCCCATACTCTAAGGATACCATCATGGCAACCGGATGCCAAATATCTGCCGTTAGAACTCCAAGCTATGCTTTTTACCACGGCAGTGTGATCTTTTAGTTCGTTTAGCTGAGAACCAGCAGCTAAATCGAATATGCGTATTTTGGATTCCTCACCTCCGGCTGCCAACATTTTGCCATCGGGACTAAAACAAATACTATTAACAGGTTGTTTACAGTCTGAGAACACTCTCATCAGTTTCCCACTAGTAACACACCACAAACGCACTGATGTATCTGCTGAGCCAGTAGCAATATAATTTCCATTGGGATGAAAAGATATACACTAAAATTTAAACAATTTTTATTTTAAAATCATTTTAAAGATTTTTTAAAATGTATTTGTTTTACTTCAACATCTTGTGTATGACCAACATAGGTGATAAGAGGAAATTCTTTTTCTAAAGACCACAGCCGTGCCGTCAAATCTTTAGATCCAGTCGCTGCATACATACCAACTGGACTTTCATCTATACACCAAATTGGATACCGATGCCCTCTATATATACCGCCACAATTTAGGTTTTCAGCTCTCCAACAACGCATGCAACCATCTTTAGAACTACTTAATATAAGAGGGTAATGACTTGAAAATTTTACATCGGTTATGCCTGAACCATGACCACGTAAACTCACACCGCCGTAGGAGTTACTTAAAAAAGGGCACAAATAAAAATATATTAATTTTTCAAAAAAAAAAAAAAAAAAAAAAAATAAGTACTTACTATGAGTTGTCGTTATATTTTTTTTCATAGTATTTTTCTTTTAAATATTCCTCATGGAGGTCTTTGGTTGAATGCTGGCACTTAATATCTTCTTCAGTTTCATCCTCATCCTCTTCAACCAAGTTATTTATTTCCCAAAGGCAGTGCGACGAGAAAAACCTTTTATATAAATTTTTCCCCCGCGTACTGTGTTGACTCATTTGCCATAACTTAATAAGGGAATTATTGAAGCCTGCGACTAAATGGCATTCCTGCGGATCTAGTGCTGCGGAAGTTAAACTAAAAAAAAATTGTTAGTTAAAATTTAATATTTAATTGTTTTTTTTTATCTGTGTCAGCTTTAAATAGTGCACATTTATGGGTCTACTATAAATTTTTATTAAGGCTTTTAAAAATAAAAAATATATTTTAGAAAAGCTTGATACTTGCATATAAATAAATCTCTTAAAACAATGATTAAACGTGAATTTATTTATCAATAGCAATGGTAGATTAAAAGGCAGAAATTTCTGAACATATTTCATTAAAACATAGTGTTAAGGTACTCTTGTATCTCTGTTAAAGCTTAAATTATACGTGACGTAACCGTAATCCCACAGATATAACCTTTGAAAATCCAATTGGTTTCCAATTGGATTCAGTTGAATTTATAGTTATGGTTATGGTGTTACGGTCAAATCACGTATAATTTAAACTTTACATAAAGGATACATATTTATATAAAAAGTTACTCACTAAAATAAAAATAAAGCCAAAACACTACATCTTAGTCACATACATAAATCATACTTTAAGACAAAAACAGTAATATTAAACAATCTGAACAAAATTGAATATGGAAAATTCCTTGTAAAACGGCCCAAAAAAGGAAATTCAATTTATTTATTTAAAAAAACTCAATAGATTTACATCTGAAAAGGAAAAAGATAATCGTCACATTCATCACACCGTCACATTTTCTAAAAGGCTTTCCCCAAAGCAAAAATTGTTCTTTGTAGAAATAAAGTATCAAATACTAATAAAAGCACTTTTAACTGCAGTGCCCATTGTGTGCAAAAATCTTGTTTTTGAAGTCTTCTTATAATTTGACGTTTAAAACACACATAGCATTTTTTTATACTAAAATTTAGAATAGTTATAAGCTAAAATGGTAGTAAAATGGTCACAATGGAAATGCTCATATACAATAAGGGAACAGAGTTACTGGAATTAAAATAATGTAATTAATCCTAATCAGACTCACCCCTGAGTTCTATCAGCTATTCTAACAATACGCGGAAATTCAATAGAATTTTTCAAAATTTTTTCTCTAGATTCTTTAATAGTTTTAAGACATTGTTTAACATTGTAAACAGTGTCTTTAAAACCATTGGACGCACCACATTCTAGAGAATCTACTTTTGACTTTATTGTACTTTCAGGTTGCTCTTGTGCAGCTCCTTTTCTTGATGATTTGTCTGAAGATGATGGATGGGATTTCATTTTGGTCGTGGAAGGTAGCTCCATTTCATCGCCATAATCTAAAGGTTCTTTGGGAGGCATAAATAAATTTTCTTCTGTATGTTGACTTATTTCGTGCTCCATTATGTGTATGTGTATCCAAGTGTTAAGTAAATTAAGTATCAGAACATGACCTCTTTTTTCTAAAAATCGCCGGAGTATGTTAACTACGTTTTCACAGGTATGAATTTCATGTTTAGCTGAACGGAACTGTGCTACATCTGGATCTGATTCTAAAATGTCAAGTTTTTGGCAGGCAGAGATTTTTTGAAGTAGTCTAATAAAAAAATCCAACTCTGGATCTTCTTCAACAAAAGCTTCTCTGGCAAAACGTATATTTAAATGTTGCCAACCCGATTCCAAACTTCCATCATTTGAGGCAACAGAGCAGCCATTTATTTTGGTGGGGAATGGCGCTTCGTAGGTTTCGACAGGTGCAACTAAATGGGCATGTTTACGCAAAAAATCAACGGCAGTTTTCGTTTCTCGACCTTTTATTAGTTCTATGTACAAGTGCGCTAACATGGGAGCATAAAAACGCTTTAATTCGCTACGTACTTCTTTCGTTTGAGATTCTACAAACTGCGAAAATCTGTAAAACATATTAATTAAAATAACTACAAACACTTTCTGTTTAGAGCTTTAGTAAGTTAAGTTAACCTTGAAAACTGTTGATCCACCATATGATAGTTGTTGGTTAGGCACAGCACATTGGAAAAGACAAAAGAATTGCCGCCATGCAAATCACTTTCAAGCATTTTTTGCAAAACAAAGTTTTTTCTATTTTGTAAGAGCACCAAATCAGACTTTCGAAATTTTTCACTTCCCTGCAAATCACATTTAAAACATATAACTAAATTAAATTATAATCCATAAAAGCTAGCTCCTTTCTGTTACTTGCCACAAAATTTTTTTGCTTCAGGTACATGCCAACTGCAGTCCGCAAAATATCGTTTTTTGATTTCTTTGATTTGCTGCCACTACACAAGTGACTAGATGTATGATGATTACTTGGAACACTCATTTGTTAAAAATGATTTAACACTAAATCTTGTCAATTTTTATTTATTATTTTTGTTTATAAATTGTAATTCCTTTTTTTGCACAAATTCCGTCTGTTCAACAAAAACAGAGATATATTATTAGTTTATATTTTCCCGCTAGGTGTCGCAATACTTTGTTCACATATGTTTTGAAATTGTGTTATAATAGCATGGTATGTTTATATCATATATAGATTGGTTCCCATTCTCAGCTCTTGGAACCTAGTTTAAAAAATATTTTTATTTTATTTACCTATCCGAGTCCGATTTTTTGTGATAATAAAGCAAAACATTTTTTTACATAATTCGTTATGTATGTAGTCGATTTAAAAGTCCAAACTGAATTTGTTAAAATTTTAAGAAAGCATAAATTTTTACATATACTGAAAATTTTAACAGATTTAATAGTTCAAATCGAATTTTTTCTAATGTTAAGAAATAATAAATTTTAGCATTTGCTGAACACTTGTTTGCCGCATAAGCCTAAGGAAATGCATATCAACACAGCAAATAAGAAATAATGCGACGGTTTTCAAGGAGAATAACTTTTAACTATTATTATTATATACAAGTTGAGCCCAAATTTAATACTTAATTTTTATTATGATGATTTTTTCTTGCTAGCTGAGATAAGAGCTACATTTTCTAGTAAGCGCTCTATTAATGATAATTAAGTGTTTCCTGTAAACCAATTTATTTATACAGCCCTGCAGAAAACAGGACTAGTCCATACATGCGTGTATCTGTGAGTGATCTGCACACGAATACATTCGTTTTGTTTGTGTTGGTTGTTTGTTTTTGAGCATAATCATGGTACATGAGCATAATTATTTGTTTCTTGTTGGACGGGGTGATCATAGCGAAATTATTTTTCATACTACCTAGTTTTGCATAATCTAATAGATATTTTTTTAATATTGACAATATTATATGCGAATAATAGCTTTGACATGTTTATTACTTAGCTTATATCTAATTTTGCTTTAATTAGTTTTGTATAATGAAAATGAAGACACGCAGATATAAGTCAAACCAAGTAATTTAAAAATTTGTACATTAAACATTTTGAAAATTCTAGCTGGTAGCACTGGTCGTCTGGCACAGAGACTGCAAAACCTATTTCTTTATTCTTACTGTCTTTAATACTCAGTTACCACCCACACACTTGTGGGGGTTTGCCGATCATTGATTTAAATCAAAGTGAATTGAAATTCGAACACAGGATTTTTTTATCTGAAAAACAGCTTTTTAAATTTTAAAGTGCCTTTATATGTTTATTGAAACTCCTACATAATTTTCTTTAGGTATCTTTAAATTTGACAGCGCTGTTAAATTTTTACTAAATTCAAGCTGTTACTTATCCTTATGCAATAAAATTTTTAAACTACATTTAAGAAAATTACAAAATATAGCTCAAGGTTGACTGGATAGGGGCTGTAACTGATTAGTTGACACATTTTTCACTATGATATAAACTATCTTTAAAATGGCAGTTTGGAATGTCACACGCAATTGCATATGGATTGCAAAAGTAAAGAGTCATGTAATATACATCTCGTGTGAAACAACACTTTAAGAGAATTTATAAAAAACTGGTATTACGTAGCGGCCAGGCGTTAAATTTTTGCCTTTCAAGTTGCAATACACTTCAACATTTTTACTAACCCACTCAAACTTTTCGTACTTGAAAGCAACTTGATTATCATTTTTTTCCCATTCCAGTCGCCTTTCAACTTGATGGTCAACTTAACAGCTGATTATAGTTATTTTTCTTAAATTTTTGTTTTTTCACGCAAAAATTTGTATAAACTGCTGACTGGCTTTGGCTTGTTCCTCTGGTACGGAAGAATTTTTGGGTAAAATTTTGTTTTTTAATTTAATTAGCAGTATTAACAACATTTTTTATTACGTTTATGTAATTACATTGCTAAAATGTTATTAGAGTTTTTGATAAAGTGAACAATTTATTTCCAAAATATATTATTATTACTCTCGTTGTTAACATTATTTTATTATTCTATTTTTAACTTCATATGCTCATATCCATAATGCATAATTGTCAAGTAAGTCCCTAATAAACCTACTATAATTATTTTAAATATGGGCATTAGTCTTTTATAATATAGAGTCTGTAGGTTGCTGTCTAAAATCTTTCGTGTTCCGTATGATATATCAGATAACTTAACCAACTTTCATCTTCCTTATAATATTAATTATATTGTACTGCAGTCTTTGTAACTGTCTTCCCGCGTGACTCTTGGCATTGTGATGCAAACTGATAGTTTTCGAAATCGGACTTAAAAGCAAGCTATCAAAATGTTTGTGTAACGACTGTTAAAAATATAAGATTGGCGCTTGACTTAAAACCAGTATTCTAGCTTAGGAATCAAAACACGATTTTAATTTTTAAAACTTTGAAATATCTTTAAGGCATTATAAAATCCGATTTCGATAGCTATCGGTTTCCATGACAACCCTGTATATTTTGAGTACAGGAGCCCAAACAATATGCCTTGTTTTCATGTTAATAATTTTTAACAAATTTTGGCATCACTGATATACTTACTACATTAGGTATGTTCCAGATGATGCACAGACATGCACCAACTTACCCAAAGTTGCACAAATTTACCTAAAAAGCGTTCCAGACATGGCGCAATAATGCACCAGGTGGTGATTATACGACAACAAAATTGTGGTGAATAAAAGTTTCGTTTTCGTTGGCTCAGGTGTCAAAAAAGATATGTAAAAGTAAACAACTTTGACAACCCAGCCACGATTTATGCATGAAAAAAGTAGATCAGCTTTGCTTGTAACACTCCCTGATCAACATAATTTCACCATTGTTCCAGATAACATGAATGCGTGAGAGAGTGCCCATGAGAAAGCGCTCATGAGAGAGCGCTCATGAGAGAGTAATTTTAGTTCTCCTAATGAGCAGAGTTACTAATCAGGTAATCTCGTCCCTGCAACAACTACAAATAAGTAAAAAAATTTTCATCCAAAAATATTAAAAAGGTGAACAATTTATCTTTAAAAGAAAAATATTATAAACTTCTTGCAAATTTTTCGAAAATGTATGTATTTGTGTTGTGTTTTTAAAATAAATTTGCATAGCCAAAAATATTTTGTATTTATTATATTTACCATATGTTCTTACAAGTGATACATATGTTTTTGTTATAACCTACATGGGTTGAAAATTAAAAATTATGCAGCATCAATTACAATATTACATTTTCCTGTTCCAGAAAATCGGTAATAATAGGTAAGTTTATTAGTCTGTTTTTACTCTCATATGTATAAACTTTTTTTTTCTAATTTTTATTATTAAATCTTCGCCTTTGGCGAACAAACAATAAGTACAAACATGCCCAGAATTACTTGGAACACACCTATTATGTGTCAAGGTGCATTGGACAACTGTAATCAGCTGACTTTGACTTCCGCCATATGTTGTCTACACAGCTTTGCAAATGTTTTTTGTAATATAGTTGTTGTGAATTCTGTGTGTATGATTGATAGCAATTTTTTTGATAACTTGGTCAGAATTTAGCAACACCAAAATACATGCTAATATATATATAAAAAAGTTGTTGTTGTAGGGACGATGCCACCTTATTATTCCACAATGACTTTGTGCATGGTAATTGTACCATGATTTTATGTAAAACAGCTGTTTCCCCTACTATTTTAGTTGTTGATTAATTATTTTAATATCGGTTATGTGCGTGTAATGTGTTGCAGTTGTTGTTAACTTAAATTCTTGTATTGCCAAAAAAAGAACCACAAACAAATTAAAAAGTAATAACATATATAAGAACGTATAAAATGTCATCGGAAAAATATCTTGAAGAATTCTGCGATATAATTGATACTTATGGCGGAAGAGATAAGGTAAAGTAAACAAATTACTACCTAAACATTTATGTAGATTTTTAACAAACGTAATTAAATTTTGACCAAATTATAAAGTTTAAAGAATATTTTACTTTTTTTAAATTGCATTGTTGGCACATTTTTTCATAAAGGAAGTACATTTGAAAATACTAAATATTTCTATGTGTGTTTATAAAAAAACTGGTAGTTGTTCGACTACTATCGGTTGCAAGCTGCCTTTATCTAAGGTGGTGTTATTTCGTCAGCTGATTATTGTTATATTTGCTTTACCTCAACACCTAGACGTCAAAAGCCGAACAATTTACGCTTGTTTGCTTGTGTGCAAGGCGAATTCATACAAGGTGGACGCAGGCGAAAAATTCGTACCTAAAATGTCAAACACAAATATGGCATCATTGAAAAAAAAAACAAATTATTTGTATATGGCATCATTAAAAAAACACATTATTTGCAGAAGAAAAACGTGAATAAAATTAATTTTACAGTGTTTTTTTTTGCACAAAGCACAAGAACGCATCATTTGATTTTACTATTTGTTAATTATGAACACTTTTTAAAATTTTTAGTTTAATAATCTAACCGACGCGTAATTTTTTTTTAAATCAAGAAGAAGCACATAGACAAACTTTTGACACATTGTGAGGAAAATTGCACGAGCAAAAATAGTCAGCTGATCTGTCGAGACCACCTTCTCTATGAATTCGCCTTGCTTGTGTGTTTGCAATTTTTGACGTCAAGGTTATCCAAATGGCATATGGTTGTTGCTCTTGTATATATACAAGGCGAATTCATAGAGAAGATGGTCTTGACAGATCAGCTGACTATTTTTGCTCGTGCAATTTTCCTCACAATGTGTCAAAAGTTTGTCTATGTGCTTTTTCTTAATTTAAAAAAAATTACGCGTCGGTTAGATTATTAAACTTAAAATTTAAAAAAAATGTTCTTAATTAACGAATAGTAAAACCAAATAATGCGTTCTTGTGCTTTGTGCAAAAAAAAACACTGTAAAATTAATTTTATTCACGTTTTTCTTCCGCAAATAATTTGTGGTTTTTGTTTTAATGATGCCATATACAAATAATTTGTGTTTTTTTTTCAATGATGCCATATTTGTGTTTGACATTATAGGTACGAATTTTTCGCCTGCGCCCACCTTGTATGAATTCGCCTTGGTATATATAGTACTTAAGGTGCTTTCGCACATTACTTGTCAAATTTTGCAGTGCGAAATTGATATCTGCCGTCTGAACGCGTTTAAACATTGCATATGTTAAACACATATGTAAATGTCATATGACAAATTTGTAATTAGAGCGTTCTCTACAGCGTTGCCGTTTGGTTACATTTGTTACATTTTATGTAACTTTTTGACCATCTACGTAACATGTATATTTTTGACGGTTTTAGTCAAATTTTCGTAACTTTTTATACTAGTCGTACAACAATATATATATTTTTTGTGTAGGAGATATTTTTTAGGTCTTTTTATGTACATTATTATATAAAAAGACATTACTAAATCATAAGAAGTAGTTTTGGACATGGAACAATCTGAAATAAGGAGCTTCGTTTTGACGGGTGTGGCCATTTTCTTCACGTTTTGTTAAGAATCAAACATTTTAAATTCTACATTATAAAAAAAGGGTAATGACTCCTTAGGATGGAAGAAAAACAATATTTAAAAAAATTTAATATATTTTTTAATGATAAAAATTTTTTTTGTTTCAGTGGTTTTGATTTAGCTGCCTTATGTTTAGATGCACTTTTGACTTATCTACACAAAGTTGTTTATCTGCATTACTCTTCTTCCAAAGCCCAAATTCAATTTTTAAGTGCTATTCTATACCTACGTTTTTAAAATAATTGCCCCAATTTCTGGCATTCTAAAACAATTAAAGAGAAACATCTACGTTAGCTACACTTTGATTTAACTTCGCAAAATTTTTTTCGTCGAAGTGGTTTTTCAAGTGTACTTTGTATGCTTGCACATTTACCATATTTGTTGGCAGCATTAATATTAACATAATAAAACATCAATTACAACTGTACAGGTTAAAAGCTATAGTAGCCCTTCTTCGGCACATCGCGGCACGTTTGCCAGCACTCCCCCGCTCTTTTCTTTCGCCCAATACAGTAATCATTGTTGAAAGTCCTTTCAAAATGGGGCAAGTTTTGAGAAGAGTCCCCTTACTTATTTTTTTTTTTGAATATTTGAATACCTTTGAAAACAGCTTACATTTGAAAACTAAGCAAGTATGATAAGTACATTTAGGGGTACAGCACTTTTTACTTAACAAACATTTTTCAAAGTTAACTATCTAATTCAATGAATTTTATAAAAATATGTTTTGCAAAAACAAAGTTCTTTCTTTATGATTTAGCTTTTTTCCTTTACGTAACTTACGATGAAAAAATGTAACTTTTTAAAAGAAAAAATGTATCTTTTTGCTAGCTACCCTGGCAACGCTGGTTCTCTATTTTCATCTGACAAAGCATTTGTCATCAGCTGTTTTTAGAATAACAACAAGGAGAAGTAGTTGTTTATTTTGGCTTGGAGATAATGTCAGATGTAATTACATATGTACGTGCGAAAGCAAAAATTATAGACCGCCTGTAAAATAACAATTTTGACAGACATACGCAAATACATGTGGATTGCAAAAGTAACAAGTCATATGTAAAATACATATCGTGCGAAACCCCTTTTACCAACTTGTATAGAACCACGCATTGTGAAATTATTGATCAGCTGGTGTTACAAGCACAGCTGATCTACTTTTTTCATGCATAAATCGAGGTTGAGTTGTCGAAGTTGTTTACTTTTACATATCTTTTTTGTCACATGAGCCAACAAAGTGTTGAAAATATTACTTTGTAAATATAAACCTTGTACTTTACATATTTTCAATTTGTATTTTATAGAAAACATCATGGTTGTTTTGAATTGCAGAGGGCGAATTTTTTAAATTCGCCTTGGGTTAACCTTGTTGAATGTGCCTTGTTTCAAAAAAAAAAATTAATAAATCTGACAGTCACTTAAGGGCGAATTTTTTGAATTCACCTTGCTGTTACATTAGGTGTGTTCCATAAGATTTCGTTCTTGTTCGGACAAATGAGAGTAAAAAAAAAATTACTCTCTAAATTTGTCAAAGTTACCAGAACTACCTGGAACGCAAAAAACCATAATTTTACATGCTTAAGCAGTAGTGCTGCTTACTTTTAAAATTAACATCTATTTCAGTGATTCTATACGCTTAAAACTCATAACATTTTACAAACACAAAATTATCATCACTAGCAATAGCTGAAAAAAGTGAATAAAAACCTGCAAAATCATATTTTAAAGTAAAGAATGGAACAAATATTTATAATTTAATGTACATTTTTGCCTACAATGTTAATATTTTAGAAAAATAATAAATTAAATTGTTATTGCTTTTGCAAAATGCCCAACTAATTCTTGAATTTTTAAAGTAAATAAAAATCAGCTGGTTTTTAAGTTCTTATCCGAACTTACCCAAAGAAAAAGTTCCGGCAAATTTGTACAGGAAATGAAAAAGAATTACTCTCTCGTACGCTCTCTTTTTTGCTTCCTGCACCGCTTTTGGGTAAGTTTGGGTAACTCTGTGTAAGTTCGGACTATTTCATTATGCATCCTGAACACAACTTTTGTTTAGTGTACCCTGTATGTACATATGTATTAAAAGTTATAATTTGGAAACAAATTTTTTGTTGGAAACTTTTCTTTAATCACATATGTATAAAGCTATATTTACTAACTAAGTTCTAATCGGAGTTGAGTGTCAAAACAATTAATTCAAAGTTTTATGAGCAGCAAAAAACAATTTGATTTTCTTGTTTTTAGTATTACATTACGTCTAAGAACTTAGTTTTAGTCCGCTAATTATAAAAGTTGTTAAGCCGGTATAAAGTTTATGGCATTACAGCAACAAGCATATAATCCGGTAACATTTAGAAACTAACGTTTAAAACTCAGACGTTAAATAGTTTAAACAATAGATTATGTTCTATTTTCAACTGAGATTAGACAAAAATATAAACAAATAAAACAGACATGTATTACACTATACAAATAAGTCTTAGTTGTGAACTTAGTGTAAATATAGCTTAAGTAATTTTGTTAATGGAAAAGTCCTTTAAAATTCAGAAGAAAACATATTTATTTAAATTAATATTCAATAATATTGATTGGGTTAGTAAATTTGACTCATTTATAAACAAACCCATCCTTTATATTGAGCTGATAATATTTTTAATTTTGCTAAAACGCAAACCTTTAAATATCTCAACTTAATCATTAAATAAAGAACTTAAGATAAATAGTTTGACGCCACTAAAAAAATTACTCTTACATTTACAATTAAACAGTGTGAGTAATAATACTAATAGTCCTAAAGTTTTGTTAACATTACAGTGTTCTTAAAAAATTCGTGTTGTATCATTATATTGACATTATTTCTTTACTTAGTGGAAAATAAATGTGTTTAATCGCACTATGACCTTATTTTTAAAAATTGCCTGTTAAACAATAAACGCCCATTTGTGATTACCTCATTCATAAAACTGTTTTATTAATCGAAACTTTGTTAACAAAATAACAACAATTAATAATTAAAATTTTCTTTTTACTTTTTTTACATACCAAATCCCCCTTAGTTGTAGGCAGCGCACAGAGTAAGATTAAGCCAATCTACACTGTGCTGTTGTGTTAAATAAGCTAAACTTTTGAATTTTCGTATATATAATAACTAGATTAAAGTAAAATTTTCTTGAAAATCTTAATCCTAAAAACATATACCACTCCCTCTGCCCATACAACTTTAAAATTTTTGTTGAGTATAATTACAGTTGTGTTACATTTCGAATTTACTGACTTTCATGTTGCGCTTTTGGAATTTCCAATTTGTTAGGAACTTCTGGGGTAAAATTATTTTTTTAAGTAACATTTTTTCAGGTTTTGAGTAAATAACGTATCAGGATTGTATGTGAAAATGCGTAACTTTTAGTGTTGACCCGGAGGTTGCAGAGTTACCTTAGCCCCCGCAAACAACAGTGTTTCAAAGTTGTATAACACAAAGCGTAAATAAGTTCAGCATTAAGGTTGTACGAACCACATAACCTTAGATCGTATTATATCACGTGACCTTGGTGCCGGGGTAAAATGTGCTTGTGGTTATCTTTGCAACAAAAAAGTCCAAAAGTAATACTGATCAAACAAGAATAACCCTGAGTTGACAAAACGATATCCGCCCGTCTGCTCATCCGGATGGCTGGATGCCAAAGTAAAGTTTGGAATTAAAGTAAAAAACAAAGTCAAAGAACTTTGTACTTAAATCTATCTGTTAGACTGTCGGTGTTGTGGTATATATTCAATTAGTATAAATATCCGTCAGTCAAATACAACATTTGTATGCAGAATTAACATTCGTAGGATGAATTCGTAGCTTTTAAACTCAATTCTCTTGAATTATTTTCAACATTAAAATTTTTATATGAATACTTTTTTAAAATATTGTATACATATACATATATATATCTTTAAGTCATTCGTGCTAAATTTTCGATTTTAGTTAAAATGGTAAAAAGAGGATTTTATGTGCATTTTCAAAATGCAGATAAGCAAAATATAGAAGAAAAAAGATGAGAAATTTTAAATTTGATTTTCTTTACATTTACGTTTTTGAACATACAACCTTGTAATGTTGAGCAAGCGATATGTTGGAGGTCTTCGCAAACTTTTCACACGTAGGTCAAACAAGATTAAAATTCTATTAAATAGCCCCTCATTCGCCTTTATCCTAAAAGTTTCCTGGCATAAGGGTCACTCATAATTGATCTTTAGCTAAATGCGCAAATTTTCGCAGATAAACCACAGAGTGCCTTAAAGCTAGATTTTTAGCCTTCATTTTGAGACAAAGTTTGATGAAAAGCTTTAAGAAAATTATGCTGTAGTTGGTGGTTCGACGCCTCTTTAGGATCGTCATGAGCACTGAGAAAAAAATACTGCCTTGTGGTACGCCAGCTTCAATTTGTTGTTGTTCTGTTTCAAAGTTTTAGTTTGGTTAACATGCCTTCATTCCACACTTTATCCTCTTTCTTATAGCCTGTTGTATGAGGAGTGGTATCTAGACAAGTAATTATCAGGCTAAGCTCATTCTTAATTGTGACTTTTATTTTCCTTCTTATATCTAATTCAATTTTATATACATAAGCAGGTAGTATTAAGACAAATGTAAGTTTACTTATTTTTTGATATATAAAGCAAAATTTAAATCCTAAAGCTATCTCAATCAACGTTGCCAGTTGGTTACATTTGTTACATTTTATGTAACTTTTTGACCTTCTATGTAACATGTAAAATTTGAACGTATTAGGCCCTATTTTCGTAACTTTTTGTTCTAGTCAGAGAACAACGCACAATAATTGGGAAAGGAGATATTTTGGGCTACTTAAAATGTACTTATATTATTGATTACCTCTAAATTGGGAGTTATTATACATCAAATACAACCTTTTTGAAATCAAGTAGGCAGCTAGTGCACACTAACTCATTTAATCTTAGAATTCATTTATAAGATTAAAACTTATTCATAAGATTAAAACCATTTTGACGGGAATGACCATTTTAATTGCGTTTTAAAGGCAATTTTTCATAGGGATTTTAAAACTTTAAAATTTTAAAAATATTCTTTATACGATTGTTACGGGTATTATATTTAAACTTGAAATTTAAAGTAAATTATAAAAGTTAAAAAATAATTTTTTCCGTTTTAAGCTGCTTTAGGTGGAATTGGCCAAATACGATTGAATCAATGCTTTGTTTTGCATAAGGCCCTAAAAATGTTTATGTATATATTAAAAACCTTTTACAACTTTATGCTGACCTTAAATTTCTTTTTTTTCTGTAAATTTAACTTAAAAAAACTTTTTTTCGTAAATATAACATTTAAAGAAAAAACGTAACTTCTGGGGTGGCAAAATGTAGCTTTTCGTAGCTTTCCCTGGCAACGCTGATCTCAACTGAGTGTCAAAAAAAAAAAAAAAATAAGTTTAAATTATTATGAGTTTTAAAAAACAATGTGACTTTTTATACCCTTCACATAAGTGATAAGGGTATATATGTATAAGTTTGTCATTCCGTTTGTAATTTCTTTATTATCCATTTGGGACCCCATAAAGTATATATATTCTGGATCCTTATAGAGAGGGAAGCCGATTTAGCGATGTCCGTCTGTCCGTGTTACAGCGATGCCAACTTAGCTATTTTAGAGCTAAATTTAGCTCTTTTTGATTGCTTCTAACTCGAAAATTTTCCCTTTAGCTCTTTTTAAAAAAAAGGAGCTAACACAGCTCTTTTCAACTGTGGAAACGGCACGTTTGGCACTTTTTGCATTTCATAGTAAATTTTTCCGTTTGCACCCTATTGTTCTGTCTTTGTGGCATTAACGGAACATACACAACTATTCACTGACAGATGACTTCAATTATATAAGTAGCTGGAGAATTTGAATCTTTAAAAAATAGCAACTGTTATCTAGGATTTAATTTAGAGAAGATTCTAATATAACTGAATCAGAAAAACATATCGTTAAACGTAATTGAATACAGTTTATAAAAATTCTAATTTATGAAATCAGAACAAAGTTTCCAACAAATTTTAAGATGTTGAAATAAATTTCGGCATTTAGCGCAACAAATGTTTTTTTGCAGGATTCAGAAAATACTTTATGTATTATAAAAGAATTTGAGGAAATTAAAGAGCTGTTAAATTGATTAAAAAATTCAAAATTGTACCAGTGGAAAAATTTAGATAAAACCGAATAATTTTGGATCGAATTGCATCATTGTTTGTTTTAAAAATTTTATCGTATCCACATTCTAATGCTAAAGTGGAAAAAAACATTCAGTGCTATATTTTTTTTAAGAATAAACTAAGAAGCCGCATTGCTTTGAATACGGTTAATAGTTTAATTCATAGAAAATATGGTTTACAAAGGTGTTTAAACTACGAGTTACCAGCAAGCGTTTTGGTAAAAATAAATTCAATTGAAACATAAAAAAAATATTATATAAAAACAAATCTATGGCTTGAAGAAAAAAACGTTACTCTTTTTGAAAATGATTGTTCTTTTTTTTAACTTAACTTGTTTATATGTAAATGTGTAAGGTCATATTGTTAATGTTAATAAACATAGGTATCAATTGCTGCTGTAAAATAATTTGGTTTAATAAATACATTCATAGATTTAAAAACGAAAAATCTTCAATTTTTAAATTTAGCTCCTTTTAGCTCTTTTTGACTACTCGGTTGGCTCTTTTTGCCTCTGAATTGTTGGCATCACTGATCAAATTAATCAGAAGAGTAAAAACAGTACGATCGTATCGGTTTTATTTAATAAAAATATATGCGTTCGGGTTCGGTAAGGTTCGGTTTTATAATAAATACAAAATATTTGGGCTTTTATTTGTTTTTTAATGAATTGTTAATTTTTTTTAAATTATGTTAAATTTACATATTTAGGTGATTTACAAGGTGTTCTATTTGTCCTATTGTCATAAAATTTCCACAATGGTTTAAGAACCTTTACCAACTATTGGACACTCGGCGCAGGTGTATTTGAAGTTGTTGTGACAATTTAATAAGCATATTAAACAACGTAGTATTTTTTAAGAACTCTTTTTGTATAAAAGACAACAAAACCATTGTTTAATTTTATAACAATATGGCAATAGAACATAATAGGACACCTTGTGAACCCCCTAAATGTTTTGTATATTTTAATGAATT